>JAZKJV010000588.1:1202587-1690239 GCA_037367405.1 Ottelia alismoides
TGGTGTCCAAGTAAAGCCATAATCTATATGAGTCATGTGTTGTTGTTAAGTGCTCTACTTAGGCTCATTGAGATGACATGTGATCATAACCTAGTGGACTCAAAGAATTAAGTCACCATGGACCTGAAAAGCCTTAAACCTAAGCCCTATAAGGTTCCTTTTAGAAATTAGGTGGATTAAGATCTTAATCAAGCTCCATTTCTCAATTTGATTCCAGGCTAGTTTAAATGTCAACTATCATCCAGAAAAACTATATACATATGTACAAAAGATGCTATTTACACAAATTTTTACAAACATGCAAAATTTTTGAAAAATGTTTTGAAATCATGAATGAATGATGCATGAAGTGCAAGTTTTGCAAAAAGATATTTACACAAATTTACACAAGATTTTTGCAAACTTTTGATTTTCAAAACATTTTGGAAAAATTTTGTACTATATACATAATTTTGATAAGAAAATATTTACACAAACCTTACACAAAAGAATTTTGAAATCATTTTTACAAAAATAATTTTTACACTAGCTATTTATGTGCAAATAAAAGAAGTTTATGAACATGAAAATTTTTAATTTTTGTGATTTTTAGCCATTTTATTTATTAACACACTCACATAAAGTACAAGTTATGGCTAAAGTATATATGAAATATATACACACCCCCCTATACTTAGCTCGAACGATGTCCTCAGAGTCAAGAGCGATGAAGAAGACATAACTCGTGCTAGGTATAGGGAAGTGAAAAGAAAGGCTATATACAAAGATGATTGAAAGAAATAGAAAAGTCAAAAAGGTCTCGGGTTTTCCCCCTATACTTAGGATCAAGTAATCCTAAGTATAGCAGGTTGTATTCTAAGGGAAAAACCGAGTAGAAAATGTACAGGGTTTACCCCCCCTATACTTAGGGTGAAATATCCCTAAGTATAGGCAATAAAAACAGGGGTAAACAGAAACAAAAGAAATACCCAAAGGTCTCACATCCCCCCTATACTTAGGGTAAAGTGCACCCTAAGTATAGCATAATCACAAGATGAAGAAAAGGGATGTGGGACTAAAGAATGTAGTGATATAAACATCTGGATCTATACAAGGAGGAAGATCAGTGAAACTCAGGCGTGAGATGCCTTAGATGTGAGTCAAAGACCACATCTCACGCAAAATGAATAGGGGCAAGATCAGCGACCCGCGGCTCATGATCTAGAAATGGCTTGAGCCGCTGGCCGTTCACTCGAAAGGTACTCTCAGAAGACAACTCAGATATATCAATGCTACCATTGTCGTGTACCTTTCTGACCAAGTAGGGTCCCTTCCATTTGCTCTGTAGCTTCCCTGGAAACAAACGAAGCCTCGCATCAAACAGCCATACTCTCTGTCCAATCTCAAAATGCTTGTGGCTGATATGAGAATCATGCCACTCCTTTACTCTCTCCTTATACTGTAGGCTGTTTGAGAAAGCTGTATCTCTAAGCTCCTCCAGGGTGGCTAACTCTGCCCTCCTCTGGTCTCCCATACCATCTGAATCCATAAGAATATCTGTAACTGCCCAAAGTGACTTGTGCCTCAGCTCAACAGGTAAATGGCACGGCTTGCCATATACGAGGCGAAAGGGAGATGTGCCCAATGGAGTCTTGAAAGACGTCCTATATGCCCACAAGACCGAGTCCAAAAGCTGTGACCAATCCTTTCGGTCAGGGCGGACGACTTTCTGCAGTATAGTCTTGATCTCCCTATTCGACACCTCGGCTAGACCATTCGTCTGTGGATGGTAAGGTGTAGCAACACGATGGTCTATACCGAACTCGCTAGCAAGGGCCTTCACCTGGTCGTTGATGAAATGAGACCCCCCATCAGAAATCAGAACTCGTGGAACCCCGAACCGCGTGATGATGTGCTTCCTCAAAAATCTGCAAACTGTCCTCGCATCAGCGGCTCGGGCGGGGATAGCCTCAAACCAACGACTAACATAATCCACGGCCAACAGAATGTACTCAAATCCCTGACTCTTAGGGAATGGACCCATGAAATCGATGCCCCATGCGTCAAAAACCTCACAGAAGTGAATGGGTTGCATCGGCATCATATCACGCTGTCCACAAGTGCCCATCCTCTGACAGTCAGTACACCTCTTCACGAACTCATCAGAGTCCTTGAAGAGGGTAGGCCACCACAAGCCGGATTGGAGCACTTTCTGTGTCGTTCTCCTCCCAGAATGATGTCCTCCTGCCTCAAGCTTGTGGCAGTAAGTGAGGACGCTATGATGTTCCTCCTGAGGAATACACCGACGCCAGACGCTATCCCCTCCTTCGTGGTAAAGGATGGGATCCTCCCAGTGGTAGGACTTGGCCTTCGCAAGGAAGGTCTCAAGACTCTACCTGGGCCAATCTTGTGGGACTTTCCCAGCAACGAGAAAGTTCACAATATCAGCATACCATGGGAGTGAGGTGATAGCAAGGATCGTCTCATCTAGGAAGGTATCTCGAATAGGATCAATCTGCTCAGACTCCTCAGGCTGCTCTAAACGGGAGAGATGATCCGCCACCACATTCTTGACTCCAGGCTTATCCTTAATCTCAATGTCGAACTCCTGGAGTAGAAGGATCCATCTAGTAAGTCTGGCCTTGGCATCCTTCTTTGCCATGAGGTACCTGATGGCGGTGTGATCTGTGTACAAAGTCACTCTAGATCCAATGATATAAGATCGAAACTTATCTAGGGCAAACACTACGGCTAGCATCTCCTTCTCTGTGACCGTGTAATTCCGCTGGGTGGAATCCAATGTGCGGCTAGCGTAGTGAATCGAAAATGGAACTCCGTCCCTCCTCTGTCCCAGCACTGCCCCTACGGCAAAATCGGAGGCATCCGTCATGATCTCGAATGGGAGAGACCAATCATGCGGCTGGAGGACAGGAGCCTCAATCACACACTGCTGGAGAGTCGCAAAGGATGAAAGACAGTTGTCATCGACAAGGAACTCGGTGTCTTTCGTCAAGAGGTCAGTCAACGGCCGGGCAATCCTGCTGAAATCCTGAATAAATCTCCTATAAAATCCAACGTGCCCCAGGAATGACCGTAGCTGCCTCAAATTGGACGGTGGTGCGAGTTTTCTAATGACATCCACCTTGGCCGGATCAACCTCCATGCCCCTGTTGGAGATGATGTGGCCAAGCACCGTCCCTTGAGTCGCCATGAAGTGACTCTTCTCCCAAGATAGAACCAAATGGTACTCAATACATCGCTGGAGTACTCGGTCTAGGCAGTCAAGACAAGAGTCGAATCCGTCGCCGTAGACCGAGAAATCGTCCATGAAGACCTCCAAACACTCCCCTACCATGTCCGAAAAGATCGACAACATGCACCTCTGAAAAGTCGCAGGGGCATTGCATAGCCCAAATGGCATGCGTCGAAAGGCATATGTACCAAAGGGACAGGTAAAGGTGGTCTTCTCCTGATACTCAGGAGCGATGGCCACCTGGTTGTAGCCCGAGTACCCATCCAGGAAGCAATAATGGCTCTTCCCTGCCAGTCTCTCAATGATCTGGTCAATAAAAGGCATGGGGAAATGGTCCTTCTTGGTGGCCTGGTTGAGTTTCCTATAGTCAACACAGACCCTCCAAGAGGTAGGTACTCGTGTAGCAATCTCCTCTCCCGACTCACTGATCACAGTCGTGATGCCCGTCTTCTTGGGCACCACATGCAAGGGGCTAACCCACTTGGAGTCGGAAATGGGATAAATGAAATCTGCACTCCACCATTTTGATATTTCCTTCATCACGACCTCTCTCAGGTTGGGGTTCAGTCACCGCTGGAACTCACACGATGGCTTCGTCCCCTCCTCGAGATAAATATGGTGGGAGCACACTGATGGACTAATCCCATGGAGATCTGCTACGCTCCATCCGATTGCCTTGCGGTTCTTTCCAAGAACCCCCATCAAACGGGATTCTTGCTCTCCAGTCAGATCGGCGGAGATGATGACTGGGTACATCTCAGGTTCGCCCGCAAGGAACCGATACTTCAGCGAAGTAGGGAGCGGCTTCAGCTCTGGACAGCTGGGTGCTGGCAAATCTGGCCTCGGAAGAAGATATGTCAATGCTGCTAAATCTGCCAAATCTGCCTGGGAGAAAGAAAGCGGACTCTCACAAACTGGGTCTGGAGGAGGCTGCTCAACTGTACTGTCTCTGATCTGCCCTGCCTCTACCTCCTCCTCATCTGTAGGCTCAGGTGGACTCAGGTCTGGCATCTGGTCATCACAATCTGCCCAATCAGACTCTGAATCCGAGGGATCTACATCAAACAAGGTGGCATCAATACCACCATCAAACAAGGTGGCCTCAGCACCACCATCACCAAAAGCCGTGTCGCGGTCGAGAACCGGCTCTGCTGCCTCTGTAGTATCCTGGACCAGGGCCGTGCTCTCCAAGCTCTCCTCTGCTGTCATCTCTGCATCAGTGGTGTCTGGAAATGAGAGGATGGCCTGTGCTGAAGGGTCTACCCATGCTGCCTCATCATCTGTGATCACAAAATCACAGTCCTGGTGGATGTCTAGCCCGGCCTCTGTCAGCTGCTCTGTATCTGTGCTAGTCTCTGAGCATGCTCTCTCTGGCTCTGTAGTCCTCGACCGTCTCTATTTGTACACTCTCGCCCTCGACGCGAAAGTATACCTTCCCGCTATCATGATCAGTCACTGCCTTGGCTGTGGCCAAGAACGGACGACCGAGGATGATGGGGTTATCGGCCACTGAATCAGGGATCTCCATGTCCAACACTACGAAGTCCACGGGGAATTGCAGGCCCTGAATAGTGACGATAACGTCTCGCAACAACCCCTTCGGCCTCTTGACAGATCGATCAGCAAACTGAAGGACTGTCCTGCTCTGTCGAAGAGTGCCCAACTCGAAGCGGTCGAGAAGGGCTGCCGGAAGGAGGTTGATAGACGATCCGCTATCCAATAGAGTACGATCAAACCTCTGCTCACTAATCTGACATCTGACATATGGGGCTCCTGAATCTGGCCTCTTGGCTGGCAGACGGTTCTGGATTGCGAAGCACGTGGCTTTCGTCAGCACATGTATCTTTGAATGGTGGTTCCTCCCCCTCCTCCTGACTGTGGTCCTATCTCTCAAAGATCGCTGAAGAAGGGGGATGTGCTGAAAAGCCTCCTGAAGGGTCAGCTGTATGTGGAATCTGTCGATCATGCTCTGGCTGAACTCCTCCTGCTCTCTCTTTTTTGGGTCTTTTTCTCTTTTCTTCCCCTTCCCCATCTGAAGGGCTCTAGGGAAGGGGATCACAAGGTCCTTCTCAGATGAAGGACTAGAAAGAGGTCTAGACGGCTCGACGGCCGGATCCGCACATACATCAATCACCACAGTGGGACCAGAAGAAACTAAACCTTTTCCTTTATTCACAACAGTGTTCTGAGGTACATCAACAGAAGGAAGAACAACATCTCTATCAAAACGAACACCGGTGGCCTCAGTACCACCTCAGGCTGGCTCTGCTATTGGACGTCTCGCAGCCTCAGTACCGCGGGCTGGCTCAGCTACTCTGGTGGCATCAGCACCACCTCCTCGAACTGGTGAAGCGGCGGCCTCAGTACCGCCGGTGGAATCAGCATCCTTGGTGGCATCAGTACCACCATCATCATCGTGCGCGGCCTCAGTACCGCTCTCCTCCTCCTCATCTGGCACCCTGGATGGATCCTCGAGTCGTCGCTCAGATGAGACGCCGCCTGCTGGTGCTCTACCGCTCCTAAGTGTAACAAAATCAACATCAAATAGATCCGAAGACATATCATCAAATGGATCACTAGGAGTGGCATGCTCAGTGGAAACTACCTGCTCAGATTTCTTCTTCAGGCTGTTCGGATTCGGCTCTATCTGTGCAGGGATGGCAGCCTTCCCTCTCATCAGGTCCCGCATCTCCTGGCGGAACTCGTCCATCTCCCGTCTGAAAGTAGCCTACTGATCTGTGAGGATGCGGGCTATGTCATCCAAGGCGGGGCTCTCATGGGAGCCCGACGGGTAGCCTCTCTGGTGCTGAGGCTGCTGGAACTGGTGCTGCTGGTGCTGAGAGGGGTAGGAGGAAGGATGCTGCTGCTGGTGTGGCTGGTGAGCCTGCTGCTCACGTCTCCAAGACTGTCCCTGCTGCTGATAGGGACGATGAACGAAGGACGACTGCTGGTGTGGCTGGTAGGCTGGGGGCTGCTGCTGCTGGTGATCCCTCTACTGGCCATACTGCCCTCCCTGACCGGATGACTGCTGCTGGGGCTGGGTACCTCCACTCCCCCTCTTGAATCCGGGATGGTCTCGTCGGATCCCAGGCTGGGGACGGTCATACCAAATCCCCTTGACATCCATCAACGGCTCTGCATCGAACTGGGCTGGCGGGAGTACTGCCAGAGGCTGATCCGGCTGGTATACCCCATCTGCAAGTCTGGAGATGGTGGTGACTGGTAAGAGGGCTGCTGTTGCTGGTACGGCTCCGCCTGTACAAGATGAACCTGTCTAGGCTGCTGAAAGGAGCTGGAGCGCTGGGACGAGCTGCTGCTACCGCCGGTATCGCCTCGCGACTGAAGACGGGGCTGGGAAGCCGTCTGTACCTCCTGGAGACACATGAGCTGGGTCTTCATGTCGCTCAGAGTCTGTGCCATCTGCTCCATCTGCGTGATGCCCTGGCACTGCTTCTTCTCGATCAGCTCCATGCGGTCCAACTTCTCGCTGATGATACCCATATCCGCAGCGGACGACTCTGCCTGTGCTGCTGCAACTGCGGATGAACTGGATGGACCGGCATCGACCCGTGCTATCCTCTGGTACTGCACGGGTCCTGGCTGCTGCTGGGGTCTGCCCTGAGTGTACAACCGGGTCTGGGACATCACCATATAGTTCTCGGCCATCTCCTCGAAGATGGCCCAGACCTGGTCGTGATCCTTGGCGAAATAGGACCCACCACAAGAAGCATTCACCATGCCCTGGAGCTCTGGTGTCAGCCCGCTGAAGAAGCTCTGCACAAGGTTCGGCTTCGAGATATCATGGTGCGGGCATCGGTCTGTGAGCTCACGGAATCTCTCCCATGCTTCATGGAATTGCTCGTTGGGGAGCATGGAGAAGTTGCTGATCAGGGCCCTCGCTGCATTGGTCCGCCCGAGTGGATAGTACTTGTTCAAATACTCGGTGCGGAGCTGCTCCCAGGTGTAAACAAACTTCCCCAAATGCTTCAGCCATGTGGCTGCTCTGTCTGCCAGTGAGAAGGGGAAGGCGATCATCCGAATCGTATCCTGGTCCACATGGCGGTCGTGGACAGTACTGCAGATCATCAAGAACTCCTGGAGGTGGAGATGGGGCTCCTCGGTGGCAAGTCCGTGAAAACGAGGAAGCATCTGCAGGGTGTTCAGGGGGAACTTGAAGTCCTCCACGATAGCAGGTACCACCACCCAATGGTGCATCAGTGTAGATCCGGGGTTATGCAACTCCCGCATCGGTCTCGGTGGTCCTCCTGCCGCGGCGGCTGCCGCTGCGGCGGCGGCTGCTGCTGCTGCGGCTCGTGCCTCTGCATCTGGTCCGTCCTCAGGCTCGCTCTGATCTCTCTCTGCTCTGAGTCGCTCCAACTCTCTCCTCATCTTAATCATGAAAGCTCCCTGATCCCTAAGCTGCTGCTGCACTGTCTCTAACGAGGCGATCAGGGTGGAGTTGATCGCTCCCTGGTCCATCACGATGTGCTCTGTCCTGGAGCGGTCCTCTGAACTACCGGCCATGACGTCTGCAAAATCAAATGAGCCATACTCAGTTGTTGTCAAATCTGCTATTCTCTCCTCTGGCTCATATCTCTCAGAACCGAAAGAAAGGGGGTCGAGGGGGAACAGGGCGGAATCGTACTCGGGCTCGAAGAACTGGTCTAGGCTCTCGCGGGCCAACCTAGATGATTGGGTAGACGTGCCTGAAAGCGGTGCAGCCAGAGGCTGCCTAAGAGAGCGTCTACCCATCATCGTGATCTGGTCGAGTAGGGCGGATGAGATCTGGAAAAACTATGATCAAAATGCAAACCCCCGGTTCACCAACGCAACGCGAGCTGAAGACCGTAAAAGCTCGGTCAAATTATCTGGTCAATTTTTATTAGGTGAACACACAAGATATCAGAGCGCTTACGTGACCTGTTAGGATACCCGATACTATCCCAACCGACTGCCCCACACGGAAGAGTCGGTAGTCAGCTGGAAATAGCACCGAAGGGCTCTACCTAGGGTGCGGGTCACTCTCGCGCGCAATCAAACCAAAAAATGAGGGGGTTGCTCTCCCCAAGATAAAATTTTTAAGGTGAGCGTCTTTTAGGGTCAATAGTTTTAGCCAGTCCCAATTTTATGGTTTTTCTTTTTAATATTTTTCAAATAAAAACAAACGCCTAACGAATTTTTTGGTTCTCCTGGTTATTTAATCCAAAACAGGGGGAGAAGACGAAAAAGCCAATGCACGATAAATCAATGATGCATGCGAAGTCAGAAAGGCGTACATGTCTCCAGCACTCTACATGCAATATGATCCGCGCATAAATGTAAAAACAGAAATTAAACTACCTAAATGATGCAGCGATGAAAACCGAGTCCTAGATGAGCAAGTTCTACTCGCAGAACCGTCTAACTGGTCACCGTCCTACAGGCCAAAGGTCCGGTCTTGGTCTACCCCTCCTCTTCCCGACAAATCGGGGGTAGGAGAAAGCGCTTTGTGGGGTAGACTACGGCACGTAAGCCACGAAGGAAAATGAGTCAGTTATTTTTATTAATTGATTTTTAGTAGGTCCAATTAAGCGTACTATAGGAGCAGGCAGATAATTAAGTGTGGGGACCCTACTAATTACGGCACAAGTAAGTATAAAATCCTAAATCTAGGGGCTCGATCAAAAACCGCGTAAACACCGGAAAAGGCAGTAAAAAAGAAAAGAAAACAAAACCGCGAGAAAAGCCACGAAAAACTCCTAAGGGTCCCCCGAGCACACCGGTGCTCGGCGAAACAGACCCGCTAAGTCAAAGAGTCCAAGTGTCCAGTCTCTGAGTACCTGTATTATTACAAGAATAATCAAATAAAAAGAAAAATAAAACCTAATCTACTCCTCTCCCACTCAGCTCTCTCTCGCTCTCTCCTGCGGCTCCATAAAGAAAGGAGCCGCCTCCAAGTCCTGCGGTTGCGTCGGCTCCTCGAAAGTCGCCTCCGCGGTCCTCGGGCCCTCGCAAGAAACAGAGACAAGTGGTCAGACCAAAATAATCAAATAATGATAAGAGAAATAAACGGAAATAAAATGAGGGTATATATGCAAAAATGCAAAATAAAATAAACACTCAAAATAAAACAAAAATAAAAACAAAAGAAAAGAAAATAAAGCAAAATAAAACAAAAATAAAATATAGACAAAAGCCGCGAAAAAGCCGCGAGCTCTGAAAGAGCCACGAAAAGCCGCGAAAACAAAAATAAAGCAAAAACAAAAACTACTAAGTCGTGCTCCCCGGCAACGGCGCCATTCTGATGACACGAAAAACTGAGCGACTAAGGCAATCAGGTATCTCTACGATGGTCATCACGACCTCGGTTACTTGATCGTGTCGATCAAGAAAAAGTAGACCACCAAGATAGATAAAATCAATCAAAAATGCGATAGCGGTCTCGCTATTAGATTAACCTGGTATAGCGACCAGGGTCGAACACAAGGAGCACGGGTTGGCCTCTCGGCCTACGAAGTAGTCAAAAAGAGAAATAAAATAAAAGAAGCAAATATTTTTGGTGGTTTTTAATTATTTAATATTTTTTTGGATTTTCAATATGTTAAGAAAATAAAACAAGTAAATAAACACACACTTCAACAATTTATTAAAAGCATTAAAAATCAACCAAAAATTCAAACAAAAATATTTTTATGTGTTTTATAATTTTTAGTGTTTTTGATGAATTTTTGAGAATTTTTTGATGTTTATTTTATTTTCTAAAAATCAAAAAGTGACTGAAAAGAAAGGTACTGTCCAGCCGAGCTAAAAGGGCTAGATAAAATATCTAAAGGCCCCAAATTAGCTGGGAGGTAATTTTCCTGTAAAGAGAATAAAGCAAGGAAAATTTAGGCACCTAATTTATTATTTTTAGATTTTTAATTTATTTACTAGAATTTTTAGAAGATTTTTAGTGTTTTTCAATTTTTAGTGGTTTTCAGTAATGAAAAATAGCCAAAATTGGCTAGAAAATCAAACACAACAAAATAGGCAGTAGACAATTTTTTTTGTAATTTTTAGACACTATTTAATATTTTTTATGATTTTTAAAGTTAGACAGTGAAGAAAATAAAGGTTTCTGAATTTTTAAAAATATCAAATGAAAACAAAAATGTCCTAAAAAATCCTCGAAAATTTTACACCATGGCAGGAGCCATGTGTCCAATTTTCGTTGGATTTGGAGGTAATTTGCTATTTTATTCAAAAAGTAAAGAGGGGGCACAGTGCATAGGGACCAAAGTGCAAATACCCAAGAGTCTGGGGGGTCTGGTGCAATTAACCCAGGAAGTCACGCGCGTCGCGCGTGCCTGAGGCACTCAGGGACCTAAATGTGAAGAAAATAAGTTCCGAGGGCCTTTTGGTAACAGGTACCAAAAGCCCAGGGGCTTATCTGCAAATATCCCAATAATATTCGCACATGTTCAATTGAAATACGCACAGGGGTATAAATGCAAATAAACTAAAACTTCCATTCATTCAAGAACAACTAGAACTACATGGCCTATATTGCAAATAAACCAGAAAATCACGTGTCGAAGCACGTGTCATACAACGCACAAGGGCATAACAGCAAATAAATGCAAGCATCAGGGTCTCTATGCAAATATCCCAAAAACTAAACAACTAAACTAACTAATTACAGGACTAAACACGAAATAAAATAAACAGAAGGGCCTAAGGGTAGTTTACCCTTTATTAATGGAGCGGCTGGATGGATGCCACGTGTAGCATCTAACGGTGGCGAACGGCAGGGGCTCCAACGCTACGCTCCTCGAGGGGATCCAACGGCGGGGGCTAGTCCACGTGGTGCATCGGACGGTGTCTAGAGTAGGTGGCTAACCCTCGAGCATCGGATGGTCCAGATCTCTCCTCCTCCAGATCGAACGGTGACTGCTGCTCCAGCACGGACGGTCCAGATGAACCTGGAGCGAGAGGGAAGATCGGACGGCGTCTGAAGGTCGAGGAAGAACAGGTGGCCGGAATCGGTGGGAATCGACGATGGACGGCGGCGGAGCGATTTGGGGGTAACTAGAAATTACGGAAAAAGAAAGGCTAACGGAGCTACCTGGGTGGCTGAATGGGCTGTGGGCGAGCTTGCGCAGCTCTGGGTCTTCGCCTCACGGAGCGCCGACGTCCGAGGCTCGATGCTCCTGCTGGTGGCGGAGCAAGGCGGCGGTGCTCGCCGGATCAGTGGCCACGCTCCCTCTCCTCGCTTCGACAGCACCGGACGCGAGCTGTCACTCTCACGCACACACTGGAGCTCACTGGGCGTGGAATCAAATGACCAAAGATGCGATTTGAGGTGGCGGAGCTCGAATTAAATATGGGTGCGGGTCCGGCTAGAAGAGGTCGGGTAGGGCGTGGAAGCGCGTGGATCCCGAGGGGGAGGCTCCGGCGAGGGTCTCGGATGCATCATTAAGGAGTCAGACCCGGGGTTTAGGTGGTAGGCGATCGGGTTTAGCGGGGAAAAATTCGAGAAGATGGGTACCCGCTAAGGACCCGTGTGAAGTGGTCCTGGTGGGGGGGGGGGGTAGTTGACCGGGCGGTCAACAATCCCCAGGACCAATGAGAAAAGGCCACGTGGCTGGAATTTGAAATTAAAATTAAGGGTAGCTAATGGCCGATTTAATGAAAACTCAAAACATGAAATATTTTTATTTTATTTTTTTTCTATTTTTTAGTGATTTTTAATAATTTTTTCGAAATAAAAATAAGGTATATACATAATATGTTATATATAGGTATATGTACACTATATAGGGTTTTTAATTTTTGATTTTTTTAATTATTATTTTTTATGCAATTTTATTCCTATTTTATATTTTATTTATTTTCATTATAAAATAAGGAATAAAAAGATATTTTTATTTTATTTTATACATAGGTGAAATAAATACATATATACATTCATATACATGGTATATTTACAATATATTTTTGTGTTTTTAATTTTGTTATTTTTATTTTGTTTTTGTTTTAGTTGTTTTTATTTTATTTATTTACACTATATAATAGGATATTTACAAAAATTTTGAAATTTACTTTTATTTATTTATAAGGATAAATAGAGATGATGAAACTATGTACAAGGTGTTTATGTACATGAATGAGATTTTTGGTTTCTTTTTAATTTTTAAATTTTTATTTTGATTTTATAATTATAAATATATACAAATATTTACAAGCCTATTTTTGTGAGGAAAATACTTTTATTTTATTTACATAAATATTTACACACATGAGCCTCTATCTCCCTCTACTTCGGCTTTTATGCGGTCAGGCCCATGCTGAGCCCTCCCTTGGGTTAGGTTGCTCAATATTTATTCTAAATATTTCCCTCTTTTTCTTTTTAATCTTTATTCTTTTATTTTTGCACAAAAACATGCTAATTATAGGTTTTTACACAATGCATGCTTTTGGTAATTATTTGTATTTACACATATCTACATGCATTTACAAAGGTTTTTGTAGCTAAAATATAAGAATAAAGAGTGATGAATGAGTATTCATCACAAGCCCCTTAGTTTCCTCCGACGACATACTGCACCTTCCACCGATGCTAGCTCCGCCACCTGGCGGAGCTCGATCACCGGTCACCCCCACTGCTCCACATGCCTCGCATCTCACTCCACATCACTCCATGGACACCACGCACGCTTCGGCTATATCGCTAACCCTTGCAGGTGCTATCTCCTTGATTGGCCAGAAGTTCGTCGGAGCTGCATTCGAGCTCCTCCACCACCGCGCTCCAAAGCATCTCCTCCACTCCTGAGACCACCGGACGCTTCGCCAGCCATCCACGAATCTTCCGGCTACCTCAGACCCTCCAGCAACCTTCACCGACGACGGGAGGACGGGGCGGAGCTAGGCCAGCATCGCCGGAGCCCAGCCCTCTCCGTTGCAGGAGGCGGAGGGCCAGTGGGGACGACAACCAGCAGTCGTTCGATCCCCTTGAACGAAAGGTCAGGAGCCTTCCACGTCGCCAATCGCCAGAGCATCCGACGGCCGTTGGATTCATCCTGATCTAGCGGTGCTCGATCGTCCACGTAGCCCTCTTCATCGAGCCTCAAGGACCGTTGGATCGATCTTGATCCAACGGGTCGAGATACGCCACACACCAGCAGTTCATCACCGTTGCATCATCCTTGATCCCATGGTTCAGATCAGTCTACGTCGCCCGATCCGAGCCTCCTCCCAGACCACTACGCTCGGATACCCGAAGCCACTCCGAGCCAGATCCGAACCTCCAGAGCCACCCGAGCCTCGCTTCGAGCCTCCGAAGACCTCCGAGCCTGGGACCCCAACTTGATCCGCATTTGAGTCCTGGGTAAATTGCATTGAGGCCCCTGAAGGTTTCCAAAATCGCATTTTAGTCCCTGCCAGGCGACCCCACGTGAGGAGCACGTGTTCTGTGGAAAATTGCATCCACCCCCTCAGCATTATAGGTAATTACATATTGGTCCCTATCAGCACGTTTTATTTTCAGCAATTTTAATTCCTGTAATTACATTTATACATCTATCTTTGCACGTATATTTAGGCACTCATCTTAATTCATTTTCAGTTTGGAAAATTGCATTGTGTACAGTGGATTTTTCTATTAATTAATTGGTTCAATTTTGTTATAATTTTCCCATTTATGCCTTTTAATTGATAGTAATTTCTTCATGACTCCAAAAATCCTCAAAAAAATCACATTAGATCTATGATAATTAGCTTTACCTTGCATAAAAGTTTCATCTCAATTGCACGCATCTCGAGGCCTAAATAATTCATTTAGTGATTTTCCTAATTAATTTTTAATAGGTTCATCTCACATCAAAATTTAAGTTTAATAATTTTCTTGGATTCGTCACCTTCAGATCTATCTAGGGTAATTTTTATTCCCAAAAATATTGTGATTTGATATTTATTAAAATTAATTTAGTCAAAATCATTCTGCATTCATATTTAATTCGCAGATATTTTATTTAGTGTCAGAAAATTCCAAAAAAATTAGAGTAGTCTCATTTCATTGCATTTCACCATCTGACCAAGTTTCGTAATTTTTGGACTTGATTTGATCACGTATTTGAATTAACCTGTAAACTGGCCTGATTGTGCACGTGTCTTGCATAAAAAATCGAAAAAGACAAAAAAATATTCCCCGAAAATGAAACCTTGGACTTTGCTAAAAAAATTACCTAAGGAGACAGCTGTCTTCCTGAGTTCGACCTTGGGCTTGCCCACGTAAAAAAATATTGTCGCTCGAGATTAACTTGCTTTAATTAAAAGTGGTTTTTTATCTGCTCTCATTATCCGATTGCAACGAACGACATTAATTAATTTGACCATTAATTTGATCGAATTAACAATGGTATCGGGACACATATCACTGCGCTTTCCAAGAGTATGGATATTCACATCCACATTCTAATATTTCACCTTATTCCACCCTTATTCTTACATTTATTCCACATTACCTACTCGTATCCCATCTTATTCTCCTTATTCCTATCTTTCCAATCAAACAGAGAATATACATGTATTCTCCTTATTCTCCGTCCTTATTCTTGCTTATTCTCGAATTGAACGCCCCTCTAAAGGAAAACCCACATTATATAAGGTCACACTTGCAAAAGCATATTTTGTTGGACTGGACCCAATTATGTCTCGATTCCCAAATAAGGGCTTCATTTTTCAAATGTAATAAAGAAGAGACCAAACTTTCACTACAACAAAATTGACCTATAATGATGTTCAAAATCTGTCATTAAATTAACCGTTGTTAAAAATACTTTGAAATGAGTTTTCGTACTTGAAATTAGTGACAAATATCATATCTGTTGTTATATCATTAGCAATTGTCCATATAGCGTCGCTTATCCGTTGCTGTTTTTCAAACTATCAACTAATCGTCGCTATTTTTTTAGTTCAAAATTTAGCGATGATTAATTAGAAATTTGAAAAATAGCAATGGGTAAATGTCACTATATGGACCGTTGCTAATGATATAACGATAGATATGATATTCATCACTAATTTTAAGTATGAAAAATTATTTCGCAACGAATAATATTGTCTTTATATATTTTACAACGGCTAATTTAGTGATGGAGTTTGAAAAAAACATCACTATAGCTCAATTTTGTTGTTATGTTTAAATTTTAAGGTTTAACGTCGATACAAAAGGATCATGAAAGCTTACGGAAGCCTGTAATTTTGGCTAAAAAATAAGATCAGATCCTTATTTGTTACATTTTAAAAACTAAGACTGTAATTGGGATTTTGATGCATAGTTAGGGTGCTTTTTTTTTAATTTACCCAAAATAACTAGAAAAATTGTTATATCTTTTTGTACTAATTAGCGCATCCATATTTGCCTTCTCCATCTTCCTCTTCCCTATAAACGTCTCTTTTCCCATTATCCTCAGTGTCAGATTGGGTTGGGCCGGCTCGACCAGGTGCAAGAATTCAGTCCAAACCCAAGCTGGATTCATCGCGGGTCAGGATTGGACCGAAAATGGGCTCCAGATATTATGGTTGGGTTCAGACCCACCTTGACCCAAATATGTGAGCCCATCTAAACCGATCAATTAAAGTAATAACCACGATTTGGTACATGATGCATTAAAATAAAATGGACCTTGGGCTATATGACTTGACCCAAAGGAATCAATCATATTTTGTTCCTGTTTTAATTGCAATTCTTAACGAGTGGTAGGGAAATCATGTTGGCATAAATAACGCATTTTTTCATGAATATATGAAAGAAATAATTTAGGGATTTTATCACTTGTGCCCCTCTGAGATATCGCAATATCAGTTATACCCCTATCTTTTTGGTAATATCAGTTATGCCCCTAACTTCTTGCTCCGTCACCAGTTGTGCCCTTCCGTCAGATTGACCGTCAAAAAATTAAAATAACCATGGTTTATTCAAACCATGGTGTGGTTAAGAAGGGTATTATGGTACATACCCTTCTTCATCTTCTTCCTCCTCCATTTGCTCTTCTTCATTCTCTTCATAATTTCTCTCTCTTACTAACACTTTCATGCATCCATCGAATCTCTAAAATTTTTACATTTCCACGGACATATCACTCGTTACGGATCAAACGATGAATTTTATTGAATTTTTGGATGACTTTTTATCAATCAATTAGTCAAAAATTTATCAAAATTTAACAAAAAAACTCAGCTCCAGTTTCAGCCACAGGCGGAGGAGGAGGGCGGAAGGGGTCGGAGGAGGCGCGGGGGCCGGAGGAGGGGTAGGCGAGGGGGCGACGCGTTCAGGGGGAGGGAGAGGCGAGGGCAGGGGACGGGGGGAGGTCAGGGCGGCGGGGCAACATGGGTGGGGGAGGTCGGGGCCGCAGGGGCTGGGGGAGGTCGGGCGGAGGGGCGACAGGGGGTGGGCGAGGTCGGGCTGGGAGGGGGTGTGGGAGGTCGGGCGGAGGGGCGACAGGGGGTGGGGGAGGTCGGGGCGGAGGGGCGGGGGAGGTCGGGCAGCAGGGGGTGGGGGAGGTCGGGCTGGGAGGGGGTGCGGGAGGTCGGGGCTGGGAGGGGGTGCGGGAGGTCGGGGCTGGGAGGGGGTTGCGGGAGATCGGGGCTGGGAGGGGGTGCGGGAGGTCGGGGCTGGGAGGGGGGTGCGGGAGGTCGGCGCTGGGAAGGAGGTCGGGGCAGGGGCGGGGGCTGCAGGCTGGAAGGAGGTGCAGCGAGCTCGAGGCGGAGCTGGCAGCGCGGGGCAGGGGCGGGGGCAGAGAGGGAGGAGGAGGAGGAGGTGGAGGAGGAGGAAGAAGAGGATGGGGAAGAGGAGGAAGAAGAAGATGAGGAGGAGGATGTAAAATGACCTCTTAACTTTTTTTTTAAATTATTTCCGCCTATGTCCTCAAAGTTAACGTCCGTTTGCACTGTGGATGGACGGTAACTAACCCGAGGGGCACAAGTGAAAAAATAACAAGAATTGAGGGGCACAACTGATATTACCAAAAAGATAGGGGCATAACTGATATTGCGATATCTTGGAGGGGCACAAGTGATAAAATCCCAATAATTTTTATGAAAATTCTCCAAAAAAAAAAGTCTCAGATAAAAATCTTACAAGCAGGGATGTCAAAAATATCCACATCAACGACACCCAATATCACCCATACACTTTGATCCTATATACATGGATATAGTTTTAAATATCTTTATACTGTAGATGTTATTGCATTCTTATTTTTTTTTGAAAATATGAATATAGATGTTGATTCCCATAATGAACGATTATGAAAAGGTGTGGCGTAACCTTAAAAATGATACAAAGATAAAAATGTACCAATTAATGAAAATAATTTGATTTTATAAGCTAGCTTAAATATACATGAATTGGGATGGTTACACATTAAACAAAAATACTAAATGCTTTTATTTAATAGAAATTATATAAATATAAAATTTTACAAGTTTAAAAGTGATATATATGTATATGTATCCATTTTAAAACATACTGAAATACGATTTAAACAAATAGATTATTGGATAAAATATGGACATATTTATTAGCATCCACGTTGCCTTTCACCACCATAAACAATAATTCAGTTAAGCATTGTTGTTATAACATTATAACTGACCATCTAATGTCTAAACAAGATGACAAGAACAACATATTGTGAATTCAAGAACGATAAATGAAATTAATGGAAAAAATTAATTGTAGATGGTACGTTGTGAATTCAAGAATGATAAATTAAATTTATAAGGCATGTTGCTAATCATCTATGAGGTTAATGATGGGTCATAATGAGTCACATGCTGTCCTGTGAGGCTCGCAAGAAGTGAGACTATTTATATGAATGTAGGATAACTACGTAAATAACTTGAATATAAGGATTTTGAGTAGTTTTAAGTGTGTCTAATAGTATTTGTATCCAACAAATTATGATGGCCATTTTTTTTATAATGAAACGAGCTTAGGTTAGTGACATCACAAATAATTTGAAAGCATGTTCCCTATATTATTGTAAAGGATTATTTGCAAAGATGACACAAAGTCTACAAAGAGATAAGAGGAAAGGACCGTCGCAATATGTGTATCCACTACTATTATAAAAACAAGTGACATGTCATGTTGAAACAAGGACATCATAAATATAAGAAGAATATGTTATAATACCTCCAAACATATTTCTACATGGAAATCTCTTAAATTTAGATTAATGATAAGAGTAGAAGATGAGTACTTGACAACTTGAGTTTAAACATCACTGGACACGTGTCCCTTTCACCCTACACTCCATCTCCTTATTTCTTGAAATACACTCTTGTAAACACTTCTTGAAATACACTCATGTAGATACTTCTAGTATTTTCTATGTCTCTCCACACATGGATAGCACTATCCCTCCTTTCCAACTTTGCATTGGATATCCCATTGAGAGGTTTGATTATTTCCTTGCACCATATTTAAATCCTAAACCTCTGTTCTCTCTTCTTCTTTGTTCTGATGTACGCATTTCCCAATAATGGATTTACATGATTTAGTTTTTGCAAATCATCACTAATCAATTCCTTGCACTTGTAATCTAGAGTTCTAATAATTTATAACATAAAAGTATTCTACATTTATCTTTTCCATTGAATAAATGCATCCAACATCTTTTTCATTACTAATCAATTCCAACGAATGTACCACTCTATTTCCATCCAAATTGTGACTTGAATGTTGTAATAAATCCCATAACGTACTTCTACATAAATCTTGATGTTTAAGCTTGTATTCAATTTATAATGGATAGAGTATCGCAATGCTTGCCTTTAACACCAGCTAATTTTGTCAACGAGTTCAATTAGACATCAACAAATTACAAGACATTATGTTGCGGATATTACAATATTCATTGAGTGGGAGGACATTAGGAGGGGAGCAGAGAGCATGAAGTTCAGGAAAGTGAATAAAAATACAATAAAAATATAATAAATACGAAAAAACTATTTTGGAAATTTTATTTGCCATTAAGCCCTTAAAATCAAATTTGATGCTTTGATCGAAAGATTCAAGTGCAAGGAGTAACGGGGGTTCTGTATTGGAGTAGAGATGTTGTAATCCTCTTTAAATTTTACTTAATCTTGATTCCAAAATCCAACCATATAGATTGAATCTTAGATTAATGTTCTACATATCTTCCAAATTTCACTCAAATTCGGGCTTATTTTGTAATTTATCTTAATGATCAAACATTAGGTCAAGATCTACACAACTTAATTTCCATTTAAAAAAGGACCAAAGCTTAAAACATTAAGATAAAATAGCAAATAAGCTTGAATTTGAGCGAAACTTTGATGATATGTAAACCATTAATCTAAAATTCAATCTATAAGGTTCGATTTCTGAAACAAAATCGAAAGAAAAAACTAATGAGGATTACAACACCTATGCTCAGAGAATCCTCTTCCTTGAAACCCAGTGTCGCAGACGTGACCCACACCTACGTGTACTGGGACCAGCACATGAGATGCCGCTACTAACTGCCTACTCAAAAAAACTGCGAGAAGCCATTCTCCCAAACTAAAATGTTTGTATGTTTGGAAACGATCACTGCCCCTACTAATTCAGATCAAAGATGCAAACAGGAAGATGTTGACATTCGTAAAGTAAGTTTTTTACAATTACCCCAGTAAAAGTTGTCGATTACTCGGCAACCCTTGTAATCTACATACCCCCCCCCCCCCCCCCCCCCCCACACACACACACAACAACTGCCAACTTACTCTGTCTTGCATCATGTCCCTTGTAGAGCTAAAATCGAGGGTCGTGGTGTAAGAGTTTGTAACTTTGTAGGGCTTGTGTGCTAAATATTAGGAATATATGGGTTATCACATAGTTGACAATGTTTACAAGGACCATGGTGTAAAAATCTTTTGATACCATTTTTACTATGTTTAAATCTTTTATAATAATGATAATACAAATATCCACATATTGACATATATAAAAATGTATTATCTTTTATTACAATGTTAACATATTTTTTTTTTAAAAAAAAGTGGATAACCCTCAACAAGAATCGAGTTGGTTGCCATCTAAGCAGTCACATTTACAGAATTATATAGGAAAAATATTACAATGCTAAATCCAACTGTTCCTTAAAAATATTATCTTTTATTAAAAGGAGTACATATGGAAAAAATACCATTAGGATACAAATGCAAAATAGAAAATATTACATGCAATATATAGGACAAATCATCTCCATGGGAGATGGAATCTACTCAAAAAACTGTTATGAGATGTTGGTCTTGGTTGATTCTTTGTCAGTGTAGTTGGTCTTCCTCGAACATTTCTTTGGGAAAGTGGAGGAATCTTTGCTTTTTTCTAATTGTTTGGGGTTGAGCACGCAGCTCTCCTGTTGGGTTGGTATCGATTGCTCATATTGCTCTTGCACTTGCTGAGATGCAATAGGATTATTGTTCATGACGCCCGAGAAACATAACCATTGTAGTAAATGGTGCGGTGAAATCGAGATTGTATATAAGTTCATGGTAATTTATTCTAAAAATGAATTCAAATTTAAATAACAATAAGATTGATATTTTAAATCAAATTTATTTTTTAACTACAAAATTTATTTTTTTAATATTACGTATACATATATATATATATATTAAAAATGAATGCATATTTTCATGAAATATAATTTTAATAATACCATTTCTACAATATGTTTTTAAGATATAATGATATTAATATTTTAAAATAAATTTATTTTATTACAATAACATTTTTCAATAATATTTAAACCTAAATACTAATCAGATTTATTTATTATAATATTTCAAATCCAAAAAATCTACCATTAATAATATTTATTTTTGCAAAAAATGAAGTCCAATTTACAAACAATCTGAATTGTATATTACTTCAAAATAAAGGTACTTTTACGCCACGAACTCTGTAAACTTTATCAATTACAAAATTGCCCACATATTCATCATAATTATTCTAGAAATCACATAAACTTGCTTCATTGTACACTACAACACTTGCCGTCATTTTGTCCCTTTTGAGTTAGTTTGCTTTGAGTTGAGGTTGAGTTAACAAGACCCAACAAAATCCCCCCTTTGTTCTCACCCCTCCCCCCTTTTCTTCTTCATCTTCCTCTCCCCCTAGGCAACCCAATGTTAGAGCAATGCCAAAATAAGCCACCACCATCCTCCTCTCATGAGCGGTGCCATTGCTTCGATCAGCATTGTCACATCCCCCTTTAACGATGAAAAGTATTTTCCATTGCCACATAGGTGACGAGCTATTAGGGGAGGATGTTCTCCAGAGACTCGAAAACTATCTAAGGGCTGACATGGCCAGGGATGCCAGTCGTTCTCGACATAGAGCCTGGGCGAGCATTGATGGTCGGCTTCTCGGTGAAATCCTTGCTGGACAGGGCCCTGAGGGCATTGGCAGACAAGTCCACCTGCCTCTATTCTATCGCCCTTATGGCCGAGCTGCGGGGCTATGAGGATGTCATCTCCACCATCTCCTTCTCCCTGAAATCATGCTTCCTATACTCTGCCTCCGGCGATGTCATTGTGTTGTTGTGGGACCACCGCTCTGCCTCCCTCCTTAAAACTCAGGACACACCATCTACACCTTTTGTGTCTCCTTCCAACCCTAATTGGAACTTTATTTCCTATGTCTCCTTCAATGAGACCAATCGTATATAGGACATCAAGTCGTGTAAGTGTCTCCTCATCCTGATAAATCCAACGCCATCACCTTCATTGACTTCAATTGCGACGACACCCTCATCGTCTCCTCTAGCTACAATGACCTCTGTCACCTCTAGAACGCTTTTGCTGGCCACTGTGTCAAAACCCTCATAAATGAGGAGAACTCCATATCTTCTTCGTTGCATTCACCTCAAAAAGACAAGTTTTTCCTCACTGCCACACCCTCGATAACACCCTTGTCAGACTTTTGTTATTATTCTTTCTATGTTTCTCTCATATTCAATGATGTTTGCAAGAGTAAATTACACAAAAGTCTATGAACTATGCACCCTATCTAAATATTGTTCCTAAATATTAAAACATAATAATGTGGTACCCCAATCTTTAATATTTGTCTCAATGTGATTTTGAGTTGTAATTTAAGTTTAGAAAGATAAAATGATCAACTAAATTTTAATAGTAAATTAACATAATAAGACAAATCTTAAAAATTAGATACCACGGTATTGCACCTTTTAATGTTCAGACATTGAAATCGACAGTATAGTTTAGGTATGTTTGTATATTTACTCTGTTATTAAAACATTAACAATACTAAAACAAGAACAACCAATAAATATTTTTCCATTTTAAATGGGGATGGTTAGCGATGTTTTACGTATATGAGATTAAAAGATTTATCTCGAATAATGTAATGGCATCATGACATAATAATTGACACTACTGCCTTCATGACATCGAGTGCGTGCTGACGAGTGGAGGGAAGGGGATGAATATGGATATGCAATTTTAATAAATAAGAAGGGCATATTTAACATATTTTTAATAGAAACTATTAACTTTATGGTCCAATAGATAGAACTTAACCATGAGGATTTTGATGTAATATTTATTAAGTTTGCAGGGGTTTTTGGATAATTATGAAGAACACAAGGACGATCGGGCGATTGACAAAATTTATATGGCTCGCGGTGTAGAAGTCCCCAAATAAAATGGAAAATTTAGATAACAAAGATGGTACTTGCATGCATGCAACATTTACCTAAACATTGATAGCAAAGATAATATCTAAATATTTAAATTGATAATAAAGATATAACCGAAATGCCAATCATTTTCATTTGCAAATATTTAAAGCGATATTCTACTAAAATCAAAATTACAGGAAAGAAGTAAAATACTTACCTCTGTCAATGCAAAATAATGAAAGAAGAATACTCCTACAATTACAATATAATTGAAATTTATGATTTGCAAGAGAATTGAGAGGCTAAGAGAGGAGAAGAGAGTGAGGAGTCGGAGAAGAGGAAGAGGAAAGACAGGGAATGATGTGGTCCCCTAGGGCTCGTTTGGTAACCGGTTACCCGCGGGTTACCTCGGGGTAACCCGATTTACCCCCCTCTTTTCATGGAATGGATTTCTATCACTAGTGACATCACATCACATTCTTTATTCCAACCCCCTCCAACCCTTCTAACCATCCCAAAGGGCCTGTTTGGATGCTGGTGTGGAGTGGGTTGGGTTGACCCACCCCGCGTTTGGGTTGCGGGGTGTGCGGGTTGGAATGTGTGCCTCGGTGGTGTGGGGAGGTGGGGTTGGTGTGCGGGTTGGCGCAACCTTTGCAGGCTTTTCGACAGCTACAACTCTTCATCGTCTTCCTCCCGACATCGACGCACCCCTGCCGACGCCCACCTGCTGCCATTACTTCTTCTCCTCACCCATGCCGACATCTTGCCCCCGCTAGCGTCCAAGGTTGAGGTCAATGGAGTCCTGAATACCTCTCACAACAAACCCTACACCGGGATTGAGACTACACGATGGGCACCGCAGACGATGCACCAGCGACCTTGAAGACCACTCGAAGAGAGACTCTCCATCTGCATTTACTGTGAGACATGCCTAGCTACGTCGAGTCCTGCGAATCCACAGCACCCGCATCATCCCCCAAGCCATTGAGACGGGGAAGAAGGCATTCAACGGTTGAGGAGGAGATCTACCCTTATAAATTGTGTGCCACCGTCATTCTCGCCATTCAATCACTCCTTGCTGCCGGGATTGTGCTTCCAGCTGAGGATTTGGAGGAGATATCACGGAGCTTGAAGCTCGTCCTTGGAAGGTATGTACACTGACCTTGGTTCCCCCTGCGTCTGAAATATATGCATTTCATGCTTGGAGTAGATGCTTCGAGTGGATGATTGCACACACAAGATATGGTTCACAAGATTTGGTTTTGGGTTCATTGATTTGGGTTTGGGTTACATTCAAGATATGCTTCATTCAAGATATGCTGGGGATACAGTCATGATATGCTTCATTGAAGTTATACTGGGGTTCATTTTAGATTTTGGTTCACTTGTTTCTGTTTGTTGCTTACATATCTCCCATCATGAAGTCAATATGTAAAGAAAGATCTGTGAACTGTCCATAAGAGGGTCGAAAATGTTTGTTTTTGTTTCTCCCATCATGAAGTCAATGGAGGAGATTTCCGTTTGTTTGTGTTTGTTGCTTACATATCTCCCATCATTGAGATAAGAGGGTCGAAAATGTTGTAACTGCAGGGGTTCATTGTAGCTATGTCTCTCAAATTGAGGGACTGAAAGCTGATCAATCTTGATATGTCTTCATGTAATGTGATGTCCATAAATTTAAATTATTTAATTTGATTTGAGCGTTTGACGATTGATATGCTGGGGTTTTTGGTTTCATTCATTTGGTTACATTCAACATATGGTTCACACAAGCTATGCTGCGGTCATGGAAGGACATATCGATATCGATATCGTTTCAATATCGTGTCGATATCGCCGATATATCGCTATATCTAGGAATCTTTCTGAAGAAAATGCCTGAAATCGGATATATTGATATATCGATTTCGATATCGGTCCCATGTCGATATCGATATATCGGCGATATATCGCCGATATATCGGGATACGACCTTCCATGGCTGTGGTTACATTCAATATTTCGTTCGCATTTTGGTTCTTTCAAGATTTGGGTTCACTTGGTTCTGTCTATTTCTTACATATGCTTCACGCACAAGATATGGTTCACAAGATTTGGGTTTGGGTTCATTGATTTTAGTTTGGGTTTGGGTTACATTCAAGATATGCTTCATTCAAGATATGCTGGGGTTATATTCAATATTTCGTTCGCATTTTGGTTCTTTCAAGATTTGGGTTCACTTGGTTCTGTTTGTTTCTTACATATGCTTCACGCACAAGATATGGTTCACAAGATTTGGGTTTGGGTTGATTTGGGTTTGGGTTTGAGTTACATTCAAGATATGCTTCATTCAAGATATGCTGGGGTTATATTCAAGATTTGGTTCACATTTGGGTTCATTCAAGATTTGGGTTCACTTGGTTCTGTTTGTTTCATACATATGCTTCACGCACAAGATATGGTTCACAAGATTGGGGTTTGGGTTCATTGATTTGGGTTTGGGTTACATTCAAGATATGCTTCATTCAAGATATGCTGGGGTTATATTCAAGATTTGGTTCACATTTGGGTTCATTCAAGATTTGGGTTCACTTGGTTCTGTCTGTTTCATACATATGCTTCACGCACAAGATATGGTTCACAAGATTGGGGTTTGGGTTCATTGATTTGGGTTTGGGTTTGGGTTACATTCAAGTTATGCTTCATTCAAGATGTGACGCCCCGCCCCTCCGGCTACCGAAACCGATGAGACGGAAGCGTCGGACCTACGGTCCAATTACGCCCATGATCTATGATACTCAGCAAACCATCTTATGCACATTAGATTAACATTTGAAATATAAATAAAGGCATGAGAATAATATGAAATGGAAATGAAAATGCAACATCCATTCTGATCAATACTCATCAAGTCCATGTCCATGATACGAGATACATCAGAAAATCTCAAACTTTGTAGAAACACTCTCCACATATCTCACTACAAAGTCTCTCAGAATAACATAAAATAAAGCGGAAGTAAATAAATTACTCTAAGCAGGACGCACCCTGCCTGATGCGAATATGACGAAAAGAAGTCTGATCTCCTCAAAAGAGCGCTACTGTGGCGGTTGTTGCTCAGGTACACTTGTTGGATTCACACGAAGGTAACGTTATGAGCAATTGCCCAGTAACGAGACAAATATTATAACGACTAAAGTAGGGGTAAGAAAAGAATGTATACCCAATTTTATTTAATGGAATATGCATGTATTGAAACAATTCAGAAAGAACGCCAAGTCATTTAGAATCGCATTCGATCACATTGATTTTATAAAAAAATAACCGATTAAGTTCTACCACAATGATCATTGATATTTTGACAAGTTGGTTAGAGCCCACAATAATATACAATATCTGGCCTCCGATCATAAATTATTTATCCGTTCTCATATTATTTTAGCACACGCAAGTATGCGACTCGTAGGCCTCCGCTACGCGGGAACTTGTTTGTCATCTTGGATAAACCTCCAAGTATTTCAACTTCAAATTCTCCAACTTCAAACCATATCCCGGGACACCTCTCACAATACTAATACTCAAAGTAAAATTTGATGCGGCCACATCTAATTCTAAATTGAGTCTTAATATCGTGTATAAGCGTGAAACCAAGAACGCCAACCATGCTACCTGCCTACTCCGTCGAGCGACTCCGGATACAACCGGGCTGCTAGGTGCAATGTCATCCAACTCGTCCGTTGGGGTCGCGGCCTTCATGGCATCTATCCGAGACCCAATGGTGCATGCCCGATCCCTTGAGACACATAACTTCCTTTACTCTCCCATTGTGGAATCTTATCCACAAAAAAATATATTTTTATTCCACTGATAGGTAGGTGATCATAGTTCACACCACATAACAAATGTCAAGATTCAGCTCTATTAGGGCAATTCTGATATGGATCAAAGTTAATTCCTTCATTATCGTAAATATTAAAAGATATCTTCTGTTCATGTTTTCTTAACAAAAAAATCTATTTTATTGATCTTGTATCGTCTTTTAGGAGCCAGACTGTAAGGGTCGTCGGGCAATTTCCCTTTCAAAAAATAACACACATTTTCACAATGCTTCTAACAATAAGATAATTGAGCTTGTCACTGCAACATGCAAGATAACACATGTACTTCCTAATTTACCCGACGATAAAAAAATATTACCCACCCCACAGTCATAGGTTATCTCCAAAATCCATAGTAAACTCTTGCGTGTAGGCTAAATAGTAATGATAGATTAACTCGATAAATTACATCATATACAACTTCGAAAATACTTGCCTGATCAAACACAACCGCATGTTAAATTTTGTGAACAAAAACTGTGATCACGTAAATTTATGAAAAACATCTCTATTGGAAATTAAGGGCTCTTCATTATGAATTTTCTACGATTGCTCTCCCTTGACACATAGACCTTCTTGAACATATTTCATTATTCTTTAAAGATGACCACACGTTAAAAAAATTAATATCAATTACACCCACGGTTACATGCCTGGGTGCTGTAGTAATACGTATGACATAAATATAATAATGAATGTGATTATTAATACACCATTTAGTTGAAAATTAACATTAGATATCTAAGAGTTGGCGTTTCACTTGTTTCGAAAATTTTAAAAGAAAAGATATAATATTATTTGTATTCCAAACGTCTTGGACAAACGATAGAGAGATTACACTCTTCACGGATTTTGCTTTTTATGTAAGCAACGGGTAATGGAGACTAAAGTAATGGAGATTAAAGATGTAAAAATTCTCAGGCATAAGAAATATCTGTGTTTTCATCAACGTGGCATAATTATCTACTTGGATAATGTGTATCGTTTTGGGGAAAAAAAATAGTACATGAAACAACATGACTTCCACATACTAATTTATAAAAAGAGAGTAAAATATCTAGGCACAAAACACATGTCCAACATACTATCTATGTATTTCAAGATATACAACTAATAGTTACGGTGACCATGAATATGTGATCACATATATTAAGATCTACAAATCTTGACATAAGGATTGAGAGTCGTGTGAAAACTAGCAACAATGGGGGTAATAAGACATCGTTATTGGTATATGAATCATATAATACGAATAATTAACCTCTAAGTATGTTCAAACAGATGTGGACAAAATATGTAGAAACCAACAGCAAGAGGGAGGTATTCATCGTTACAAAAACACGTAAGGCTCTAGAGGTATTTAAGTGTATAGGACAATACGTGGAACCCAACAGCAAAAGGGGGTATATCGTTACCTCCGAGGATGTTCCTTCGGGTTCTCCTCTCACACGGAAATGCTATTTCCGTCGCTCGATCGAAACGTGAATGCACGTACGAAGGTGACCTCGAGCTTTCCTACGTGATGGTGGTCGCGGATCTTTGATCGGAGCTCCTTCTCTGACGTCGACGGCGGCCTCCTAATGATAAAATCGACCAAGGTGGTGGTGCTCCAAAGAGAGGGAAGGATGGTGGTGGCTAGGGCTTTTAGAGAGCAGCCTACCATCTCCTATTTATAGAAGGAGAGGTGAATTTGGATCTCGATTCAGATACGGTTCGGATCCATATATGGGTCCCGACTATGGTTCTTAAAACAACAATAACTTGAGCTAAGAATATCGAAATTATGTGTTCTTGGGCTCATTGGAAAGATCTCGACGATATCTACGTAAATGTGTGATTATTTATATTTTTTGGATGTCAAAAATACTCCAGATTTATGAAAAAAGAAAAAAAAAGAAAATTCGGGTTTTCACATCATAAAAATCTTAAGGTTTTTCTTTTGAAATTTTTAGTGGTTTTTGGACTGAAAATAAAGTAGGTCAAAATACACAATAGGGAATATTTTTGGAATTTTTAAGGCCTTTTAATATTTTTTTGGTATTTTCTAAGCTAGACAGTGCTGAAATAACATGTTTTTGATTTTTAATAAATATAAAAATGCAATAAAATCAAAACTAAAATTATGGCATTAAAGAACAAGCACACAAGAGCTTAAACCTATTTTTTGAAAATTTTTGGAATTAAAATGATCGCGAAATAAATAACTCAAACACACAAAAATCCTAAGCCTAGCAGGGGTATATATGTAATTATAGAAACATACAAGGGCCCAGGTGCAAATTTCACCAAAAGACACGTGCGAGGCACGTGTTTTGTCATTCACATGGGCATATATGCAAATAAAAGAAATTAACAGGGCAACCATGCAATTTTCCAAAAAACATATTTAATTAACTACGCATAGGGGTATAACTGCAAATACCTAAAAGTTCGGGACCAAAAATGTAAAATACCCAAAAGTCACGTGCCCCAGTCACGTGAGGTGACGTGGCGTGGACCAAAGTGCAAATATAAAAAGTGCTAGGACCTAAGTGCAATTATTACAAAAGTTTTTAAACTGCAGACGAAAGTTTTAAGACTAAAAAGTAAATACAAAAGCACGTGGGTTGAAGATGCAAAATACCCATGGGGATTGATCGTGCGGCCGAGGAGAGTTCACTTGACACGTGGCGGCTCTAGGACACGCGATGACGCTTCGACCGGGACGGCTGGGATTAGATCTTGGCGGTGCGATCGGACGGTGGAGAGTGGCCAAGATCCAACGGCTGGTGTGGCGCCTGGAGGGTGCTCCTGATCCGACGGCCGGAAGATGATCACGAAGAACACCTTCCCCGTCGAGCTTTGGCGGGTGATTGCGGCCGACACACGGCCGCTCCGGCCCTAGGATCAAGGGCAAAATGATCCTGGGGCCCCTCCGCGTCTGACGGTGGTCTCAGGCGATGCTGCGACGGCGTGAGGTGCTCGGACGGCGGAAGGAACCTGGGGAGCAGCTCCTGGGAACGTCGAGGGTCGATGGAGCCTTCTCCTTGGCTCAGACCTGCATGGTTAGGTGCGCAAAATCCAGGCGAAGCTGCGGGAGTTCTCTGATGGGTTGATGGAGGCGGAAAGTGACTCGAGCGAGGAGCTCCAGCAAGCGGCGGAGATGGGAGCTTGAGTGACTCGATCCGGGCGAGATCGAGGTGAATGGATGGAGCGTGATGACGGAGCAAAGGGGAAGAAGATGGAGGTGATTTGGGCGGCGGTCGATAACGGGAATGGTCGGAAAATGGAGGCAGAGCTTAGCTCCGCCGTGATTTTTGATCGGAGATTCACGGCGAAGAACGTGAAGGGAATCTAAACTAATCCTAGGCTAAGCTATCCTACACTAGAGCTACAAGAAAATGGAAAGAAAAGAGGGAGAAGCTCACCAGAGACGACGGGCTGGAAGGCGCGACGGAGCTCCGGCGAGGGGACGGATCACTTCTGATTCTACACCAGATGAGTCGAACCCCAGGTCGATTCGACTCCTACTGTCACCAGGAGCACGAGGAGGTATGGGTTTTCGGGTGGAAATGGCGGAAGAAGGATCAAGTTTGAATCGAAGTCGGGGGTCTTCTTTTGTAGGGTTGACGGGCGGCGTGGAAGACGAGGGCCAAACACCTCGGTCAGTGATCCACAACCCAAGGAATCACTTGGGCGTGAATCACCATTGACCGAGGAAGAGATTCCAAGAAGAAACCATCACCAAATGGTGATCGAGGCAGCCTCGAAAAAAAAGATGAAATCATGGTCAACACCACTTCTGACAACGTTCAGGTGTTGGGCAGAGAGTTGACCCAGGTCAACTCTCCAGCCCTCCTGGTTGGTCCACGTGGACCAACCAGGAAAAAACCTGAGAAAAACATTTCAAAAATCAAAATAAAATATTAAACTATTTTATTTATTTATGATTACAAAATAAAAAATGCTTATAATTTTATAAATTATTTTATGGTAATTTTTATTTATTTTTATTGGGTATATTTTACAAGTTGTCTTTTTAACCCTATATAGGTACATATACCTATGTATTTTATTACTTTATTTTATTTTGTGTATTTTAATTTTATTATTTTTATTTATTATTTTCTAAAATTATAGAATACTTTATATACACAAATATATTTTTATTTTATTTTTCTGATGTGTTTGTATATTAAATAAATTATAAGTCTATATTATGTAGGTATTATAAGTACAGGTGTAATACCTGTGTATTTTATATGTATTTATTTTTATTTTGAGTTTTATTTGGGTTTTTATTCCTATTTTAATGTACATAATTATTATAAATAATATTCACAAAATTATACAAATATAATAATGCAAAAATAATGATTAAAGAATAAATTGAATATTTTAAGCTGTACAGGTATACAATGTGGGTCCAAAACTCAACTTTCATACCGTAGCTCCGCCAAATGCGAAACCACCACCATTAAATAGATTATTTTATTCTATATACAATTAAAGGTGAGTTTGCTGCATTTGGAGTTTTCATTTGTAAGATACAGGTTTGGGGAAGTTGGGATTCTGGATTTTTATTCAAAGCATAACTTTTTATCTGTACATTATTTTTCAGTGAAATCAATTTTGTATTTTCTATATAAGAATATCTACAACTTTCATGTACAAAGTTTCTTTATTTGATGCACAAAAAGTGGAACCAAAAATAGGTCCCAAAATGAATGAAGAATGAATTAATAAATATAGGTATTTGGCCCTTATCTCCCCCTACTTTATTCCTTGTCGACCTATTCATCGAGATGCCTAGGTCTCAGGGTTTCGGGTCATAAAATATTTACAATATTTTATTCTTTTTCTTTTCTTTTCTTTATTCTATAATTTTGGCATTAGAAACAGTATTTTACACACTTTTTACACACATATGCATGAATGCTAAATTACTCTATTTAATGCTGTTTTCAAGCATTGGCTAGGGTTTTTGAGGCCAAAATGATAGAATAAAGATGATGAAATGTGGATTCATCAATACCAAGCTTAAATAAAGTAGTTCTTTTCTTGTGTGATTGGTATGAACCCAATGGAGGTATAATACTCGATAAAAGAAATAACATTGTCGACGTGGTGCAAAGGGAATTTTATACGCAGATTTGAACCATTCGTCTTAGCATCTCAAGCGGATCAAGTATGTTATCTCCCACAAATATCAAAGAAGAGAAAGAGCGTTGAAACAGTAACTGTTGTGAAGATAAATTCTCGATGTTATATCTCTAATGATTCCAGTAATCAGGAAGATGACATAGATGAAGCATTTACACCGACAAATGAAAGAATAGACTTAACAGAAGAAGTCCCAATTATCGAATCGATTCGATTGGCTGATAATGAAGTTTTCTGTGTTGACTTACAAGATGATACTGACTCCAGAATGATTATTCGGAAAACTCAGAAAACGAAGAAATATCCTTTAATCCCACCGAAATAAGTGATGAAGATTAGTTGTAAGTTTTATTATACAATTATAATTGAATTAACTAAAATCTTAAGTAATAAATATGTAATACATCATTATTACAGTTATGACAGGTTTTGGATGTGGCAGGGCGCATGGATCACATAGATCCAATCGTCCATCTTCCTCAGACACACCTTCTTCCAGTAGGCAGCCCACCCCGGATGTTGTTCCTGATTCACAGTCCGACGAGATTTGCCGGGTGATAGCTTACTACGAGTCTCTTGGTTATCCTCCGCCACCCTTTTACGTAGGAGGCTATGGAGGGCCATCTACCTCAGCAGCCCCTACAGGATTCCAAGTCCAGGTCCACATACCAGCACGAACATCGATGGGTTCTGACTCTCCTTCTGGACGTCCGAGCACATCCGTGCCTTTACCTACTGTAGTTGGACAGACGTCGGCGTCCCACCCTTTGTTGGAGGTTACGGCTGATGGGAGGTAAAATTTTATAGATTTTATCTTTAAATATTTTCCAAATTTTTATAAATTGTATCGAAGTTAAATTTTCTAGCAAATGCAGGGATTTTGTGAACAGCAACAGGGTGGCAAAGGAGATAACCAACATAATAAAGACACACTTGACTTCCATGCAATTTAGATGGTGTCGCATCCCTGCTGCAGAACAGGAGAGCCTGTTTGACATGTTTCTGGTAAGAAATGTTTCTAAGAAGTGATACAGATTTTTTGGGTCAAGTTTTTTGTATCTTATAATTTGTTATAATTTTCAGAGTAGGTTTCGCCTTGGCTCTGGTCTGGGGAAGGAGGCTTATCGTAGATCCTTCATTCGTTTGGCAGAAAAGAGAATGAGCGATACATTTTTCAAGGCAAGGAGAGACTCGCATGCGAAGACGGGATGCGAGGAGATGAATTTTAAGGAGATGAAGAGGTTCCCGCCGACATGATGTACTGAGGATAGGTATTATACTTGTCAAATAATTTATATTGAACTTTTTAAAATAATCAATTATCATAACATAATCCTTCCAGATGAGCGGATTTCTGTGATGCATTCGTTGCGGATGATGAGTTTGGAAGAAGATCTACGGCGGGAAGGACAAACCGCCAGAAACAAAGGATTAAGTCGACAAGTGTCTCTAAAAGCCACAATCAGATTAGAGCGGAGATGGTATTACGATTTAAATTTAATTTTGGGAGATCTACTTTAATATAATGCAATATTGTTATTAGATCTTAAAAAAATTTTCAGGCAGCTAGGTTGGAAAGGGAACCCTCTTTTCAGGAGTGGTGGTCGAGGTCCCACATGACTGGGAGAGAAGGAGAGTCGCAATGGTCCACTCCTGAAGTAGGACAATTGTTGGTAAGTCTATCAACTTATTTACAATTAAATGATATATTATAACTCATTTATATATATTATAAACTTTGTATTTCAGGATCGTTATCTGGCACTATCTGTAGAAAGATGGGGTATCGATCCAACTGGAGAGCAACCACCATTTGATAAAACGATCTGGAAGCAGGTATATATGGATAAATATTATCTTACTATACTCATTTCTAATATATAATTTTATATTAAAAATTGAAAAACTTATAAGGTGTTGGAGGAGAGGGACATTGTGGCGAATAGGAAGCAGACGCTTGGTGGTCTTCCTCCATATTATGTGGAGGAACATCGTCACTCTTATTCTGCATACTCTCAGCCGTTGTACACGCAACCACATCCGTCCCAATCAACAGTTCCAATGGAGTCGCAGATGGCGATGATGGTGGAGCAGATGACGAAGCTCTGAGAGGAGTTCACGGCGTATATGTAAGTATTCTTCTTATAGAATGAGTAATAATTTTAAATTTCTATATCTACAAAATGCATGTAATAGAAATATATCTTCCATATATAATATAGGTCGCAAGGGCATGCATCTCAACCTGAAGAGATTGAATCTGATAACGAAGAGGAGGAGGAGAACGACCCTGAAGAAGAGGCACGCATGTATGCGAGGTTCAAAGAAAAGGAGAAAGAAAAAAAGAAATCAAAGCAGGGTTTAGTGTCCAAATTTTTTAGATCAAAGAAGAAGTAAATTTTTGTTGGTTTGGACCTGTATTTTTGTTAAACTTTTAGCACATCTTTTAATTTATATGAACTTCGTTGGCTTTGACTTGTTTGTAATATTTAGATGTTAAATTAGATTGTTTATTTCTAAATTCATGTATATTGCGTTCCTTTCAATTGTTAGTGCTAGTTATCTTACTCAACGAACTGCTATAATATATATACCCTTAGGGAGCTACCTGCAGTGGTTTATTGGCATGGTATACAGGTTCGACGGGGCGTCAAAATCCTGTCGAACCTGTATATTTTTTTCCTGAAAATCAGTTTGGGCGAGCACATGTGCTCGCCAGGTGCTCTGTGGGTAATCGCAATTTATAAAGGAGGCGATCACATCGGCGAGCACATATGTGCCCGCCAGGGAGCAGGCGAGCACATAGCATCCCGGTGTGCTCGCCCACCAGCCGGGGCAACTCTCACAGAAGCGAGCACGCCCTGAACAAGCACATGTGCTTGCCCACCCCTCGGGCGTGCACATGGCGGGCACTAGGCGTGCACATAACAAGCTTTTATGTGCACGCCAATCCCGTCTTTTTGTAGTGTATGGTTCACAAGATTTGGGTTTGGGTTCATTGATTTGGGTTTGAATTTGGGTTACATTCAAGATATGCTTCATTCAATATATGATGGGGTTACATTCATGATATGCTTCATTCAAGATATGCTGGGAATCATTCTAGATTTTGGTTCACTTGCTTCTGTTTGTTGCTTACATATCTCCCATCATGTAGTCAATATGTAAAGAAAGATCTGTGAACTTTGAGAGGGTCCCTTCGAAAACGTTGATTGGCTTCTCAGTTTATTATGTTTTTTGTATAAGATTTAGATAGGAGGACTGAAATCATGGGTTGGTGTTTGTTTATAATCTTGACTCTAGAACACATAACTTATTTGAATAACTGATTTGATCACAGAACATATTTGAACAAATAGCTGATTTGAACACATATCAGATCTGCTTTGTTACTTTGGCTTTCCTGTCTGACTTTTGCACCTATCTGATTTGCACACATGTCTGGTTTGTACACATATCAGATCTGCTCCTGAACACTAATTTGAATTGAACCATGCTATGTTACTGTGGCTTTCCTTTCAGATCTGCTCCTATACACATATCTGAGTTGATCACTTATCTGATTTCACCTTCATCTGATGTGCATGTATCTTGAACTGTTATGTTTTCCATTCTCAACAATGATAGATGTTTTGATGCTGCAAGATCGAATCCACCAACGGAAAATAGTAACTGATGTGCGTCTTTCTGATTTCTGACTGGGAACCATCAAACAGATAGCATGCATATTTCCGACTGGGAAACCATGGGAAACCATGTCAAAATCTGTGACTAGCAGGGTTGTCATAGCTGCCCATGATTTTCACGATTGGGATGATTTCTTCCCTCATACAACCATAGCAAAACATGAGCTTCATTAATCACACACGTCACAACATAAGCTTATTTAGCACCCACCTTTCTGCTTTCAATACAATGATCTAACACATTCAACACACTCCGATGATTTCTTCCCCATTACGAAGAGAAATGTCGGACGAGATGGGCACACACGACGGAGATGTAGGAGGACCAACGGATGTACCCATTACAGGATGTGCACCAAATGCACATTGGAATGCCAGCCTAGACAAAATGTTTGTCGACGTTATGCTAGAGCACGAGAGTTCATGGACGGGAAGCACATTCACAGTCCCCGGTTGACACTCTATCGTGAAGAGATTCAACGAAGTCGCTTGTCGCAGCTACACGAAGATACAATTGCAATATCGATGGAAAAACCTGAAGAAAGACTACTCTTCGTATTTGTACCTGCGCAACAAGTCCGGATGGGGGTGGGATAGCATCTACAACAAGCCAATTCCGCCTTCAGACAGTGCTTGGTATGAGGTAAGCTACGATGTTCGTTCCTCGCATATTTTCCACCTATGAACTAACACTTGAACGCTGCTAATCTATAACTTTTCTACAATTAGGTATCCGACAGATACCGCAAATACCGGAACAAACCTTTCATGTATTTCGGTGAGATTCAGAGGTTCTTGATCAAAGACATCGCAACAGGTGCGCATGCAGCTTCTTCACGCCCAGGAAGGGGTAGGCCGACGGTTGGGGAAGGAAGTTCACGAGTCGCTTCAACGCAGAGGGAGTTGGACTTTGACGAAAATCTTGATGAATGTATGCCTGAACCGGGCGATGACACAGATGACAGTGACGGACTTACTCACACACCTTTGTCAAGAAAAATAAACGTAGTAGGGAAACATGGATCAATCAAAAAATAAAGGAGTGGAGGCACCCTCAGCGCAGCTGGGCAAGATATGTTGGAGAAGTTCCTTACGAATCTCCCAAAAACTTTCGCAGAGGCTAGGGAAGATCCCGACAAGTTGGCTAAAGATGCATGCAAGGAAATCAGTGAGATGCGCCTGGATCTTGACGTTGACGAGTTCGAGAAGATTGCTGAGAAATTGGCGACTACAAGTGGTCGCAGTGTTTTCCACCACGTCAAGGGCGATCCTGCGAAGCTGAATGCTTGGATTGAGAAAACCATCCGACGTTAACTTAATTCCCCCCTTTAGACCTTAACTTTCTATGCACGGAGACTCCATTTTTTTGTTCTTACTATTTGCTTGCCCGGACATTTACATGTACTTAACACTACTTCGACATTATTTCCGTAGGCAGTTAAAGGTAGTGCCTTATGCGTTTACATTGCAGGTTATTCATAATGGCCTATGCGTTTATGTTGCAGGTTTGTCTTCTGTTGTTTAACAGGTACATTGAAGGGCAGCTACATCAATGTCCATTTGAATTATTTCTATACTTACTTCGTACTGCAGGTAAATTGGCGACAAAATCAGGTATCTGTCATAGTTTGTGAAGGGATATTCGTTTGTGAAGGGATATTGGTTTTGTCACAGTTTGTGGAATATTGGCTATGGCTGTTTTCCATAATCTTCTCTTTACAAAATGCACTTATGACAGGTCGTAGTGGTATATACGGGACCATGATTTAATTTACATACAATTTTGGTACCTAACAACGAATATAAACTACCAGGGATCATTGCGCGGGGATAGCACTACGTGGCTACAATCCGTTTGGAGATATTGAGGAACAAGTCCTCGTAACGTGTGCTGCAGTGGTAGGAGCAATTGCTATACAAGAGTGGGACTCACGTATCCGACAAGTACCACGTCCATTGCATACCCGACCACTAACAGGTCGTGACTGGATTAGGTAGATGCTTGACGGCCATGACGACAGGGCATTTCAGAACTTCCGGATGAGGCCCCATATGCTGAGTAGATTTGTGCGTGTACTATCGGAGCATGGCCTGACACAAGCATGATATATGGATGTCGACGAGAAGGTCTGCATGTTCCTCTACGCATTTACTAATGGCCATTGAAATAGGGTAATCCAAGAATCATTCCAGCATAGCACTGAGACCATTTCCCGCTACATTAGAAATGTACTAGCGAAGATTTTGACGTTAGAGCATGAGTATATACGATTGGCTCCGCCGGTCACTCCATCTAGGATCACTGGAGTTCCTCGCTATTACCCGTACTTCAAAGTAAGGCATCATCATATTACTTATATGTAGTCCAATTTTTAGGTCCTGATTTTGCATTTGGGTTCACAGGGGGTGATTGGAGCAATAGACATGTGGATCCAGAGATGCAAGGAGCGTATCGGTGCAGGAAACTATTTCCAGCACAGAACGTAATGGCCGCGGTGGACTTCAACTTATGCTTCATGTACGTGGTTACCGGATGGGAGGGTTCCTGTGCCGACATGACGGTGCTTCATGACTCCGTGGAGCGAGGGTCCCTACTTGTACCCCACGGGTGCAAATACCTAGTCGATTGCGGCTACGCGAATACGGACACATTCCTCGCTCCGTACCGCGGCTCCCTCTATCACCTACCGGCTTGGCGGGCACGTGGATGCATATATGAGAACCACAAGGACTTATTCAACCACCGCCACGCCAAATTGCGCAATGTAGTGGAGCGCACATTCGGCGTGTGGAAAAACAGGTTCAGCTGCCTTAGACATATGCCCTCGTATCCAATTGAAGTGCAGACGGACGTAGTGAGAGCCACATGTATCATACACAACTTCATACGATTTAATGGTGGAGACTCAGTATCCGACGAGGACGCGGACGAGGAGTTGTTGCCGGAAGCCGTGGACGAAGACCAACTTCGTGAGGATGGCATTCTTCGGGATGACATTAGACGCGGTGAGGTCCTCCGTGACAGGATAGCCCGTGCAATGTGGAATAATAGGAGGAGGAGGGATGAGTAGAGACCCCGAATAATCTAAACACCCAGAATATTACTTTTGCATGTGATATGTCTACGTCAGTACTTGTTGTTAGATGTTTTTGCGTGTAGTACGAAGTTATTGCCGCGTGTTAGAATTGAGGACTTTTGTGTTCATCATATTATTTTCTATTTGTATGCATCAGGTAATGGACCCTACTGCGATATGTAGATGTGGTACCCCACTGATTTTGAGCTACGAACCAGGCCAACAGAATCCGGTGAGGCGCCTTTTCTATGTTTGCTCCACCAATGAATGTGGTTATCGCTTACCTTACGCGCATGCTCCAAGGACAAAGGAGAATCAAGCACAGGAGTTCTCCTTTATCGCCGAACGTTTGTAGGACGCCGAGCGTGAAAATTCTGTACTACAACAGAAACTTGAAAGTGCTGCAACGACGATAGACGACAAGGACTGCAAACTAGCCTTCGTTTACTCAGAGCTGGATGATGCCGAGGACACAACAAGTTCGCTCAAAGATATGGTGGATACACTACGCATACAATTGCAACATGCGCGCATTGACACCGTGGACGACCGTATTGTTGACAAGCACGTCGTATAAGGGAAGTCCGTCTGATTTCTTTTGGGAAGTTGTCGCAATGTACGTGTGCGTGGCGTATGAATGAATTCGGTTGTAGGGCGTTGGGCGGGTTTATCGTGACCCGGTGATTAGTTCTCTAACTTAAGACTTTATATCGTATTGAAACATCTTATGGTACACGTGGTACTATTACATGAATCAAAGGGGTAAATATGTTAGAAGGCCGTAATAATTAACTAAGTACGCATTGGAAGGGGTATAAATGCAATTAATAAGAAGATACATATCACGCATGCAATTTCACCACAAATCTGTACACTGTGTTTACTATTGAGTGGACAATAACGAAATACAAAATCATGCACGGGTTCCCTCTGCAAAATGGTCGTCAACTCACGTGCCTGAAGCGTGCACACGGACATGCGGTGAAGTCGCGAGGGACCAATAAGTAATTACAAGATTGTTTGGGGCCAAAGATTAATTACTACAAAACTTTTTTAACGACAAATGAGAGATTTAATACTAGGCAGAAAATATAAAAATGGCACGGGGCTGGAAATGCAAAATACCCCAAGCCACCCCATCAACCAAACACCTATTATTAAAATCAGGATATCCACCTCCCCATCCCTCTCAGGTGAGGGATAACCCAACCCACTCCACACCAGCATCCAAACAGGCCCAAAGAGTTACTATTCCAAGGTTACCCCAACCCACCCCAATCCAACAATCAAACAGACCCGTAAGGTCCCAGACAAGGTTTCAAACGCCGACACCAATCGTCAGCGGATCTAACGGCTCTCAATGATTGTTTCCTCGCTAGAGGATCATCTTCAGTAAAATTGTGGTTCCCACAAATTTGCACTTTTTGTGGAAATCTGATCTCTGCTTCCAGTAGGCAAACAATAAGGAAGGCTTTGGACGATTGCAGGTTTCAAAGTGTGGAGGGGAAATCCACATCTGGGATGCTGCTGATGCACCCTTTGCTAACAGTTTAAGGGTGTAAAACAAAGTAAAATTATATGATAGGTACATGAATTATCACGTAATTATGAAGATTATGTGGTGTAATTGTAAAAGATTTCAAGAGGTGTTACATTCCACCCATGAACATAAAGTGAGAGAGAAACCCAAGAGAAACAAAAATAAAAACATAGCAGGGCATGATGCATGGCAGCAAGACTAAAGAAGAGGCAGGAGGACCTCGTTGGTTCTGAAGGGAGGGATCGTCCATGGTGGGTTGTACCTCGCCAGCAGGAACCCACCTCCACTCGGCTCACGCCCGTCTCTCTGCAGGCACTCCCTCAGACGGCCCACCTTCTCCTCCACCACCTTCTCCGTCGCCACGCCGCTGAACCTCACCACGCCGTACTTCCTCTCCCCCTCCTCCCTTATCACCACCCTCTCGTCCACCGGCCTCGGCGCCTCCTCCGCCTTCCTGTACTTGCTGGGCAGCACGAACTGCATCGTCACCATACTGCTGCCGTTGCTGGTGAGGACTGGTGCAGTCATGGCGATCTTCTCCGGGTTGGGCGTTGTGGTGATGACGGGCGCCGTCATGGCGATCTTCTCGGCGGGGCTGTGGTTCTGGGGATTGCCGAGGGCGCCTATGTAGTTGGCGAGGATCATGAATCCCCCGTCGCGGTCGCCGCGAAGGTCGGCGGGGTTGTAGGTGACCTCGGCGATGACGGAGGGGGAGTAGAGACGGACCTCGTAGTCGGGGCAGGTGTGGAGGAGCTCGAACTTGGGGGTCTCCACCGTGATCTTCCCCAGCATCATCCCCATCTTGCTTGGTCGAAAGGCCAATGAAGATTAAGCTAGAGATAGATATGCGTGATGTCTTTGCTTGTTGGGTCCTCCTCGATGTATGAATATGAATGGTTGGTTGTGGTGAGGGGTGGAGGTGGAGTATGGGTGGAGGGACTGTGGCCACGCTGCTCGTCTGTCCACCAAAGCTGCAATGCTACGTGGACGCTCTTGCATCCACGTGTCCCTTTGATGGCTGGAACTTGGGTTACAAGGGAGAGGATCCTCTGCTGCAGTGGTTTTTGCAGCAGAGGTGCTGTAAACTCGAATATTGTTTTCTTGTTATTTGAATTTTAAAATCCAACCTTATAGATTGAATTTTAGGTTAATAATCTACATATCCTCCTAATTTCGCTTAAATCCGATATTGTTTGCTATTTTATCTTAATGGTCAAACAATCGGTCAAGATCTAAGCAACTTGAACTCCATTTAAAAAAGAACCGAATCTTGAACTATTAAGATAAAATAGCAAACAATATCGGATTTAAGCGAAATTTGGAGGATATGTAGATCATTAACCTAAGATTCAATCTATAAGGTTGGATTTTAGAAGCCAAATCACAAAAAAAAATATTCAAGTTTACAGCACCTCTGCTGCAAAAACCACTACAGCAGAGGATCCTCTCCCTACAAGTAATGGCCCATGGACTTGCATGCAAAACTTTTTTATTTTTACTTTTAGACCATGGTGTAATTGTCTGGCTCTAGCCTCTAGAGTCTAGAGAGCATGTCATTTCTTGTTCCGCAAATGATTTATTGATATCTGGTTATATCGATAATATCGGTGAAAATATCCAAAATAATTCAAAAATAATTTTTATGAATTAAGATCATTTTAATTATTAAAATAATAAATAACATATAAATACACTTTTATATGGAAGAATGAGGTGTATTTAGCACAACCAGTACACATTATATCACGCATATCATTGGCATCAATGCTGACAGTTGAATGCAAGAGGTATTAGAAAGGAAATGAGGAAATTCAAACAAAAACAACTTAAAGACATAAAAGACGTGTATTTAAGCACATTTTGTTTATATTTCATCAAATATTATGCCTAAATAAAATATTGAATTGTATCAAAAATAATAAAATAAGCAAATGCGCATAATAACATATAGTTTTTAAATAACATAATGCATAATAATCATATTTTTGAATAGTAAAAGATGAATTAGAATCGATTGGAAACAAAACTCTTCTAACTGAACTAAAGAAAATCAATAGTGATCAAAGTATGCAATGAGTTTGCGTTTACGGATCACTATATTATAATATTTGTTGACTTACTAAAACCAATTGAAGTATATATTCCGTACATGTGATTCTAACTTGATCAACATTAGAGTTGTTTCGTTTCCATTGTCCAAAGGGGGCGAAGTCCACTGGTTGAAGAATCGGTGTATGCAACCCCCATCGCCATTGTCGTACCATACCCTGAGACGGGAGTCTCGCTACCCAATATGCGAGCCTGGAGGGGTCTACGGGGAGCAGGTGCGCTCACCTTGCAGTGGTGCGGGGGCAACACCTCGATCTAAAACAAAATATACAAATCATTATGTAATTTAATACTATGAACAACTAAATAAGCAGTGAAATCAAGCTTACATGGTAATGTCATCCATATACGTAGATATTAGTGAAATATTGATGATGTTGGTCGATGTCTGAAAAAATTTATACTAAAACCAATCATTTTGGAGCTCGATATGACGATATATTGTCTATATCTGAGACGATATCATGGAAAAAGGACATGTGTGTGTATGTATATATGTATATCGGTACCTCTTGTCGATAACAACATATTGACAATATATCGTCGATATATCATCGATATATCGTGATATCTTAAGCTATGGTGTCTCCAAATACGACTTGGGTTTGATGACCTGACTCCTGTCACAGACCTCTCCTTCCTCAAGGTCTGTCACAAAGCTGTATTGCAGCTCCTCGTGCTCCTGTATGCCATCAACGATGGGACTAGCAGCATGGCCAACCTCTATGAGTGCCTCCGGGGCATAATACTTGAGATCATGCTCCTCCTCTCCAATCTATAATTTTCATCTATCTGAGCAGATCTTTGGCTATTTGCGTCATGATATGCGAGATTCTTCACTGAGCTCCAGGACCTCATCCACTATAACCAAGTGAAATATACCTTACTAAGATCACTAACTTCAACTAGAACTCCTCCAGACGAAAAATCATTCATTATTCAGTAAACGGTTCACTGTTTGATGGATAATTACTCAAGTTGCAAATGATCTACAGACATACACATACTAGAATTTTTATTGTAATACCGATTAGGTCGTTATCTTAGGGAAAATATTTCGAGATTGGAAAGTTTAGAAAAAAGGGGGCAAGGGAGGGATTTCTCCCCCTATGAATGTTTCAGATTTCTATACTAGTTTCCCTCCGAGTTTCTACTAATACACATATCTTTACCATTTCTGCGATATATCACAATATTAGAATTATGCTCCTATATTATATTAATGGAAGGATAATATTGTAAATTTTATAAGGATTTAAGAACACAATCATAACGACAAAAATGTAGGGTGATGAATATGTGATTCATCACTCTAAAAGTTGAAAATAGAGCTTTGTTCCCGAGTAATTAGAGGCATATTTCCACTTATCTTGCAAAATTAGCATTCATGCATACAAACATAATATCTGCATTTTAGCACTCATATTTGCATTAAATAAGAAGCCAGTTTTACTTGTAAAATATCCACCTATTATCTCCTCCAGAATAAAACACCATATGATATATACACCATTAGTTAATAATATAGGGAAAAAGGTCAGAGATCTCTTTTGTAAAACACCCAATAATATATCCATCACGTCCATCACCTCCAGGTAATTTTCTTCCTCTGCTATCTTCTTCTCCTTCTCTATATCTCTCTCCTTCATTCACTCGTCTCCACCCATCGTTTTGCAAAACCGATCGCACTTCAATGGATAAATCAACGTTGCGAACACAACGGTGATTTTTATTTAATTTTTCGAGGAATTTTCATCAACCGATTAATCACCTATTTACGCCACTTAAACAAATGCATGAGAAACAGGGGAGGTGGTGAAATCCCCCTACGTTCTCTCTCTCCTTCTCTCTTCTTCTCTCTTCGACCGGCCTCCTCCGATTGCCTCGCCTCCGCCCTGCGCGCTAAAGCCGTCTCCGCCACCAAGCTCGCACGGTGAGGCTCCACTGCCGCCAACTCCACGGTGCCTCCTTGATCCGCCAGCAGTTGCTTCGACGGAGCTATCGCCGGTCTCCTCCGCCTTGCCTGGAGCATGCTCCGTTCCCCGACTCCTGTCCCACGCCGTCCTCGAGCTCTGCGCCTCCTTCCCGGACCTCGGGCGTGTGTCGCCTAAGGCCCGGGCTCGCCCACGTCACAGCCGCCATCACTTCAGGTCACCGGACGCCAACCACCTCCACCTTCAGACCGCTGCCACGCGCAGAAGCTTCAAAGAGGCCGCACCACCTCCGCGCGTCCGCCCGTCTCCTTCGCCCAGCAGGAACCACCAGCATCCGCGATCGCTCGTGCGCGGTGTTCCGCCACCCGCCAGCTGGCCTCCGCCCTCGCGCGGTCGCGGCTTCCCTGTGCGCCGCTGCTCCTCCAAGAGGCGCGCTCGCGCGCCACCTGCTCCAATCCCACGCCTCGCTCGCCATCGCCATCTTCCCTCCAGCGGCCATGCGTTGACTCGCACCGCCCTCCGCCGCCCGCCAACATCGGCCACCTCCACGCCCGCCTCCGACCAGCTCCACTGCCCAAGCTTCAACTCGTGTGAAGGTCCTCTGTTCAAGCCCACAAAACAGAGGAGAAGCTATTGCACAATAAAAAAAAGGAATTTGCAAAGGGGACACTTGCACCCCTTTGCAAGTTTTTAATAAAAATTTAAATTTCTGTAATTGCATTTATACCATTTTGATAATGCATCCCACTACCCTTGGTAATTCGAGAAAACTAATGTTCAAATTAATTGATATCATTCGTTGTAGTCGGATAATGAGGCAAATTAAAAACCACTTTTAATTAAGGCAAGTTAATATCGAGCGGCAATTTTTTTACTTGGTTGGAAGTCCAAGGTCGAACTCAGGGAGGCAGTTGTCTCCTTAGGTTAATTCGAAGCAAATTTTCCAAAGTTTGATTTTCAGAGGAGATATTTTTGGTCTTTTTTCGTATTTTTTATGCAAGACACATGTAAAATCAGGCCAAATTATAAGTTAAATTATAAATATGGTCAAATTAATTCCAAAAATTATGAAATTTGGTCAGATTATGAAATGGAATGAAATTAAGCTACCCTAATTTTTTTAGAATTTTCTGATGCTCGGATAATGAAAAATGCAGACTTTAGTGAAAATGACTAAACCAATTTTAGTAGTTACCAAACGATACTATTTCTCAGAAACAAAATTAATCCAAATAGGTATAATTAGGAGCTATCCCAACAACTTAAATTTTGTTAAAACACTTCACGGTTGATTAATTAAAAATCAATTAAGGTTTTCACTAAATGATTTTTTTAAGACAAACTATACGTGCAAATGCTATGATTTTCTGATATGTTGTAGCATAAACTTATATCTACCAATGATGATTTTTCAGAGATTTTTCGATAAGCAGATAATGAGCAATCAATTAATCAATCAAAATGGGCAAAATATTGTAATTTTTCCCAAATTAAATTCTATTAATATTCTGCAAATCAGAAAAATACAAAGAAATGCTAAAATGGTAGAACAAGAGTTATACTACACAATGCAATTTTCGGAATCAAAAATAGATGATAGAATGATGACAAAATAAACGTGCAAATGCAGGAGTATGAATGCAATACATGAAAAGAAATATGAACTCAAATGGAGAACATGGACTTACATGCAATTATCGGAAACTTAAAATTTTTTTAAAAACTTGCAAAGGGGTGCAAGTGTCCCATTTGCAAATTCCCTTTTTTATTGTGCAATAGCTTCTCCTCTATTTTGTGGGCTTGAACAGAGGACCTTCACGCGGGTTGAAGCTTGGGCGGCGGAGCTGGTCGGAGGCGGGCATGGAGGAGGCTGATGTTGGCGGGCAGCGGAGGGTGGCGCGAGTCAACGCACGACTGCTGGAGGGAAGATGGCGATGGCGAGCGGGGCGCGGGGTTGGAGCAGGTGGAGCGCGGGCGCGCCTCTTGGAGGAGCAGCAGTGCACGGGGCAACCGCAGCCGCGCGAGGGCGCGATCGCGGATGCTGGTGGTTCCTGCTGGGCGAAGGAGACGGGAGGACGTGCGGAGGTGGTGCTTGGAAGCTTCTGTGCGTGGCAGCAGTCTGAAGATGGAGGTGGTTGGCGTCCGGTGACTTGAAGTGATGGCGGTTGTGACGTGGGCGAGCCCGGGCCTTAGGCGACACACGCCCGAGGTCCAGGAAGGAGGCGCAGAGCTCGAGGACGGTGCGGAACATGAGTCAGGGAACGGAGCAGGCTCCAGGCAAGGCGGAGGAGACCGACGATAGCTCCGCCGGAGCAGCTGCTGGCGGATCAAGGAGGCACCGTGGAGTTGGCGGCAGTGGAGCCTCACCGTACAAGCTTGGTGGCGGAGACGGCTGTAGCGCGCAGGACGAAGGCGAGGTGATCGGAGGAGGCCGGTCGAAGAGAGAAGAAGAGAGAAGGAGAGAGAGAACGTGGGGGGATTTCACCACCTCCCCTGTTTCTCATGCATTTGTTTAAGTGGCGTAAATAGGTGATTAATCGGTTGATGAAAATTCCTCAAAAAATTAAATAAAAATCACAGTTGCGTTCGCAACATGTGATTTATCCGTTGAAGTGCGATCGATTTTGCAAAACGATGGGTGGAGACGAGTGAATGAAGGAGAGAGATATAGAGAAGGAGAAGAAGGTAGCAAAGGAAGAAAATTACTTGGAGGTGATGGACGTGATGGACGAGTGCCTGTGAAAGAGGAGCTTAGAGCCCCTCGGATCTTCGCTCTAGACCTCGGCGAAGGTCGAGCTCAGCAGCTTGAAACGGCCGCGACAAAGGACGGGGAGTCCCTTGGATCTCGCCTAGCAAAAGGATCCTGTCTTCACTCGACACGGTGGCTCTCACTTGCTGTCACCAAGAAGAGGGTGGAGCTCAAGGATTGTGTGCTCAAGATGGCAGATGGGGGTGACAGTGGCCAAAGGCAGGTGATTTATAGGACGAGGGTGACGGCAGGGGTAGCTGGAAGGTGATGTTCGTGGACGTCGTGGGGCGATTCTGGTGGTAGTCTTGGAGAGCGAGGGAGCTGGCGAGGATGAGGGAAGAGTGGCCTCCCTCGTGGTGGCGTCAGTGGTCGGAGAAGATGGTTGGCGTGGAGCCGAGAATAGAAAGGGGGCGGCCCCTTGCGCACGGTGGAGAACGTGGGTGCGGGGCATTCGGAGGTTGACGATGACGTCTTGGCCGTTGGATCTGGTGATCCAACGGTGGGGAGCGATGCGTGAAGGAACGTCTGAGATTAGATCTAGGCTACGTGATCTGAGCGTCAGTATCGTGCCACGTGTCATAATGAAATCAAAGCGTGGGTGGATGGTCGTGATGCAAAGGAGGCTATGATCGAAATGTCGAGGGTGCAACGGGAATGTGAGGTGGGGATTACTGCTTCAGACACTGATCTAATGGTGGAGAAGGTGACACTTGGCGCACGTAGAGCGAGGCAAGAACATGCGGCGTGGATCAGAGATGAAGGCTGATCTGATGGCCAAGAAGAAGAGCGGATGTGGAGATATTGCAACCGTTGGATCGAGATTAAGATCCAACGGCCGTAGCGAAGGCAGATGAGACAAGGGGAGCGGGCCGCGTGGCACAATCAGAGGGCGCCACGTGGCCAGCTGTGAGTGGCTGAGAGGAGAAATGAGATTAGAGAGAGAAGGAGGCCGAATTTGGAAAAACTCAAAATATGAAAATTGTAGATCTTGATGAGATCTACAAGTTTCATGTTGATAAAAAATGGAGATGAGGTCAAATATGATACAAAAATACAGGAATACAAATATACACAAATATAGTATACATAGAGGCCCAAAAACCCAACTTCTTCCTACGAGCTCCGAATTGAATGAAATTAGTCTCATTTTAAAGGTCTCTGGATGTGTATTCATCCGAAGGTGAGTAGACCAAATTTGGGGTTGGTACAAGGGAACTATGGGCCTTCTAAGGACCAGGGATTCTAGGTCTTTATTGGGTGTTTTACAAAAGAGATCTCTGACCTTTTTCCCTATATTATTAACTAATGGTGTATATATCATATGGTATTTTATTCTGGAGGAGATAATAGGTGGATATTTTACAAGTGAAACTAGCTTCTTATTTATTGCAAATATGAGTGCTAAAATGCAGATATTATGTTTGCATGCATGAATGCTAATTTTACAAGATAAGTGGAAATATGCCTCTAATTAATCGGGAACAAAGCTCTATTTTCAACTTTTAGAGTGATGAATCACAGATTCATCAACCCCCTATACTTAAACCTTTCCCGTCCCTGGGCAACTAAAATGAAATGCAAGAGTGAAATGATTTTAGGTTCCATACCAAGGTCATGAACAAAAAATTGAAAATGGAGCTTGACTCGACCTTTGGATTAATTGTGTGGAGGAACCTTATTGGGATCTGAATTTAAGACCTAACGGACTTCAAGTTCCACAAGTCTTCTATTCAAGTCGCCTCAATAGTCAGGTCAGAACAAATCCTCAAACGCAAATTTCTGATGACTATGATTCTCACTTGTACTGTGTAAGTGAAATGTAACCCTCCACATCAGAAATGGCTCAGAACTAGCCTCCTCTAACAAGGTAACTCAAATAACCCGGTCTAGTAACTCTTTCCTCGAGGAGCGGGGTATTCCCTTCTAAGTTCAAGTGCGACCAGCTCAAGAGGAGGGGGTAGAGAAAAGAATGGACGGTAGCCAGTGTAGCGACCTATCTCGGGATGCCCGACCAGTGTAGCCAAGTCATCCAGCTGCATTTCTTTGCTAATATACATACTCCGACAGGTATTTTATTTTCACTTGGACCTGTCTGATTTTTTTGGAGTTTTTGCTCTTTTTTTTCTGTGATTCATCACTCTAAAAGTTGAAAATAGAGCTTTGTTTCCGAGTAATTAGAGGTATAGTTCCACTTATCTTGCAAAATTAGCATTCATGCATGCAAACATAATATAGGGGCATAAGTATATTTACATAAACTGAAGAGAGCCAAGTTTAAAAATCCCCAAGTGTTTTACATTCTTATTCCACTGTCCGCTTATTATTCTTATTTCACATATTCCAAAAATTTATAAATATGCATTGTGATAATTATTTCATTTTTTACATTGTAAATTATCCACTTATACATAGGGTTGTCAGGAAAACTCGAGCTCATTAAGCTCAACTTGTGCTCAGCTTGTTCAGAGCTCGTGAGCCCCACTCGAAAGCATAACAAGTTTGAGTTCAAGTTGCATTTCTAGCTCATTAAGCTTATCAAGCTGACTCCGAGTTGGCTGGTATTTAGCTCGGGAACTCGACTCGATAACTCGTTGGGTAATAAAGCAAAGGGATAACCGCAGGGCAGTAACAGGAAGCTACCACTTACCAGCGCAAGCTGCAACGCCCATCCTAAATTTCCAAATCCAATTCCCCACTCACTCTCCTCTCCTCTCCAACCCTAAAGCTAGAAAATAGTACAGTTAAAACTCACCCTCCTCTCTGCTCCTCTGCCACCAGTCTCCCTCTCCAGTCTCTCCCTTCTGTTCATGCATCCGACGTAAAGATTTTCCCTCTCCCCCTTCGCGAGCTCCTCTCTCTCCAGCTTCGCGAGTATGCCTGACACAAAGCTTCTCCCTCTCCCCCTTCACCTCCCCCTCCGTCCACGAATCGATCTTTAGGCCCTAGAATCTGGATCATGCCGTGAACCTTGTGTAGTCGTGTTTTCATTCTCAAGTCAAATATGTTTATCATATCCATCCAAGGCACGTCTCTTCTCTTGTTTTTTTATTTTGAATCTGATCTAGTGTTTAATCTTTGAAGGTTTTTATTTTAACAGTTACAATGTATTTGATACCTATAGTTAATCTCTGCATGTGATTTGAACTTTTTAAAATATATCTCAACTGAACTCTCTCCTCTTTTCACATATTGCATATTATCGTGAGCCAACTCAATAAGCTCATGGCTCGGGAGACAGCTAGAGCTCGATGAGTTCGAGATCGAGTCGATAATCCAAAGATAGAACCTTATGGAGCTCGAGTTCGAGCCTTAATTTTCTTATCGAGTTGGAGCCCTAGTTAGGGCCAACTTGACTCGTTGAGCTCGATAGACACCCCTATTTATACATCCAAACAAACTAAGTTGTATCGAGAGAGCAACTTCTCCATGGCAGTGACAACATCAATGAGGGCACTCTTCATCCCTCCCTCTTCTTCTTAGATGGACCATCCCTCAGTCACCACCACTCGATTTGCTCGCTTCTGACCTCTAACCCCAATCCGCACAACACTAATTGTGACGTTTGCAGATTTGGGTTACTCGTTTACAAAACACTCGTAGTATCTCATTCGCTATCGGTCGTCTTAGGTTATAGAATTTGAGGGAAATTTTTTCTTGTTTCGAATGGCATTCACATTTTTTAAAAACAAGACACAAAAACAACAAGTTTCATGAATTTACATTGCATTAATTTTCATGTATATTTACATGTAATATAAGAAACTACATTATGTACATGTTATCACAAAATTAATAAAAGAGAAAGAAAAGTATTTATATTATCTTGTACAAAATTATAACGTGTGTACCGTAATAGAAACTATGGAAGCTCAACATCCATCTATCAATTTATTGAGTTGCAAGCATCTTGCTTGAAATACATGTTAGGAAAAAAGAATGTCAACAAAGGTTGAGTACAATTTAGCATACTAAAAATAACAAGTATTTCAATGGTTTCAAAAGAAAACAAGTAAATAGGCATTGATATTTAAATTTAACCAGCTACTTGCGTGGAAATTGGTTTTCAAGTTGTTCTATATGTGAATCCCTCGTTCACCCATCACCCTTTAACTTTCCATATATAATATTTTCATTTTATTGGTTATATGATCCATGTGTATGCTATCAACCTTTCATCACATATAACTTAGTCGATTGATCTTAGAATTGTAGATGATGAATCTCTGATCTGATCTTTATCTTTGCCCAATTTCTCAAGCCTAGTGGATAGTTTGTGGTGTTGGTATAAGTGTGACATCACACTATGACTCTAAGGTGTGAAGAATACCTTAGGATTGGGGTTCCTTTGTAGGCATGTGGTGGAGTATAATGAATCATAACTAAGTTCCCAACATGTCCACTAGCTTATTCTAACATCCGTAGTAGTAGTTCTAAATTATGATTAAATGCCGATGATTGATGATTTCTGTCTCATGATCTTTTCATCGCCAGGACCTACCGGAAGAACAGTAAACAACCACGAGAACAATACCCAGTCATCTGTAACTAAACTCAATTGTAGCCAAGTTCAACTGTAAACCAAACTCAACTCCATCTGACAACGACCTCTTCTTCGCCGGGACCTACTGGCGGAATAGTAAACAAACCTCAAGCGGTGACGAAGTTGTTTAAGAGACTCTTCCATCTCGCCCCGCCCAATGGAAGCACGATCCAGGAGAGGGCTAGGCATACTCCCAAACTATGCCCTTGAGACGGGTGAGAGATACTTACCGGACTAAGTCACTCCAAAGAAAAACGGCTCGGCTGGTACGGATAAAAAGAGCGCTAAAACTCAAAACCAGGGGTCCCCTTGCCTATGCACCCTAGTGAAACTGGGATAGTGGAACTGATCAAAAACCTGGATCCCAACGAAGCATAAAAACACTATGAGATCATGTAAAAACTGTAAAAAGGACTGGGATCATAAAACTACACACTAGGCGGCCGCTGTCCTAACTGAGCTTCCTACCTCCTGACCAGCTGAGGGTCACTGCACCCTCATGATCATGACCTCTTGCACTGACACTAGTCTCAGGGGTTCTACTGAGACACTGTACCCAGTTGTTTACCGCGAGGACGCCTGAGACGCTCGTCAGCACCCTCATCAGTAGTTCCAGTGGGTGTGCAGCAGTAGTTCTTTTTGTAGTCCTTTTCCTCTTCGCTCTTCTGGCTAACTATTCTGAACGCTCAGCTAAGAGCTCTATAATGAGCTGAAGAAGGCGAAGAAGCGTATCGAGGCATACAAGGCCGGTGTGAAACCAGATTATGACCGTAGGTCGACAGTTCACTTGTGGAGATCAGGTATTACGAAGCTTCACGTCCAGGTAAACAGGCCCAACCAAAGGCATGTGTAAGGGTCACCATGATCAGCACAATTATTTATCATCATTGATTCACTATCATCTCCATTATCTGGGTCAACATCCATTAGTCATACAAGAATAAAGATAAATGTTCCCTATATTTGATATTCGACATTAATCAATGTAATATAGGTCCCAACTTTCAATCAGATTCCCAACAAGACTCATAGCAAGCAAAATCCCAAATCATAGAATAAAGGACCCAATTAAAAATAATTGCAATCGAAACCATAACTATCATGGCTAAGAATAAAGAGGGCCCAAAATATGATATCTTGTGCGAGCCTATAGAGGAGGCATACGATTTATATAGGATATCCGTCGGGAGGTTTCTTAAAATTTGTTTGTCTAATAAGTCACTTGATCACATCAAAAGTTTGATTTGATCTATATATCATAAAAACTGGAAGTTAATCAAACACAACCCATGCCACTATATAATCTTACTAGAATCTAGCACACAGTAAACCTTTTCATCTTAAAAGCCAAGCTTGACAATTTCCGTTCCCCTTAAAAGGAAACACAAAATTGTGAATCTTTCTTCTATTATCGTTTGATATGTCATTATATTTTTTGAGTTAATTGTTGATGGGTTCTAAAAGGCTAATATCTAAGTCCATAATATGCATGTTGTGTTTTTTTAGATGGGAGGTCGTCAACTCAACCCCATTTATATGCAAGTCGTGTTGCACTCTCATACATCCATGCAATACTTTGCAATATGAGATTAGAAGTTTTCTTCAACAAAATAAGGAACGAAAAAATCCACCAGGATGGAGCTCAACAATCATTGATCTTTGACAGCATGTCTTTGGTAGGAGAACACAGATGTAAATCTCACTGATTGTAATAACAAAGATGATAGCATATTAGCTCAATCAATGTCCCCCCGTGCTTACTGTTGCGATGTTTAGATTTTAGGAAAAGTGAAGAGAAATAAAGGAATAAAAGAATGAATAAGTTTTCCAAGAATGTGAAGTGAATAATGTTTGTTCAATATATAGTTTCTTAAGGAGTGATCATCGAATACATGGCCAACAAAGATGTTCAATATGACGTGGGGAATCATCATGGTGCCCATTCTACTCCGAGATACCGAAGAATGAAGAGTTGAATTTAACTAAATTATCGCAATAACTATATATATCACAAATATTAACTGTTGACACACACTGACACTTCTCCCTCAAATTACTTATATATTGACAAATCAATTACGAGAAGAAGTTAACAGAGGCATTTACTATTTAGAATAGATATAAATCCATAACCTACTAGAGGAAGAAAAAGAACACCACATCAACAGTGCAATCTACACTTGTTAAATTCCAGAATATTGCCTGACGGGCAGACATTCAATATAAGAGAATGCCCACAACACATGCAAAGAAGCAAAGAAAACCAAGGTTTTAAAAACCGGACCGTACATTGAACCGGTCAGTCTTCGGTTTGGTCCAACCGGGTCGAACCGTCGGTCCAAACCGGTCGGACCGGTGATGACGTCAGCATTACGTCATCATTCTCATCGACTCGGAAAAAACCGGACCGGGCTTAATTTACTGGTCAGACCGGTTGAACCGGTTTTTTGAACCAATAAAACCGGATACATATATGTAAGTATATATTTATATACCAATGAAATAATCGTTAGAAATTTCAAATCTTTAAATAGAATAACATGATTGCCTCTTTCGAGTAAAACTATACAAAGTTAGTCGCATTTATATATGAGTATAATATTGTAATCATTTATTTATACTTGTTTCAAGAAAATTACTCTAAGAAAGTATTGACATAATGTATATTCCAAAAAAGAGAGGGACATACCTTATATCGCAGAAGTTAAGAAGGGCATATATGATAAAAACCCCATTATTTCATTATTTAAACCTTTATTTTTTGAAAATTATCAAACCATCAAAACTGGGTCAATCCGGGTCAACCCGGTCCGACCACTGGTCGGACCCGGTTTTTTATTTTTTATTTTTTATGAAATTAATTTCAAAGAACCGGCCGAACCGACCGGGTCGGAGCCGGTTCCCGGTCCAACCGGTCCGACCGGCCGGTCCGGTCCGGTTTTTTATACCCTGAAGAAAACTTTATCACTCGACAATCCAAAAGTTCCAAGAAAGAAATGATCGGTGCCAAAATCCTACTGTTCAAGAAAATGATTATGTAACATATGCAATCAAAAATCCTAGAGTGCATCAATACAAACATGCAACAAAATTTAATTACAGGATAGAAAAAATGTATGGAAACTATTTGAAAGGCAGCAAAGGGGTGGGCTGGCATGTACCATGGAGATCTCTAATTTAATGGAGAAATTGATCTTGATCTTGCATGAAACTACAGTTCCAGGAGCATCAAGGGTAGCTGCTTGAAGCAACAGTTCTGGCTACTATGGGCAACAACTTGCAACAGCTGATCGATGGGAAGGCTACAACAATTGCTGCTTGGGATAGTTGTTGTAGCTGCAGTAGTTGTGACTGCTTCTAGCAGCCAAGCAGAGAAGGAGAAGGGGTCGCTGCTTTGGTCTAGCAGCAATAGCCTTGAGAGAAGGGCTAAGGGCTCCTTCGATGGTAGATTTGGGAGAAGAATATGCGGAATTTGAGGGAAAATTTGGGAAAATAGAAGGATTTTGGAAACATAAATAAGAAGATGGGTGGACTTGGTGTTGCCAAGTGGGGCAAAGAGAGAGTGTGTTCTCAAGAGGGAACGAAAGCCAGACGGAGGATGTTGTACTTTGCAGCTGAAATAAAAATTAAATTTTCTTTTCTTTTTATTTTTTTAAAACCATTATCACTATCTTATTTGGAATACCAAAGCCATCCGCATTCTCACCTCGAGTCTCTGATTCAGTTTCTCAATAGTTTGTTTTGACCATCTCTGAATGATGATCAAAATGAGTATAATATTCATATACTTCTGATTTGGGATGAATTTAGAGATTGTCGAGATACAATCTCGATTTGTGATTAAATTTCTTTGATTTAAATTGTCAAACAACCTCCGTTTGCCAAACAGTCAATTTTGTTGGTCTTATTTTATCGAAACAAATTTTATAATGGTATCGTATTTTTTTACAGTTTCCAATTACATCGTGACTTTTCTGGTGGCACGTTTTATGATGCAATTGATTTTTGATCTATTGATCCAAACAAATTTTGATTTACGATCTATTGATCGATTTACATCATTTAATATTGATCGATAGTTTTATCGGATCATATGGACCCTAATCGTGTCAGATTCGAGTTCATTCGGATCTGGATGTCACAAATACAAAAACCATAAAGGGAGTCTCATCCTTGAGACTCGGGTCAATGTCATTAGGTGTTTTATCCGAGCTTCATCTTGCCGTAAAATTCTTAAAGGGTTTTGAACCCAAAAAAACCTCAAAGAAAAAACAAGCCACATTCTTTCAATATATATAATTAAATAAGATTATTTTTATGATTACCTGAAAAGAGCAACGGACAGCATGCCCGCATGTCTGCCTCAGTCTCCCATGTTGCCTCGTCAATGCCATGTCGGTGCCAAAGCACCTTGACTTATGGAATCTCTTTGCTGCAAAGCTTCTTCACAACACTGTCAAGTATCTGCACTGGCCTCTCCTCGTATGTCAAGTCGAGCTCCACGTCTAGATTCTCGTAGCTGATGATGTATTGAGGGCCGTTCACGTACTTCTTCAGGTTGGATATGTACAAGTTATCGTATATAGTTGAAAGGTGTGAAGGAAGGGCTACTCTGTAGGCCACCTTCCCTACACGAGCAATGATCTCGAATGATCCAACATATTGTGGCACCAACTTGCCATGAACACCAAATTTCTGTACTCCCTTCATGGGAGATACTCAGAAAAATACCCAATATCCCACATGTATTTACAGGAATTTCATCAATTTGAAATATTATGTTTGAATATTGATAAGTCATATTTGAAAATGGATGAAGAGAAGATGAATGGATTACCTGAAATTCCAAATCTCTTCTCTGCGGTCTGCATAACTCTTCTGACGGCTCTATGATGTCAGAACCTTTTGCCTCAAAAGATCAATAGTCATCGCAATCTCCTCCAAGAGATCTATAGAGTAAAGAGCGTGGTCAACTACCTCAAACCAACTGAGGGGTGTGGGCCATCTCCGCCCGCATAGGGCTTCGAATGGTGTCATGTCGATACTTGAATGATGCTTGTTATTGTAGATAAACTCTACCAATGGCATGTGGTCCTTTCAGGACCCTTTCCACTCTAGGGTACATGCACGTAGCAAATCCTCAAGTGTCTAAATGGTGCGCTCGCTCTATCTGTCGGTTTGCGGATGGTTTGTGGAACTCATCTTTAACCTTGTCTATAGCGCTGACATGAATTGATGCTAGTAGTGTGACGTAAAGATTGAGTCTCTGTCAGACACCACCAACTGTGGTATACCATGAAGCACAATAACATTTTGCACATATAGAATGGACAATCTAGATGGAGTGTATGTCATGCTGACTGGTATGAAATGAGTTGACTTGGTTAACTTGTCACGAATAACCAAAATAGCACCATTGTCACCTGGTGTCCATAGTAATTCAGTGATGAAATCCATAGAGACACTCTCCCACTTCCACTCGGGAATGGGGAGAGACTGTAATAACCCTAGTGGTATCCTGTGCTTAGCCTTGACCATCTGACAGGTCAAGCATCTGCTATCATGATGTGCCACATCGTGCTTCATTCCGTCCCACCACAATTATTGAAGCAGATCACAATACATCTTTGTGTTGTCTGGATGAATAGACAATCGTGAAGTGTGTGCCTCATCAAGAATGTCTCTACGTAACTGCGTATCGTTGGTTACAATGACCGATCGACTTTCCACAAAATTGATTTTGTCACCACAAAATCATCAATTTCATCCTTCATGCCACACATGTATCTGTCTCTGATCCAAGGATTTAACTTCTAGCCTTCTACTATGCGATCACGCAAACTGCTGAATCATGGAGGAATGGCAATAGATATGGATGCACTCTCTTGAAGATGCTAATCAGTCAAAACTGCAAGCATATCCCACATGTATAACTGGTTTGTCGTACCCTCAACATGAGCTCTCCTACTAAGCATATCTGCCACCGTGTTTTCCTTACCGAAGTGGTAAGAGATCGTGAAGTCGTAATCCTTTAGTAGCTCAAGCCACCTGAGTTGTCTCATGTTCAACTTTTTATGATCGAAGATGTATTTCAGACTCTTGTAGTCCATCAAAATCTCAAAGTTCACCCCATAGAGATAGTGGCGCCAGATCTTCAAAGCGAAAACAGTTGTAGCCAACTCCAAGTCACGGGTGGGGTAATTCCGCTCATGTGGCCTCAACTAATGTGATGAATATGTAATCACGCGACCTCATTGCATTAAAACCACTCCTAAACCTTCTCCTGAGGTGTCTGTGCAAATTGCATAATCCTTGATGCCTAAAGGAAGTGCAAGAATGGGCGCACTAGTCAATCTTTCCTTCAATGTCTTGAAGGCTTTCGTACATGAATAATCTCGAATGAAAGGAACTCCCTTTTGTGTCAATCGTATCAAAGGAAGAACAACTCCTAAAAACCCGCTGACAAAGCATCTGTAATAGCCCTCTAATCTAAGGAAGCTCTGAATCCGATTGATTGTCTTGGGCTACTACCAAGGCATAACTGCCTCAATCCTGGCGGGATCAACTGCGATACCTACTTAGAAATGACATGCCCAAGAAATGAGGCCTGAGAAAACTAGAACTCACACTTGCTTATCTTGGCATACAGTTTGTGCTCTTGGAGTGTGTCCATGACAATCTTCAGATCATTCGCGTGTTCCCATTCATTCCAAGAATAAATCAACACATCATTAATGAATAACACCACAAACTTGTACAAGTATGGATGGAAGATCATGTTTATCATGCCCATGACTGTTGCAGGGGCATTGGTGAGCCCAAACAACATCACCACAAACTCGTAGTACCCATATTGAGTCCTGAAAGCCATCTTCGGAATATCTGACTCTCGAATCCTTAGTTAATGGCAATCAGATCTAAGGTCGATCTTTGAAAACACTGAAGATCCCTAGAGCTGATCAAATAAGTCATCCATGCATTGCAGAGGATAACAGTTCTTCACCATTCTCTATTCAGTTACATGTAATCAATGCATAATCTCATCGATCCATCCTTCTTCCTGATAAAAAGAACGGGAGCACTTCAATGTGAATTGCTCGACCTCACGAAACCCAAGTCAAGTAACTCTTGCAACTGCACGTTCAGCTCTCTCCACTCAGATGATGCCATGTAGTAAGGAGCCATCGACATTGGTTGTGTACCTGTTAGCAATGTATTCTTAAACTCAACCTCTCTCTCTCTCTCTGGTGGAAAACCTATCAACTCATCACGGAATACATCTGGGTAGTTTTATACTACTCTGATGTCCTGGGTCATCGGCGCATGATCGGATGTCTCTTGAACAAATTCTAGACATGAATCACATCCCTGATCAACAAGTCTCTGAGCTCTCAATAATGAGATTTACTCCATTTTGGAGTCATGTAATGTACCATCAAAGGTAAACTCAGGTAAGCCTAGAATCCTAAAGGAAAGCATCTTCCTAAAGCAATCAACTAAGACATGATAAGATGACAACCAATCCATGCCTAAAATCAAATCAAACTCGTCAAGTTGTAGTAGTAGACAGTCTGCGATAATCTTGTGACCACCAATCAAAATTGTTAAGTCTCTGACTATCAATGAAATGACGAACAACTGGCCACCTTGTCCTTAGATGAGCTAAGGTGGATATAGGGCCTCTACAACTCTACCTAATGAAGCTAGTAATCTCGTAGAAATGAAGGAATGTGTCGCTCCAGAGTTAAACAAAATGTGGAAAGGTTGGCTCAAGATTAAGACCATACCTTTCACCATAATAATTATTGATTGGGCCTACTCCTCAGTCACTGCATGTAACTGACCCTACCTAACTGGTACGATGCTTGAACAAGCCACACTCTGTGTATGTCTCAACATCCTTTTGAAATTGGAGTTTCTGCCATGGAAACTCCCAATACGTTGTGCCTACAACTGTGAAGGTTGTGGCTGTGGTCGAGGCTCACCAGAGGCCTGGGGGCACTGAGACCGATAATGACCCTACTGATTGCACAAGAAACATCAGTCTAACATCATAGTAGTCGTGTCGGTGCTCCGAGTCAGCCGTGCTAGTGTTCTTTCTACTCTTTATGACCCATATGGTCGAGCTAAACTAGGGTCACTTCCGGCAAGTGCTCCTCCTAATGTAGTTACTAGAGATGAGTGAGCCCTACCAGAGAATGCCGAAACCAAAGGATGAAATCGCCTGGCTGATCTCTACTGCTAGAATGGTCGTCGTATCGGTCCGAATGATCGATGTGGTATGTGTGCCACTCTAGACGAACTCCTAAAATTTCCCTATATGATATCCTCAAACTTCTTCGCTACATCAATAGCCTCAGAGATGGAAGTGAGACATAGTCTGGCCAGCTTCTCCCATACCTCTTCCCATATCCCTCTGATGAACTTCTTCAGATTCTCATCTGGAAAAGCATCGGTTGCTAGTGTGTGTCGCAACAACTCGGTGTAACGTATGAAGTACTGTCTAGATGTCATCCTCCCCTATCAAAGCTCTACAAATAATCAACACTGGGACTCCTTTCACTTCTTAGAAAAGAACTGGATCTCATCTTGAAATCATCGCAAGTGGGTTCACGTCCCATCTCTAAAATGCCTCCACCATCTTGGTGAACGTTGTCAATGAATACTCCATAAAAGATAACCACGTGTCTTGTGGTACACGAATCATCTGAAGTACCTTCATCACCCTATTCAGCCACTGCTCTACCACATCGGATGTCTCGGTGCCCTTGAATATGGGCACATTGGCTCGCAGATAAGAAGTAAAATCGACTGATGCATGTGAATGGCAGAGTGATCAAGCATAAACTCGTTGCCAAAAGGTACATGGTCCTTCTCCCTATCACGATCTCTATCCTCTGCTCCATGTGATGGAATCTCCTCATGTTGATCATCAAACTAAGGTTACTGAACCTCTACATACTGGGGTCAGTCTTGTCGTGTTCCATCATGAGATGAATGGTAATTGTAATTAGAGAGATCCTCGAATCTCATCTCTATATCAGTCTGCATGTCTGTGATCTCCATCTGCTGAGCTAAAATCTGGTCTTTTTGACATCGCATAGCAGTCTGTTGCTGCTGGAGGTCGGTCAGGGCGGTCAGAATATGCTTTACACGATCTGCCATCTCTAGACCATCTATGGACATCATGGTTCTGCATGAGAATCAATATTATTAATCACAATTGTTGATGTTCACTGACATTTCTAATTGTTCTTTTCTCTTCTTGGGATACTATATGAAAATTAATTACAATTGGTGACATCTGTGGTTATTGATTTTGAATGTCATATTTCTCTCTTGGACTCATGACAAGTTAGAGGATTGCCGCTATCCGAGAACTTAATACGATCAGAATTTTGTACTATGAATGTGTGTAGTGGGGTATCACCGCTCTGATATCAAATATGTGATGCCTGCAGATTCAGGTTACCTGTTTACACAACACTCATAGTATTTCATTTGCTATCGATCTCCTTAGGTTATAGAATTTGAGGAAAAAATTTTCACATTTCTAATGACATTCACATTTATAATAACAAGTCATAGAAACAAGTATCACCAATTTACATTGCATTAATTTTCACATATATATATACATGTAACAGACGAATCTGTATTATGTACATGTATCCCAAAATATAACAGAAGAGAAACAAAAGCATTTACATTATCCTGTACACAAATTATAACATGTGTACAATAACAGAAACTATAGAAGCTCAATGTCCAACTATCAATCCACTGAGTTGCAGGCACCTTGCCTGTGATACATGTTAGGGAAAAAGAATTTCAACAAAGGTTGGTTATAATTTAGCATACTAAAATAACAGGTAATTCAGTGGTTTCAAAAGAAATCAAGTAGGTAGGTGTTGATATTAAAATTTAACCAGCTACTTGTGTAGAAATTGGTTTTCAAGTTGTTTTGCATGTGAATCCCCCATTCACCCATCATCCCTTAACTTTCCATATATAACACTTTCATTTATTGATTATATGATCCATTTGTAGGTTATCATCTTTTCATCACATATAACTCAGTTGATGGATCTTGGAATTATAGATGATGAATCTCTGATATGATCTTTATCTTGTCTAATTTCTCAAGCCAAGTGGATAGTTTGTGATATTGGTTTGAGTCTGACCTCATACTATAACTGTAAGGTGTGAAGAATATCTTAGGGATGTGATGCCTCCATATGCATGCGGTGGAGTATAATGCATCCTAACTAAGTTACCAACAAGTCCACTAGCTTCTCCTAACATTCGTAGTAGTGGTTCTAAGTTATTATTAAACATCGATGATTGATGATTGATGATTGATGATTTCTATCTCACGATCTTTTCATCACCATGACCTACTAGTGGAATAATAAACAACCTCAAGAACATTACCAACTCAACTGTAACTAAACTCAACTGCAGCCAAGCTCAAATGTAACCAAACTCAACTCCAACTGACAATGATATCTTCTTATCCATGACCTACTGGAGGAACAATAATCAAAACTCAAGAGGTGAGGAAGCCTCCTATGAGACTCTTCTATCTCGACATCCAATGGATGTGCATCTAAGAGAGGGCTAGGCACACTCCCAAACTATTCTCCTGAGACAAGTGGGAGAGACTTTCCGGACTAAGTCACTCCAAAGAAAACCGGCCCAACTGGTACGGGCAAAAGAGCGCTAAAACCCAAAACCAAGGGTCCTACTTCCTAGGCACCTTACTGAAACAAGGTTAGCCAAACTGGTCAAAATACTGAATTCCAACGAAGCGTAAAAACACTACAAGCTAGCGTCAAACCGTAAAAAAGACTGGGATCCTAGACCCGTTCACTAGGTTGCCGCTGTCCTAACTGGGATTCCTATATCCTGCCCAGATATGGGTAATCGCACCCTCACACGGTCAGATGTAAGGGTCACCATGATCAGCACAATCAATTATCATCACTGGATCACCATCATCCTCATTTATCTGGGTCAACATTCATTATCATATAAGAATAAAGATAAATGCTCCTTCTATTGGATATTCTATATTAACCAATGTAATATGGGCCCCAATTTCCACTCAGATTCCCAACAAGACTCAGGGCAAACAAAATCCCAAATCACAAAATAAAGGACCCGACTAAAAGAGATTGCAACTGAAACCATAACCATCATGGTTAAGAATAAAGAGTGCCCAATATATGATTTCCTGTGCGAGCCAATAGAGGAGGCATATGATTTATATAGGATACGGTCAAGAGGTTTCTTAAAATTTATTTGTCTAATAAGTCACTTGATCACATCAAAAGTCTAACTTGATCTATATATCATAAAAACTAGAAGTTAATCAAACACAACCCATGCCACTATATAATCTTACTAGAATCTAGCACATAGTAAATCTTTTCATCTTAAAAGCCAAGCTTGACAATTTCTATTCCCCTTAAAAGGAAACACAAAATTGTGAATTTTTATTATATTAATATGTCATTATATCTTTTGAGTTAATTGTTAATGAGTTCTAAAAGGTTAATATCTCAGTTCAGAATATGCATGTTGTATTTTTTCAAATGGGAGGTCATTAGCTCAACCCCATTTATATGCAAGTCGTGTTGCACTCTCATACATCCATGCAATACTTTGCAATATGATTAGAATTGTTTTTATTGAACAAAACAAGGAACAAAAAATCCACCAGGATGAAGCTCAACAATCATTGATCTCTGACAGCCTGTCTTTGACAGGGGAACACCGATGTAAATCTCATGATTGTAATAACAAAGATGCTAGCATATGAGCTCCATTAGTGTCCCCCCCACCATGCTTACTGTTAGGATGTTTAGGTTTTAGGAAAAGTAAAGATAAATAAAGGAAATAAAAAAAACGAATATGGTTTCCAAGAATGTGAAGCGAATAATGCTTGTTCAATATATAGTATCTTAAGGAGTGATCATCGAATACATGGCCAACAAAGATGTTAAATATGATGCAGGGAATCATCATGGTTCTCATTCTACTCCGAGATACCGAAGAATGAAGAGTTGAATTTAAATAAATTATTGTAATATATATATATATATCACAAATATTAACTGCTAACATACACTGACACGACTTTCCCTCAGATTACTTATATCTTGTCAAATCAATTACGTGAAGAAGTTAACAAAGGCATTTACTATTTAGAATAAATATAAATCCAGAACCTACTAGAGGAAGAACAAAAGCATCACAAGAACAAAAGCATCACATAAACAGTGCAATGTCTACACTGGTTAATTCCAATATATTGCTTGATGGGTAGCCATTCAATGTAAGAAAATGCCCACAACACATGCAAAGAAGCAAAGAAAACTTTATCACTCAACAATCCAAAATTTCCAAGAAAGAGATGATCATTGCCAAAATTCCACTGTTCGAGAAAAGGATTCTGTAACATATGCAATCCAAAATCCTGGAGTGCGTCAATATAAACATGCAGCACAATTTAATTACAGGATAGAAAAAAATGTATGGAAATCACATGAAAGGTAGTAAAGATGTGGTTAGATAGAGATGAAAATATTTTCACCAATTTCTGTTTAGTATGGAAAGCATAAAATCGTTTAGCGACAAAGACTCAATGCAGGGTGTAGCTCAGTTGGTCAACATTTTGACTTTGGCAGAGAAGACCTCGTTGCTCGAAATGCCTCGATTCCTTCACCAATAATCTTCTCCACACTCTCCCCTATATCACTAGCATCATAGACTCTACCAACCATGCATGCCCTTCACGCAATCGAGCCCCCCTTTCTCGCCAAACTCTTTTGCATAAATAACCCTCACAATGATCTTTTTGATTTTGATACCTCTCGATTATTCATAACCACAATACGAACCTCAGCGTAAAAGCTCTTGGTGACACCAAGTGTTTCCTCTCCTTGTCGATGTGGATAAGGAAGTGGAGGAGGTGATTCAAGGTCCAACTGAGCTCCTCCGGTGAGCCACCCTCTGCTCCTTGTTCTAAGTAGGTTTGAGCTGCTATCTTTAGCTCTTTAGTTTGCTTTTCATTCCAGTAGTGTAGTTTAGATTTTAGTTTGTAGAATTAGGTTGTATGATTCATATATTTTGGCTAGCTGGAGCCTTAAGCTCCATCTTGAATCCAATGTGTTCCTGATCTGTTCCGACCCCATCTTCACCGTCATTTCATCCCCTTCATCTTATCCATTAAAGCCCCCAAATTTCATCTTGATTCTGCAAGAATCAACCTCCATCAGAGCTCTGATTTCACTGCATGGAGCTCCTTTGCCCACTTAATACCCATGTTGTTCAAGCTTTAAAATTGGTCGAGACTCTTTGCCTCGATATGAGGATAATTTTTGTCAGATTGTGTGCTTTGAGGAACCTCCTATAGCTGATCTAGAGCTTCATTAGAAGCTCCAGGTAGCTGAAGGCGAACGAGACTCTAGGTTTCGCTCGAGGATCTGATGAGCCGAAAATCGATAGGTTGAGATGGATAAAATAATATTCAAGGTGTCGTTGTTCTCAACCACTCGAATCGATCAACGAGAAAAATAATTAAACCACTCAAAATAAGATGAACTAATAAAAATAATGTAAGCGGTTTTCGCTATTCTTTTTACCTGGTATAGTGACCAGGGTCGAACACAAGGAGCACGATTTAAAAACTATGCAGTAAAATTTCAGAGTTGATTTTTAGTGTTTTTTTTAAAAAAAGGAAAATTCACAAAAATTGGTCAGAAATTAAAAGACACCAATACACACTTACAATAAATTTTTTTGGAATTTTTAACCAATTCTTCGAATTTTTATGAATTTTCAAATTTCAGCAAGACAAAAAGTTAATGTTTTTTATTTCTTTAATATCAGATGGTAATAAAAATTGATGAAAAATTTATACAATGTAAAAAGATGAAGCAGGAGCACGCACAAATTTTTTGAGAATTTTTCGAAACATAAAAATATTTATTCCATCAAAGAGAGCAAACAAATTCATTGTTCTGGAACACAGGGACTAAAACATAAATACTTAATGTTTCTGTCTTAAATTATAATAAAAATAAGTATGCGGATAAAACATGTAAATTACCCAGCGGTGGAATGCAAAGCATGTGACTTGCTTGTAGGTGGGGACTTCTTTGTGAATTCAAGAAAACTTCAGGGGCAGAATCACAATTTTCCAAAAGATATTTTTTTTATTCTTCAAAACCCCAGACCTAGGGTTCCTTCGTTTCTTCACAAGGGGAGGAGCCAAGGGGAGTGCCGCCACTACCAAAGGGGTCAAGGGCACGGCCGCCGCCCACACAGCTTGGAGAAGGAGATGGCGGGCGGCGGAGGTGCGACAGAATGAAGGGACGGCATCGACGGGCTGAAGAAGGGGCGTGTGGTGGCGCACGTGCACCCACGCAGCTCCGCACAAGGTGGATCGGCGGTGGAGCGGTGAGGTGCTGGCCACGGGGCCACCGCGGGCCGCGGGGCGACTCTGTGAGGACAGGTGTCGATGGTGCGACGTTGCCGCCTACGGAGGGGGGCACGGGGCCACCGTGAGGCAGCGATGGAGGCGCAGGCGAAGTGGCAAAGGGGCTGCTGCTCGAGGGGATCCGTGCGCGGAGGGTCGGAGTCGGAGCGTGGCCGCCTGGCGCGTGAGGGAGGAGCGATACAGGCATGGGTGTCGTTAGGGGTCGTGCGGAGGGGTCGCCCAGGCAACGGTTGATGGGCGCAGGACGCGCGGCTTCGAGCGTCAGCGAGTTGCGGTGGAGTGTGCCGGGTGGTAGGTGCGGGATGGAGCGGCCAGCGGTCAGGCGGAGGCCGTCGCTGGGGGAGCGGTTGGCGCGGGTGGTGCCGACCAACCTGCTGTAGTTTATTTTTTTGTTTTTTTATTTTTATTATTACTGTAATCAGAAAGACAAATAAAGTTTTTTTTATTTTTTTAAACGTAAAAACAGAGGCTAGAAGAAAGGAAAATTTTTTATTTTTTTTATACTATATTTTTTATTCGATCTTGCAACAAATGAAGTTAGAGACAAAAATAAAAAATTTTTTTATTTTCCCTGCAAAAACAAATGTCAGATAAACAGGACAAATTATTTTATATATTTTTTATTTATAAACAAAAGAGAGTCGGTGAATGGGTCAGATCTTGGTGAAGCAGGAGAGAAATCCGAAAATCCGACCACCGTGCGTGGTCGGATGTGAGAGGTTGTGCAAGGTAGAAAGTGAAATGCGAAGATCAGAAAATGAGGTGAAAATCAGTTTCGGAGGCGGATCAAAATGTGGTGGAAAATTTTTCGGATTTTAAGATCTAAATTTTAATAAATCCTAAGCAAAGATTAAACCTACGATTTACCTACGAAAAATGACGAGAAGAAAAATGCCATGATTAAACCTACGATTTACCTAAGCAAACCTCGGGGTTCGGAAATGCCATGATGGCCTCAACGAGGACCGACGTGCTATCACCAGACGGCTCGGGGGCTAGGCACCCTTCTTCGACAAGATCTCTCTCGGAGATCGGGCTCCTCTCCACTAAAGATTGATCAAGAGGAAGTGAGGGAGGAGGAGCCCATTAAAAAGAAGATAAAAATAAAAATGGAAAGGATTTACAAATGATGAAGGTGTTTATTGGTTAATTAAATAAAAAATTAAATAAAATAATTAATTAATTAAAAACAAGTTTCGGAATTAATTAAAATATATAAATTAAATAATTTCCAAAAATGAATTAGCCACCTTAATGGTGGCTATTTAAGGCACAAAATCAAATCTTTACATTAAAGGTAAGTTATCAAATCAAATGAAGAATTAAATAATTAAATATAAATACGAAATTTGTAATTATATTAAATTAATTAATTAAAGTTAGATAATTAATTTTTTTAGTGAATTTTATAAAAGGAAGTTAATTATATACACATATTATACACATATAATACAGTATAAATATGTACAAATAAGGAAATAATATTTATAAAAGATTTTTTAATTTTAAATAATTTTTTTTATTTTATTTTTAATGAAAACAATATTTACAAATATATATATATATTATGTATAAAAAAATGAAAAAATATATACAACAAGTATATGGGAAAACTGCACAAAATACCCCAGAAAACCGACTTTTCAACCGTAACTCCAAAAATTATGAAACCACATCTGCTTGAAAGATAATTTAATTTATAGCATAATGGAAGTGACTTTGGTTCTATTTGAGCTCGTATGGAGCTGGAATTGGTGTTTCAAGTATCGCTTTGCGGCTTTTTCTGGATATGATTGTTTGCATTATATACATTTTTTATTTTACACTTATTTTTATTATTTACAACACATTTTTATTTACAACTTTTGTTTACAAAAATAATTAGTTTGAGGTCAAATTATGTACAAATAAAATAATTTAAGTTTTAACAAATATACATGAAAAAATATTTACAAAATATTTTTGGATTTTTGACAGAAGACCCTATCTCCCTACTTTATTCCTGGTCGATCAGGTCAAGTCTTGACCTTCTCTCAGGGTTCGGATCAGTCTGTATTTATTTCATAAATACCGTCTTTCTTTTCTTTTCTTTTCTTCTTTATTCTTTTATTTATGTATAAAAAGTGTTAAAAATGCAATTTTAACAAATGCATGCAAAATGGTAAATTTATGCAATTAATGGGTATTTACAGGTGTTTGACTAAGGAAATGAAGCTAAAATAAAAGAATAAAGACGATGAATCGTGGATTCATCATTCTCCTATACTTTACCTTTGTTAGTCCCTTAGCAAACACTTATTTGGAAAATAAGTGAAAACAAAAATAAAGAAAAGAAAAAAGGAAAGAAGTTAGAATAATGTTTACTTTTAAACTTATCTTCATAAAGATATAGTATGGAGCTCTGTCAGACCTATGGATTATTAGTGTGTCAGAACCTTAATGGGAAATGGAATTAAAACCTAACAGCCTCTAAATTCCATAAGACTCCTATTCAGGTCTCCTCAATAGTCAGATCAGAACAAGTCTACATACACAAATTCTTATGACTATGAGTTCTTACTTTTATGTGTAAGTGAAATATAGCTCCTCATCTCAAAAGTAGCAAAGAAACAGCCTCTCTCAACAAGGTAACTCTAATCCCCCGGTCTGGCAACTCTTTCCTCGAGGAGCGGGGATATTCCCTTCTAAGTTCAAGTACAACCAGCTCAAGAAGAGGGGATGGAGAAGAGAATGGACAGTAACTAGTGTAGTTACCTATCCTTGGATGCATGACCAGTGCAGCCATGTCACCCGCTGCAAGCTCACAAATATTTGACTTTGAAGCTCTTATTATTCTTCTTCTTTTTTCACTTCTATATACACTCCGACAGACATTGTATTTTTCTATCAAGCATGTCCACTTTTGGAGATTTTGCATTTTTTTCTTTTTTTTGACAAAATATACAAGGTGCAGCATATACATAAGGAGTTTTTCCTCTTGAACCAGTAGACTATCCCTCTTTTGAAGCATTATTGCAACCCCACAACATCATGTCTTTAGACCTCAACATCACCAAACCAGGTTGAGACGCACTTCCCTCCCTAGAGGAGGATGAGAGGTTCCGCCTAGATGTACTACCCCCGTATGCTACCCCAAGCCAAAAGATTCTACCCCCTCACTACCTCCTCCATGAAGAGCTACGTGTAAAATGCATTGTCCCAGGTAAGCCACGGTCTGAAAGAATCATGCGTGTGTTATTAAATATTCTACTTAGACTCATCAAGATGACAATGTGAACATAGTCTTATGGACTCAAAGAATTAAGTCACTAGCACCTGAAAAGTCTTAATTCCATTTCTTATATGGTACCTCTGAAATTAAGTGGATTAAGGTCCAACTAAGCTTCATTCTTCAAATTTATTCCAAACTTAGTTTAAATGTCAAAATCATCCTGAAAAATGCTCATGCAAATGCAAATGCAAGAAAGTATGTACATGCAAGGAAAACAAAACAAAAATCTTTTTGGGAAACAATTTTCAAAATTTTGAAATTTTTATGGATTTTTGAAAAATGATGCATATGCAAAAAGATTTTTTCCAAATAGTTAGTAATATATACAAGTATATACACAATTTTTGTCTTCCTTTTTTTAAGTTAGGGATGAGGTACACATATTTACACGGTGAGTTAATTATTTACAAGAATAATGAGAAAGGATGTACAACATGAGTCATTTATACACATAGTTGTTTTTTTTGTGATGCATATATTCCTCAAATTTATTTGAAAAAATTTTTACAAATAGTTTTGGAAACTATAGTCCAAAATAATTTTTCAAAACAATTTTACAAACATTTACAAGCATTTTAAAACTATTTTGCATACATTTTTTCAATAATATATAGATTTTCAAAATAATTTTTCAACCATTTTTCAAAGCATTTGTAAATAGTTTTTACAAAATAATTTTATTTCACACAAAGAAAAAAAAATTTACAATCCACAATATTTTTACAAAGGTTGAAAATATTTTTCAAACATTTTTCAGATAGTTTTCAAAAGATTTTTCAAATAGATTTTCAAACTACTTTCAAAATATTTTTCAAAATATTTTAACCTGACTTATTAGTCAGTATGTACAAAAAGAATTTTTGAGGAATTTTCTGCATCTTTTTATTAGTTAATTTTTTGCGTATTTACAGACTATTTTAGCCATATTAAAAATATGAAAGTACGAGTTATGGCTAAAGTATATATACAATATATACGACACCCCCCTATACTTAGCTCAAACTATGTCCTCATAGTGATCAAAGAGCTGGAAAGAAAGACATAACTCGTGCTAAGTACAGAAAAGTGAAAAGAATAGTATACTACAACGACGAATAAAAGAATAAAATCAATAGGAGTCGGTTATCTCCCTATACTTAGGATCAAGTAATCCTAAGTATAGAAGATTGTACACAAGGAGAAAACCGAGGAGATGGATATACAGAGTCTACCTCCCCTATACTTAGGGTAAAATATCCCTAAGTATAGGAAACAAAACAGAGGTAAAAAGAATCAAAAGAATAATCACAAGTCTGACACCCCCTATACTTAGGGTAAAGTACACCCTAAGTATAGCATAATCATAAGATAGAGATGGGGTGTGAGATAAAAGAATGTGCGATATGGACAGAATGGATCTAGACAATCGAACAATGTTGAAGTGCCTCTCAACAAGCGCTAGAGTTTACACCCCTAGCTGGGCGCAAATGCAAAGACAATGCAGTATCAAGGTTCAGGACGACATCTGTAATGTGAATACCATACTATTGTTGTCGTCTCAGTGGGAGAACAACAACGGAGTCAGTATGGTCAAGAGAGACACCCGAATATGCACTCAAGTGGGTGGCGGCTACTGGCAAAATAAAGGACGATGTACGATCGTACTCCGGTAGCACAAAAGAAACTATCGGCTCAAGATCTGAACGATGTGAATGGATGGAGCCGAAGTAATCAAACGTGGTGAAGGAAGGATCTATCAGGGAATCCCCTACGTCAATCACCGTCTCGAATAGATATGGAAAGTCATGATCAGGAGACTCACTATAAAGGCTGATATCCGATGCATATAATGTAGATAAATCAGTGAAATCATCGAATACCTCAAAGATCGGGTCATCCTTGCGAGGGTCGCCAAGGAGAGAAACCTCAAAGTCATTATCAAAATTATCAGAATACTCGATCTCGTGGTCCAACAGATCGGATACATTCTCAGAAAGTGAAACCGAGTACACATGGTCCATGACATCCTCCCGCAGATAACCCTCGGGGAGTAATGTCGAATCATCAGGAAACTTGGGATCTATGTTGTCAAATATCATGTCCTCCAAAATATATCGACCTCATCAAATGGGAGGACACATGGCTCAAATATGGGACTATCAAGGCATGTCAAATAAAAAATCGGTCCCTCATCAAGCTCTCTCTGCTGAGATGAATCCAAATATATCTCCGAATCTGAGAAGATCTTCTAAAGAATAGACACTGAATCAACTGTGTATGGACACTGGAATGACTCAAAGGATGTTTGAGATGTGGGCTCCTCCTCTATTTCTTGGGCTCCTAATAAATCTCGAATCCCAAGAATCTTCTATATGAAAGAGCGAGACTGGCTCAAAATCTGACTGTAAATCCAATTGGTCCTCAACCAATGTCCGGCTCTAGAAACTCACAACAATAGGCAACACATCCATCATATGAAAAGTATTAGCATCCATATCCTCTAATCGGTGTGTGATGTCTGAATCCGAATGGTGTGTCACACACTCAATTGTTGCCATCTCTCCCTCATGTGTTGTCCTGAATAAACATCTTGTGTATATGAAAGATCAGAAAGTGTATCCAAGATGGTCTCAACTAAATCCAGATCGGGACAGTGGTGTGAACCACCATACGAAGTAATGACATACGCAATCTCCTTTGTGCTCTTCCCCCTCATGGCGATATGGATAAGGTTAGTCATCGAAAATCCATGATCTGGAAATTACCTCAAAAGACCACGTAACCTCAACCATTAATCTATCAATGACTCTTGGGGGTCAACTGAAAAATCACGAATACAAGACCGCATCATCTCTCCTCTACTCTGGGGGTAAAATCTCTGCAAAAACAATGATTGTAAATCTCCCCATGTAGCAATCTTCATTCCCAATCGTCTATGCCAACTCTTAGCTCTACTCTGAAGTGTAAATGGGAAGGTAATCAACATCATGTCCTCAGAAGTGATATTCGAATATGATCGTGATCCACAAATATCCTTAAACTCATCGATATGCAAATAAGTTCCTCGTGCACTTCCCCTGAAAATTTCGACAGTAGATCAATTAACTCTAAATCCATAACGGATGGTCTCAAAGTAGAAGCGGAATGTGCTTCCTGATCTTTGTTCTCATCCATCATCCTAGGATAGAAGTCATCTAAAGCTTGCAACTGCACCATATGATCGCATATGGGATGCACTCTCATCTCAGCAAGGTGAATGCCCGGGTCTCGTGTTTGGTCAATCTGGTCTCTTTGGGCTTCACTCACAGCATGTTCTGAATGGGAGGGTGGATAGGGAGAAGATGGGAAATCGGACGGAGTTCCGACCTCCCAAATTAGTGGACGGGAATAATGGGCGTGAAATAAAGAAGCCGCAAAATTCGACTGGAATGGAAAGTCGCCCATCGTGACGAGAGGGAAATGAAGGGCAGGAGGGTGGGATATAAATAGAAGGTGAGAGATGATGGGAGAGAGAGATAGAAGGGAGGGAGGAAAGGTGACTGCTAATGATTCAGGAAGATGAACGTAATCAACTCACAACAAAGACATACAAAACACAAAGCAAACCCCCAGTTCACCAACTCAACACAAATCTGACCGTGAGAGTTCGGTCGTTATCTTTTCAATTTTAAGAGTTAGGTGATCAACAAAAGTTGTACAAACACTAAGGAGGCTTGATGGGATTTGGGCACTACTCCTTAGTGTGTACGCGAGCGAGTAAAAGCGCAAACAATGAGGGGATTGCTCTCCCAATACAATGAAGTGGTAAATTACATTTAATTTAGAGTCAAGTTTAATTAGCAGTGCCAATTTTTTTATTATTGATTTATTTTTTTTGGATTTTTTTCAAAAATAACGCCTAATGAGTTTTTTGATTTCCTCTTTGATTAATTTGAATCGAAAATAAGGGGAGGAAGTCGAAAAAGCCGATGCACGATCAAAAACAATGTTGCATGCAGAGATAGAAAAATGCGTACCTTACTCCAGCATTCTACAGGCAATATGATCCGCGCATAAATTAAATACAGAAATTAAACTACCTATATGATGCAAAAGAAAACGGCCTTAGGTGAAAGATTTCTACATGTGAAGAACAGTAGCTAATAAGTTAACAAGAGAGGTTGGAGTCCGGTCTCTGATGCCAATTGGTGTCCGCCACAACGGATCCTACCAGCGCTGTATACGGCCTCTAGCAGCACATGACCTCTCAGGTAACCTAGATTAGCTTTTTCTTTGTGATTTAATTAATTAAGTCCAGTTATCTATCTATAGGTACAGGCAAATAATTAGGTTGGGACCTTAATCAATTACGTCACAATCAATATAAAAATTCTAAGTCTAGGGGCCAAATTCTACGTGAATCAAAAATAAAATAAAAATACGAGAAAACAAAACCGACGAAAGACAGCGGTGAGGTCCCCCAAGTGCACCGGCACTTGGCGAAACAGACCTCAAAGAATATTCAAGTGTCCACAATTCAAATGTCCTAAATTATTGTAAGAATTATTGTTCTCTCTCAAAAAGCAAAATTCTTCTTCTCCTCTCTACTCTTCTTCCTATGCGGGTCCTCCAAAAAGTCCGAGTCGTAACCAAGCGGTTCCTCGCACAAAAATTCAAGAGAGAAGGTCAGAAAACAATTATAATATAGAGGACAATTATCACAAAAATGAAAAATGACAACAAAGGCGTGCTCCCCGACAACGACACCATTTTGTTGAGCCGAAAATCAATAGGTTGAGATGGATAAAATAATATTCAAGGTGTCATTGTTCTCAACCACTCGAATTGGTCAACGAGAAAAATAATTAAACCACTCCAAATAAGATGAATCAATAACAACAATGTAATCGGTTTTCACTATTCTTTTTACCTGGTATAGCGACCAGGGTCGAAAAACAGGAGCACGATTTAAAAACTATGTAGTCAAATTTCAAAGTAATTTTTTAGTGGTTTTTAAAAAAGGAAAATTCACAAAAATTGGTCAGAAATTAAAAGACACCAAAACACACTTACACTAATTTATTTGGATTTTTTAAGCAATTTTTCAAATTTTTATGCATTTTCAAATGTCGGTAAGACAAAAGTTACTGTTTTTTATTTTTTTAAATATCAAATGGTAATAAAAATCGTTGAAAATTTTATACAATGTAAAAAGACATAGCAAGAGCATGCACAAATTTTTTGAGAATTTTTCAAAACATAAAAATATTTATTCCATCAAAGAGAGCAAGCAAATTCACTGTTCTGGGGACTAAAACGTAAATACTTAATGTTTTTGTCTTTGATTATAGAAAAAAATAAGTATGCAGACAGAACATGTAAATTACCCAGTGTTGGCATGCAAAGCATGTGACTTTCTTGTAGGCGAGGACTTCTTTGCGAATTCAAGAAAACATCAGGGGTGGAGTCGCAATTTACCGAAAGATGTTTTTTTTATTCTTCAAAATCCCACACCTATGGTTCCTTCGTTTCTTCACAAGGGGAGGAGCCAAGGCGAGTGCCGCCGCCACCAAAGGGATCAAGGGCACGACCGCTGGTGAGCGACCCGAGCGAACGAGGTAAAGGTACTAAATAGGTCGTTGCGACCTCTATCACTCAGAGTCACTCAATCAAGAAAAATCAGACCACTCGAGCAAATAAATCAATCAAGCACAAAAGAAAGCGGCCTAGCTATGAGATTAACCTGGTATAGCACCCAGGGTCGAACACAAGGAGCACGGGTTGGCCTAGGGCCTACGAAGTAGTAAAAAATAGAATAAAATAAAAGAAAATGTTTTTAGTGGTTTTTAATAATTTTTAAATTTTTTTTGGATTTTTAATATAATGAGAAAATAAAAGAAAGCAAATAAAAGCACACTTGAGCAATTTATTTAAAACACCAAAAATCAAGCAAAAATTCAAGAAAAATTGTTTTTATGTTTTTCAGGTTTTTAAGTGTTTTTGGTGAATTTTTGGGATTTTTACAAGGTGTATTTTATTTTCTAAAAATCAAACAGTGCTAAAAAGACAAGGTCCTGTCCTGCCAGGCCCAAAACCCAAAGATAAAATACCTAAGGATCTCAGAGGGCCTGGAGGTAATTTTCCTGTATACTAGATGAAATAAGGAAAATTAGGGCACCAAAATTATTGTTTTTGGGTTTTTAAATTATTTACTATAATTTTTATGAGTTTTTAGGTGTTTTTAGATTTTTAGGGTTTTTGCTCAATGAAAAATAGCCAAAATTGGCTAGAAATTGAAACACACAAGAAACAGAACCTAATTTTTTTAGAATTTTTGGGGGTGTTTTTATATTTTTTGGGAATTTTAAACCTAAACAGTAGCTAAAATAGATGTTTTTGAATTTTTAAAAATACTAAATAAAATTAAAAATGTCCTAAAAAATTCTCAAAAATCCAACAACATGGCAGGAGCCATGTGTCAAATTTTCATCGAATTTGGAGGTGGTTTGATATTTTATTCAAAACCAAAAAGAGGGCACAGTGCACAGGGACTTAAGTGCAAATACCCGAAGATCTGGGGGTCCAGGTGCAAATAACCCAGCAAGTCACGCGCTTGGCACGTGCTTGGGGCACTCAGGGACCTTCTGGTAATAAAAACCAAGTCCTAGGACCTTTTGGTAACTGGTACCAAAAAGTCCAGGGACGGTTATGCAATTAACCCACTAAAATCCGCACATGCTCAAATAAAACGTTTACAGGGGTATCGATGCAATTACCAAAAAGTATTCATTCATTCATAAACCAACCAGAACTACAGGACTGATACTGCAAATAAACCAAAAGTACACGTGACGAAGCACGTGGCTCACACAAACAGGGGTATAAATGCGAATATCAACAAGCACGAGGTCCAATGTGCAATTTACCCTACGTAAATAAAATGCATAAAATATTTACAGGACTGGAATTAAAAACACAAACTACGAGGGGGCCTAAGATAAATTACCCCTTTATTACGCCGACGGCTGGATGAGCGCCACGTAGATGATCGGACGGTCCTAGTGAGTGGCGCCTCTCTCTCCTTCGCACGTGGGCCGATCGACGGTGCAGGGCGAGGCACGTGGAGGATCCAACGGCTGGCAGTGCTGGTGCCTCTCTCCTCTGCGCTAACGGTCCGGATCAGCCTCTCGATGGGATCAACGGTGCCTGCTCCTCCGTGGATGGACGATCAAGATGAAAACTGGGGAGCTTCGGGTGATCGGACGGTGATGGAGGTCCCTCGAAGAACAGGTGGCCGGCGAGTTTCGTCGGCCTCGTATGCGTGCTAGAGCCCTCCTCAGCTGCCTCCAAGGATCGAAGAAGATCGGCGATGACGTCCCGCAGCTGGTGGTGGCCTCCGATGGCTCAGCCGAGCCCTGGAAGGGCTCCGGCGAGCGTGGCGGCGATGAGCTCCTGGCCTGGATGTGAGGGGGCCTCAGATGGCCTCCTCTTGACCTGCAAAACAGCTCAAGAGCTTCGCGGGTCGAGGGCAAAGTGCCTCGACCCGAAGAAGCGACGTGAGGGTGAACTGTGGGTCGGGACGAACGAGCTCCGGCGAGCGGAGGACGGTGGAGCTCGAACCCCAGCTCATGTGCGTGCTGGGTTGAACGAAGGGGCAGAGAAGGTGCGTCGAGGGATGGCGGAGGTGACTGAGTGTTCCGATGATCGAGAAGGTACACGATATGGCCGGAATCAACGGAATACGTCGGAGCTACGAATTGGGGGAAACTAGAAATTACGCTAAATGGGCGAGCTAGGATGCTACCTGGGTGGAGTGGAAGGCTGTGCTGAAGCTTAGGCAGCTCCTGGTCGTTGCCTCGAAGGTCGCCAAGGCCTGAGGCTCGAGCTCCTGCACGGAGCGGAGCACGGCGGCGCAACGTCGCCGGATCAATGGTCCGGGCACCCCCTCCTCACTGCGACAAAGGCAACCGCGAGCTGTCACCTCAGGGATTGCAATGGAGGTCACGGGAATGAGAGTGGCGAGCCAAAGATGGAGAATGAATGCGGCGGAGCTCGGTTTTTATGTGGGTGCAGGTCCGGGAAGAAGAGCTCGGGTCCGGCTCGATTGAGCACGGATCCCTAGGATCACTGTCGGGCGAGATTCCCGGATACCTGGGGAGTAATTAGGACCTTGGATTAGGCGAAATGGTGGTCGGGTCTGGTGGGAATAAGTGGAAGAAGTTGGGTCCGCGAACCAGACCCGGCTCTGGTGGTCCTGGGGGGGGAGTTGACCGGGGGTCAACAATCCCCCGTGGACCAATCAGAGCCCGCCAAGCCATAAGTTTTTATTTGATTTTTTTGGGCCATTAAATGACCGAATTTTCAAAAACTTAAAACATGAAATATTTTTAATTTATTTTTTTCTATTTTTTTGTGATTTTTAATTAATTTTTGGAAATAAAAATAAGGTATTTACATAGTATAGCTATACATAGGTATATATACAATATAGGGTTTTTAATTTTGATTTTTAATTAGTTATTTTTATACATTTTTATTCCTATTTTATATTTTATTTATTTATAGGATAAAATGAGGAATAAAAAGATATTTTTATTTTATTTTTATTTATATATATATAGGTAAAATAAATAGATATGTACATCTATATATATGGTATATGTACAGTATATTTTTGTGTTTTTAATTTTTGTTATTTTTATTTGATTTTTGTTTTAATTCTTTTTATTTATTTTATTTACAATATATAACATAGAATATTTACAAAAAGTTCTGAAAATAATTTTATTTATTTATAAGGTTAAATAAATAGAGAAGGTGGTCTATGTACATGGTGAAAGGTTATTTTTGAATTTTTGATTTTTAAATTTTTATTTTGTTTTTAGTATTTTCTAAATATATACAATATATACAAGCATATTTTTGGGTGAGGAAAATATAATTTTATTTATTTACAAATATATATATACACATGAGCCCCTATCTCCCTCTACTTGGCTTTTATGCGGTCAGGCCCATGCTGAGCCCTCCCTTGGGTTAGGTTGCTCAATATTTATTCTAAATATTTCCCTCTTTTTCTTTTTCTTCTTTATTCTTTTATTTTTTTTCACAAAAACATGCTAATTATAAGTATTTACACAATGCATGCTTTTGCTAATTGTTCCTATTTACACATATCTACATGCATTTGCATAGGTTTTTGTAGCTAAAATATAAGAATAAAGAGTGATGAATGGGTATTCATCACCCCCCTATACTATACTTTGCTAGTCCCTTAGCAAACACTTATTTGAAAAAGAAGTGAAAAAGAAAGAAAGAAAAAGAAAAAGAGAATGTACATGGATCAAGGTTGATTATTAAACTTGCCTTCATTAAATTGGGGTATGGAGCTTAATCAGATCTTTGGATTATTAATGTGTCGGAACCTTATTTAGACTTAAGCTTAAAACCTAACAGCCTCTAAGTTCCACTATTCTATAACCAAGACTCCTCAATGCTCCAGATCAGAACAAGTCATCAATCACAAACCCTGAAGACCATGAATCTTTTCTTGTCCTGTGAAAGTGAGGTCTAAGCTCTCCACCTCAGAAATGGCAACTTGACAACCCTCCCCAACAAGGTAACTCTATGACCTCAATCTGGCCACTCTTTCCTCGAGGAGCGGGGTATTCCCTTCTAAGTTCAAGTACAACCGGCTCAAGAAGAGGGGGAAGAAGAGAATGGGTCAAGGCCAGTGTAGCCAAGTACCCTTGGGAGCTTGACCAGTGTAGCCAAGTCTCCCTGCTGCAAGCTACAATAGGTGGATCATGAAACCAAGCTTTGCTTATTGCACTTATATACATACTCCGGTGGGATTATCATTTTCTCTCAGACCCACCACTTTTTTGGAGTTCTTTTCTTTTTGCATTTTTTTTTCGAGTGCATCTATACAACATATACATGTGCAGCATCTATACAAGGAGTTTTTCCTCTTGAGCCAGTAGACTATCCCTCTTTTGAAGCTTTATTGCAACCCACAACTCCCGTCGTTAGACTTCATGGCAACCAGACCAAGTTGAGACGCACTTCCTTCACTATAAGAAGAAGAGAGGTTCCGCCTAGAAGTACTACCCTCATATGCTACCCCAAGTCAAGGAAGACTGCCTCCTCACCACCTCATCCGTAGAGAGCTCGGTGCATAGTGCGGTTGTCCAAGTAAAGCCATAATCTATATGAGTCATGTGTTGTTGTTAAGTGCTCTACTTAGGCTCATTGAGATGACATGTGATCATAGCCTAGTGGACTCAAAGAATTAAGTCACCATGGACCTGAAAAGCCTTAAACCTAAGCCCTATAAGGTTCTTCTTAGAATTAGGTGGATTAAGATCTTAATCAAGCTCCATTTCTCAATTTGATTCCAGGCTAGTTTAAATGTCAACTATCATCCAAGAAAAACTATATACATATGTACAAAAAGATGCATATTTACACACTATTTTACAATCATGCAAAATTTTTGAAAAATGTTTTGAAATCATGAATGATGATGCATGAAGTGCAAGTTTTGCAAAAAGATTTTTACACACATTTACACAAGATTTTTGCAAACTTTTTGATTTTCAAAACATTTTGGAAAAATTTTGTACTATATACATAATTTTGATACAAAAATATTTACACAAGCTTTACACACAAAAGATTTTTGAAATCATTTTTACAAAAATAATTTGTGCACTAGCTATGTATGTGCAAATAAAAGAAGATTATGTACATAAAAATTTTTTAATTTTTGTGATTTTTATCCATTTTTATTTATTAACACACTCACACAAAGTACGAGTTATGGCTAAAGTATATATGAAATATATACACACCCCCCTATACTTAGCTCGAACGATGTCCTCAGAGTCAAGAGCGGTGAAGAAGACATAACTCGTGCTATGTATAGGGAAGTGAAAAGAAAGGCTATACAAAAGGAAATGAAAAAGTCAAGATGGACTCGGGTCTTCCCCCTATACTTAGGATCAAGTAATCCTAAGTATAGCAGGCTGTACACGAAGGGAAAACCGAGTGGAGAGTGTACAGGGTCTACCCCCCCTATACTTAGGGTAAGATATCCCTAAGTATAGGCAGCAAAACAGGGGTAGACAGAAACAAAAGAAATACCCGAAAGGTCTCACATCCCCCCTATACTTAGGGTAAAGTGCACCCTAAGTATAGCATAATCACAAGATGAAGAAAGGGATGTGGGACTAAGGAATGTGGTGATATGGACATCTGGATCTATATACAGCGGAGGATCAGTAAAGCTCAGGCGTGAGATGCATTAGATGTGAGTCAAAGACCACATCTCACGCAAAATGAATAGGGGCAATATCAACGACCCGCGGCTCATGATCTAGAAATGGCTTGAGCCGCTGGCCGTTCACTCGGAAGGTACTCTCAGAAGACAACTCAGATATGTCAATGCTACCGTTGTCATGTACCTTCCGAACCAGATAAGGTCCTTTCCATTTGCTCTGTAGCTTCCCTGGAAATAGTCTAAGCCTCGCATCAAACAGCCATACTCTCTGTCCAATCTCAAAATGCTTGTGGCTGATATGAGAATCATGCCACTCCTTGACTCTCTCCTTATAATGTAGGCTGCTTGAGAAAGCTGAATCTCTAAGCTCCTCCAGGACAGCTAGCTCTGCCCTCCTCTGGTCTCCTATACCATCTGAATCCATAAGTATGTCTGTGACTGCCCAAAGTGACTTGTGCCTCAGCTCAACAGGTAAATGGCATGGCTTGCCATATACGAGGCGAAAGGGAGATGTACCCAAAGGTGTCTTGAAAGACGTCCTATATGCCCACAAGACCGAGTCCAAAAGCTGTGACCAATCCTTTCGGTTAGGGCGGATGACTTTCTGCAGAATAGTTTTGATCTCCCTATTCGACACTTCGGCTAGACCATTCGTCTGTGGATGGTACGGTGTAGCAACACGATGATCTATGCCGAACTCGCTAGCAAGTGCCTTCACCTGGTCGTTGATGAAGTGAGATCCCCCATCAGAAATAAGAACTCGTGGAACCCCGAACCGCGTGATGATATGCTTCCTCAAAAATCTGCAAACTGTCCTCGCATCAGCGGCTCGGGCGGGGATAGCCTCCACCCAACGACTCACATAATCCACGGCCAACAGAATGTACTCAAATCCCTGACTCTTAGGGAATGGACCCATGAAATCGATGCCCCATGCGTCAAAAACCTCACAGAAGTGAATGGGCTGCATCGGCATCATATCACGCTGTCCACAAGTGCCCATCCTCTGACAGTCAGTACACCTCTTCACGAACTCATCTGAGTCCTTGAAGAGGGTAGGCCACCACAAGCCGGATTGGAGCACTTTCTGTGCCGTTCTCCTCCCAGAATGATGTCCTCCTGCCTCAAGCTTGTGGCAGTAAGTGAGGACGCTATGGTGTTCCTCCTGAGGAATACACCGACGCCAGACGCTATCCCCTCCTTCGTGGTAAAGGATGGGATCCTCCCAATGGTAAGACTTGGCCTTCGCTAGGAAGGTCTCAAGCCTCTGCCTGGGCCAATCTTGTGGGACTTTCCCAGCAACGAGAAAGTTCACAATATCGGCGTACCAAGGGAGTGAGGCGATAGCAAGGATCGCCTCATCTGGGAAGGTATCTCTAATAGGATCAATCTGCTCAGAATCCTCAGGCTGCTCTAATCGGGAGAGATGATCCGCCACCACATTCTTGACTCCAGGCTTATCCTTAATCTCAATGTCGAACTCCTGGAGTAGAAGGATCCATCTAGTCAGTCTGGCCTTGGCATCCTTCTTTGCCATGAGGTGCCTGATGGCGGTGTGATCTGTAAACAAAGTCACTCTAGATCCGATGATATATGATCTAAACTTATCCAGGGCAAACACTACGGCTAGCATCTCCTTCTCTGTGACTGTATAATTCCGCTGGGCAGAATCCAATGTGCGGCTAGCATAGTGTATAGCAAATGGTACTCCATCCCTCCTCTATCCCAGCACTGCCCCTACGGCAAAATCGGAGGCGTCCGTCATGATCTCGAATGGGAGAGACCAATCAGGCGGCTGGAGGACAGGAGCCTCAATCACACACTGCTGGAGAGTAGCAAACGACGAAAGACACTTGTCATCGACAAGGAACTCGGTGTCTTTCGTCAAGAGGTCGGTCAACGGTCGGGCAATCCTGCTGAAATCCTGAATAAATCTCTTATAAAATCCAACATGCCCCAGGAATGACCGTAACTGCCTCAAATTGGACGGCGGTGCGAGTTTTCTAATGACATCAACCTTGGCCGGATCAACCTCCATGCCCCTGTTGGAGATGATGTGGCCAAGCACCGTCCCTTGAGTCACCATGAAGTGACTCTTCTCCTAAGATAACACCAAGTGATACTCAATACATCGCTGAAGTACTCGATCTAGGCAGTCAAGACAAGAATCAAATCCGTCGCCGTAGATCGAGAAATCATCCATGAAGACCTCCAAGCACTCCCCTACCATGTCCGAGAAGATCGACAGCATGCACCTCTGAAAAGTCGCAGGGGCGTTGCATAGCCCAAATGGCATGCGTCGAAAAGCGTATGTGTCGAAGGGACAGGTAAAGGTGGTCTTCTCCTGGTCCTCAGGAGCGATGGCCACTTGGTTGTAGCCCGAGTACCCATCCAGGAAGCAATAATGGCTCTTCCCTGCCAGTCTCTCAATGATCTGGTCAATAAAAGGCAGGGGGAAATGGTCCTTCTTGGTGGCTTGGTTGAGTCTCCTGTAGTCAACACAAGCCCTCCAAGAGGTGGGTACTCGTGTAGCGATCTCCTCTCCCGACTCACTGATCACAGTCGTGATGCCCGTCTTCTTGGGCACCACATGCAAGGGGCTGACCCACTTGGAGTCGGAAATGGGATAAATAAAACCTGCACCCCACCATTTGGATATTTCCTTCATCACAACCTCTCTCAGGTTGGGGTTCAGACGCCGCTGGAACTCACGCGACGGCTTTGCCCCTTCCTCGAGATAGATATGGTGGGAGCACACTGATGGACTAATCCCATGGAGATCTGCTACGCTCCATCCGATCGCCTTGCGGTTCTTTTCAAGAACCCCCATCAAACGGGATTCCTGCTCTCCAGTCAACTCGGCGGAGATGATGACTGGGTACATCTCTGGATCGCCCGCAAGGAATCGATACTTCAGCGAAGTAGGGAGCGGCTTCAGCTCTGGAATGCTGGGTGCCGGCAAATCTGGCTGTGGAAGAAACTGAGTGAAAGCTGCAAGGTCGGCCAAATCTGCCTGGGAAAGTGAAAGCATACTCTCGCAAACTGGATCGGGAGAAGGCTGCTCTACTGCACTGTCTCTGCTCTGCTCTGCATCTACCTCCTCCTCATCAATAGGCTCAGATGGACTCAGGTCTGGTATCTGATCATAGCAATCGGCCCAATCAGACTCTGAATCCGAGGGATCTGCATCAGAAACGGTGGCATCAGTACCACCGAAAAACAAGGTGGCCTCAGCACCACCATCACTAGTCATCGTGCTGCGATCGAGGACCGGCTCTGCTGCCTCAATGGTATCCTGAACCAGGTCTGTGCTCTCCAGACTCTCCTCTGCTGTCATCTCTGCATCAGTTGTGTCTGAAAGTGAGAGGGTAGTCTGTGTCTCAAGGTCTGCCCAAGCTGCTTCATCATCTGTGATCACAAAATCACAGTCCTGGTGGATGTCTGGCTCTGCATCTGTCAGCTGCTCTGAGTCTGTACTCGCATCTGAGCGGGATCTGAATCTGGCTCTATAGTCCTCGACCGTCTCTATTTGTATACTCTCGCCCTGGACGCGAAAGTACACCTTCCCGCTATCATGATCAGTCACCGCATTGGCTGTGGCCAAGAACGGACGACCCAGGATGATGGGGGTATCGGCCACTGACTCAGGGATCTCCATGTCCAACACTACGAAGTCCACGGGGAATTGCAAGCCCTGAATAGTGACGATAACGTCTCGTAATAACCCCTTCGGCCTCTTGACAGATCGATCAGTGAACTGAAGGACTGTCCTGCTCTGTCGAAGAGTGCCCAACTCAAAGCGGTCGAGAAGGGCTGCCGGAAGAAGGTTAATCGACGATCCGCTATCTAGAAGAGTACGGTCGAACCACTGCTCACTAATCTGGCATCTGACATACGGGGCCCCTGAATCTGGCCTCTTGGCTGGCAGTCGGTTCTGGATCGCAAAGCACGTGGCTTTTGTCAGCACATGTATCTCTGAAGTGTGGTTCCTCCTCCTCCTCCTAACTGTAGTCCTCTCTCTCAAAGAACGCTGGAGAAGGGGGATGTGCTGCAAAGCCTCCTGGAGGGTCAGCTGGATATGGAATCGGTCAATCATGCTCTGGCTGAACTCCTCAAGCTCTCTCTTTTTTGGATCATTTTTCTTCCCCTTCCCCATCTGAAGGGCTCTAGGGAAGGGGATCACTGGGTCCTTCTCAGATGAAGGACTAGGAAAAGGTCTAGACGGTTCAAGGACCGGATCCACACATACATCATGCACCACAGTGGGACCAGAAGAAAGTAAACCTTTTCCTTAATTCATAGCAGAGTTCCGAGATACATGAACACGAGGAAAAACAACATCTCTCTCTCTACAAACACCGGTGGCCTCAGTACCACCACGGGCTGGCTGCTCTGCTGCTGCTGAAGGTAGACGTCGTGCGGCATCAGTACCGCTGGCTGGCTCGGATGAATGGGTGGCATCAGTACCACCTCCTAGATCTGGTGAAGCGGCGGCCTCAGTACCGCCGGTGGGATCAGCATCCTTGGTGGCCTCAGTACCACCGTCATCGTCTGGCGCGGCCTCAGTACCGCTCTCCTCCTCCTCCTGTGGCGCCTCGGGATGGTGCTCAGATGAGGCGTCGCCGCCTGCTGGGGTCCTACCGCTCTAAGTGTGACAAAATCAGCATCAAATAGATCCGAAGAAGTATCATCAAATGGGTCACTAGGAGTGGCTAACTCAGTATGTACTACCTGCTCAGATTTCCTCTTGAGGCTGTTCGGATTGGGCTCTATCTGGGCTGGTATGGCGGCCTTCCCTCTCACCAGGTCCCGCATCTCCTGGCGGAACTCGTCCATCTCCCGTCGGAATGTAGCCTGCTGGTCCGTGAGGAGGCGGGCGATATCATCCAAGGTGGGGCTCTCGTGGGAGCCCGACGGGTGGCCTCTCTGTGGGTGAGGCTGCTGGAACTGCTGTGGGTAAGAGGGGTAGGATGGAGGGTGCTGCTGGTATCCCTGGTGAGCCTGCTGCTCACGTCTCCAAGACTGTCCCTGCTGCTGATAGGGACGAGGACCATAGGATGACTGTTGCTGATACGCTGGGGGCTGCTGCTGCGGCTGGTGCTGGTCTCTCTGATGGGAGTACTGCCCTCCCTGTCCTGACGGCTGCTGCTGGGGCTGGGCACCACCACTCCCCCACCTGAATCCGGGATGGTCTCGTCGGATCCCAGGCTGGGGACGGTCGTACCAAATCCCGTTGACATCCATCAACGGCTCGGCATCAAAAGGGGCTGGCGGGAGTACTGCCAGAGGCTGGTCCGGCTGGTACACCACCATCTGCATCTCTGGAGATGGTGGGGACTGGTAGGTGGGCTGCGGCTGCTGGTACGGCTCCGCCTGTACAAGGTGAACCTGTCTAGGCTGCACTGGAGTGCTAGAGCGCTGGGACGAGCTGCTGCTGCTGCCGGTGTCGCCTCGCGACTGAAGACGGGGCTGAGAAGCTGTTTGTGCCTCCTGGAGACACATGAGCTGTGTCTTCATGTCACTCAAGACCTGTGCCATCTGCTCCATCTGCGTGATACTCTGGCACTGCTTCTTCTCGATCAGCTCCATGCGGTCCAACTTCTCGCTGATGATACCCATGTCCGCAGCTGATGACTCTGCTGCTGCTGCTGCTGCGGACGAACTGGAAGGACCTGCATCTACCCGTGCTATCCGCTGGTACTGCACGGGTCCTGGCTGATGTGGCTGGGTCTTCTGAGTGTAGAGCCGGGTCTGGGACATCACCATGTAATTCTCTGCCATCTCCTCAAAAATGGCCCAGACCTGGTCATGGTCCTTGGCGAAGTAGGACCCGCCACAAGAAGCGTTCACCAGGCCCTGTAGCTCTGGTGACAACCCGCTGAAAAAGCTCTGAACGAGGTTAGGCTTCGTGATGTCGTGGTGCGGGCATCGGTCCAGGAGCTCTCGAAACCTCTCCCAAGCCTCGTGGAACTGCTCGTTGGGGAACATGGAGAAGTTGCTGATCAGGGCCCTCGCTGCATTCGTCCGCCCGAGTGGATAGTACTTATTCAAGTACTCGGTGCGGAGCTGCTCCCAAGTATAGACAAACCTCCCCAAGTGCTTCAGCCAGGTGGCTGCTCTATCTGCCAGTGAAAAGGGGAAGGCGATCATCCTGATCGTGTCCTGGTCCACATGTCTGTCGTGGACAGTGCTGCATATCATCAAAAACTCCTGGAGGTGGAGGTGGGGCTCCTCTGTAGCAAGTCCATGGAACCGAGGAAGCATCTGCAAGGTGTTCGGGGGGGAACTTGAAGTCCCCCACGATAGCCGGAACCACAACCCAATGGTGCATCAGTGTAGATCCGGGGTTGTGCAACTCCCGCATCGGTCTAGGTGGTCCTGCTCCTCCTGCGGCTGCTGCCGCTGCGGCGGCGGCCGCGGCTGCTGCTGCTGCGGCTCGTGCCTGTGCATCTGCATCCGGGATCTCCTCGGGCTCGCTCTGCGCATCTCGCTCTGCTCTGAGCCTCTCCAACTCTCTCCTCATCTCTATCATGAATGCTCCCTGATCGCGGAGCTGCTGCTGAACTGTATCGAGTGATGCGATCAGGGTGGAGTTGATCGCTCCCTGGTCTAGTACAATGTGCTCTGGTCGATGGGAGTGATCATCAGAACTGCCTGCTCCGGCCATCTCGACGTCTGCAAAATCAAATGAGCCCAACTCAGGTGCCGTCAAATGTATCAGTCTCTCCTCGGGCTCGTGTCTCTCAGGACGGTCAGAAAGGGGATCGAGGGGGAACAGGGTGGAGTCATACTCAGGCTCGGAGAGCGGGTCTGAGCTCTCGCGAGCCAACCTAGATGATGAGGTAGACGCGCCCGAAAGCGGTGCAGCCAGAGGCTGCCTAAGAGATCGTCTACCCATCATCTTGATCTGTCGAGTAGGGCGGATGAGATCTGGAAAAATTATGATCTAAAAACAAACCCCCGGTTCACCAACGCAACGCGAGCTGAAGACCGTAAAAGTTCGGTCAAATTATCTTGTCGATTTTATTTTGGTGAACACTCAAGATATCAGAGCGCTTACGTGACCTGTTGGGATATCCGCTGCTAACCCCAACCGACTGGCCCGCACGGAAGAGTCGGTAATCAGTCGGGTTTAGCAACGGGGGGGCTTTACCTAGGGTGCGGGTCACTCTCTCGCGCATACAAACCAAGCAATGAGGGGGTTGCTCTTCCCAAGACAAAATTTTTAGGGTGAGCGAGTTTTAAGGTCAATAATCTTAGCAGTCCCAATTTTATGGTTACACTTTTTAGGTATTTTTCAAAGCAAACAAAACGCCTAACGAATTTTTCGATTCTCCTGATTATTAAGTCCAAAACAGGGGGGAGAAGTCGAAAAAGCCGATGCACGAGAAATCAATGATGCATGCAAAGTCAGAAATGCGTACCTGCCTCCAGCTCTCTACATGCAATATGATCCGCGCATAAAATAAAAGACAGAAATAAAACTAAGCTAAATGATGCAGCGGGAAGCCGAGTCCTAGACGAGCAACTTCTAGCGAAGAACCGTCTAACCGGTCACCGACCTCCAAGCCAAAGGGTCCGGTCTTGGCCCGTCCCTCCCCTGCCTGACAAATCGGGGGTAGGAGTAAGCGCTTTACAGGACGAGCTACGGCACGTAGGCTACGGAGGCTAGCGAGTCGGTTATTTTTATTATTTATTTTAAGTAGGTCCAATTACGATCTATAGGAACAGATATGCAATTAAGGTGTGTGGATCCTACTTAATTACGTCACAATCACCAGAAAGTCCTAAATCTTGGGGCTCGACAAAAACCGCGAAAAAATCGGAAAATGACAGTAAGAAAGAAAAAGAAAAGCCGCGAAGAAAGCCGCGAAAACCGCGAGGTCCTAATGGGTCCCCCGAGCACACCGGTGCTCGGCGAAATAGACCCGCTACGGTCACAAGTCCAAACAATGTCCAAGTCCTGTCCCTGTATTATTACAATAATAATAATAAATGAAATAAAGTCCTAAGCTATCCTCACCCACTCAACTCTCCCTCTCGCTCTCTCCTGCGGCTTCGTAGAGAAAGAAGCCGCCTCCAAGTTCCTCGGCTGCTCAGTCTCCTCGAAAGTCGCCTCCGCGGTCCTCGGGCCCTCGCAAGACGGAGAAAAGAGTGGTCAGACCAGTAAAAATAATCAAATGAAAAGAAAAAGAAATAAAAATACAAGTCAGGGTATATATGCAAAAATGAAAAATAAAATAAACACACAATATAAAACAAAAAATAAAAATAAAAATAAAAGAAAATCAAAATAAAACAAAATAAAACAAAAAGAAACTAGATACAAAAGCCGCGAAAAGCCGCGGACTCCGAAGAGCCGTGAAAAACCGCGAAAACAAAAACGAAAATAAAGACAAAAATACTACTAAGCCGTGCTCCCCGGCAACGGCGCCATTCTGGTGAGCGACCCGAGCGAACGAGGTAAAGGTACTAAATAGGTCGTTGCGACCTCTATCACTCAGAGTCACTCAATCAAGAAAAATCAGACCACTCGAGCAAATAAATCAATCAAGCACAAAAGAAAGCGGCCTAGCTATGAGATTAACCTGGTATAGCACCCAGGGTCGAACACAAGGAGCACGGGTTGGCCTAGGGCCTACGAAGTAGTAAAAAATAAAATAAAAGAAAAGAAAATGTTTTTAGTGGTTTTTAATAATTTTTAAATTTTTTTTGGATTTTTAATATAATGAGAAAATAAAAGAAAGCAAATAAAAGCACACTTGAGCAATTTATTTAAAACACCAAAAATCAAGCAAAAATTCAAAAAAAATTGTTTTTATGTTTTTCAGGTTTTTAAGTGTTTTTGGTGAATTTTTGGGATTTTTACAAGGTGTATTTTATTTTCTAAAAATCAAACAGTGCTAAAAAGACAAGGTCCTGTCCAGCCAGGCCCAAAACCCAAAGATAAAATACTTAAGGATCTCAGAGGGGCCTGGAGGTAATTTTCCTGTATACTAGATGAAATAAGGAAAATTAGGGCACCAAAATTATTGTTTTGGGGTTTTTAAATTATTTACTATACTTTTTTATGAGTTTTTAGGTGTTTTTAGATTTTTAGGGTTTTTGCTCAATGAAAAATAGCCAAAATTGGCTAAAAATTCAAACAACACACAAGAAACAGAACCTATTTTTTTTAGAATTTTTGGGGGTGTTTTTATATTTTTTGGGAATTTTAAACCTAAACAGTAGCTAAAATAGATGTTTTTGAATTTTTAAAAATACTAAATAAAATCAAAAATGTCCTCAAAAATTCTCCAAAATCCAACAACATGGCAGGAGCCATGTGTCAAATTTTCATCGAATTTGGAGGTGGTTTGATATTTTATTCAAAACCAAAAAGAGGGCACAGTGCACAGGGACTTAAGTGCAAATACCCGAAGATCTGGGGGTCCAGGTGCAAATAACCCAGCAAGTCACACGCTTGGCGCGTGCCTGGGGCACTCAGGGACCTTCTGGTAATAAAAACCAAGTCCTAGGACCTTTTGGTAACTGGTACCAAAAAGTCCAGGGACGGTTATGCAATTAACCCACTAAAATCCGCACATGCTCAAATAAAACGTTCACAGGGGTATCGATGCAATTACCAAAAAGTATTCATTCATTCATAAACCAACCAGAACTACAGGACTGATACTGCAAATAAACCAAAAGTACACGTGACGAAGCACGTGGCTCACACAAACAGGGGTATAAATGCGAATATCAACAAGCACGAGGTCCAATGTGCAATTTACCCTACGTAAATAAAATGCATAAAATATTTACAGGACTGGAATTAAAAACACAAACTACGAGGGGGCCTAAGATAAATTACCCCTTTATTACGCCGACGGCTGGATGAGCGCCACGTAGATGATCGGACGGTCCTAGTGAGTGGCGCCTCTCTCTCCTTCGCACGTGGGCCGATCGACGGTGCAGGGCGAGGCACGTGGAGGATCCAACGGCTGGCAGTGCTGGTGCCTCTCTCCTCTGCGCTAATGGTCCGGATCAGCCTCTCGATGGGATCAACGGTGCCTGCTCCTCCATGGATGGACGATCAAGATGAAAACTGGGGAGCTTCGGGTGATCGGACGGTGATGGAGGTCCCTCGAAGAACAGGTGGCCGGCGAGTTTCGCCGGCCTCGTATCCGTGCTAGGGCCCTCCTCAGCTGCCTCCAAGGATCGAAGAAGATCGGCGATGACGTCCCGCAGCTGGTGGTGGCCTCCGTTGGCTCAGCCGAGCCCCGGAAGGGCTCCGGCGAGCGTGGCGACGATGAGCTCCTGGCCTGGATGTGAGGGGGCCTCAGATGGCCTCCTCTTGACCTGCAAAACAGCTCAAGAGCTTCGCGGGTCGAGGGCAAAGTGCCTCGACCCGAAGAAGCGACGTGAGGGTGAACTGTGGGTCGGGACGAGCGAGCTCCGGCGAGCGGAGGACGGTGGAGCTCGAACCCCAGCTCCTGTGCGAGCTGGGTTGAACGAAGGGGAGGAGAAGGTGCGTCGAGGGATGGCGGAGGTGACTGAGTGTTCCGATGATCGAGAAGGTACACGATATGGCCGGAATCAACGGAATACGTCGGAGCTACGAATTGGGGGAAACTAGAAATTACGCTAAATGGGTGAGCTAGGATGCTACCTGGGTGGAGTGGAAGGCTGTGCTGAAGCTTAGGCAGCTCCTGGTCGTTGCCTCGAAGGTCGCCAAGGCCTGAGGCTCGAGCTCCTGCACGGGGCGAAGCACGGCGGCGCAACGTCGCCGGATCAATGGTCCGGGCACCCCCTCCTCACTGCGACAAAGGCAACCGCGAGCTGTCACCTCAAGGATTGCAATGGAGTTCACGGGAATGAGAGTGGCGAGCCAAAGATGGAGAATGAATGCGGCGGAGCTCGGTTTTTATGTGGGTGCAGGTCCGGGAAGAAGAGCTCGGGTCCGGCTCGATTGAGCACGGATCCCTAGGATCACTGTCGGGCGAGATTCCCGGATACCTGGGGAGTAATTAGGACCTTGGATTAGGCGAAATGGTGGTCGGATCTGGTGGGAATAAGTGGGAGAAGTTGGGTCCGCGAACCAGACCCGGCTCTGGTGGTCCTGGGGGGGGAGTTGACCGGGGGTCAACAATCCCCCGTGGACCAATCAGAGCCCGCCAAGCCATAAGTTTTTATTTGATTTTTTTGGGCCATTAAATGACCGAATTTTCAAAAACTTAAAACATGAAATATTTTTAATTTATTTTTTTCTATTTTTTTGTGATTTTTAATTAATTTTTGGAAATAAAAATAAGGTATTTACATAGTATAGCTATACATAGGTATATATACAATATAGGGTTTTTAATTTTGATTTTTAATTAGTTATTTTTATACATTTTTATTCCTATTTTATATTTTATTTATTTATAGGATAAAATGAGGAATAAAAAGATATTTTTATTTTATTTTTATTATTTATATATATAGGTAAAATAAATAGATATGTACATCTATATATATGGTATATGTACAATATATTTTTGTGTTTTTAATTTTTGTTATTTTTATTTGATTTTTGTTTTAATTCTTTTTATTTATTTTATTTACAATATATAACATAGAATATTTACAAAAAGTTCTGAAAATAATTTTATTTATTTATAAGGTTAAATAAATAGAGAAGGTGGTCTATGTACATGGTGAAAGGTTATTTTTGAATTTTTGATTTTTAAATTTTTATTTTGTTTTTAGTATTTTCTAAATATATACAATATATACAAGCATATTTTTCGGTGAGGAAAATATAATTTTATTTATTTACAAATATATATATACACATGAGCCCCTATCTCCCTCTACTTGGCTTTTATGCGGTCAGGCCCATGCTGAGCCCTCCCTTGGGTTAGGTTGCTCAATATTTATTCTAAATATTTCCCTCTTTTTCTTTTTCTTCTTTATTCTTTTATTTTTTTGCACAAAAACATGCTAATTATAAGTATTTACACAATGCATGCCTTTGCTAATTGTTCCTATTTACACATATCTACATGCATTTGCATAGGTTTTTGTAGCTAAAATATAAGAATAAAGAGTGATGAATGGGTATTCATCAACCGCCGCCCACACGGCTTGGAGAAGGAGATGGCGGGCAGCGGAGGTGCGGCGGAATGGAGGGATGGCATCGACGGGCTGAAGAAGGGGTGTGTGGCGGTGCACGCGCACTCGCGCGCTCCGTGCTAGGAGGATAGGCGGTGGTGCGGTGAGGTGTTGGCCACGGGGCCACCGTGGGCCGTGGGGTGGCTCTGCGAGGACATGAGTCGATGGCACGACGCCGTCGCCTGCGGAGCGGGGCGACGATGGAGGCGCAGGCAAAGTGGCAAAGGGGCCGATGTTCGAGGGGATCTGCGCGCGGAGGGTCGGAGTCGGAGCGCGGCTGCCTGGCGTGCGAGGGCGGAGCGCTACAGGCGTGGGTGTCGTCAGGGGTCGCGCAGAGGGGTCGCCCAGGCGGTAGTTGACGGGCGCAGGAGGCACGGCTTCGGGCGTCGGCGAGTTGCGGCAGAGTGCGCCGGTGGCAGGCGCGGGTTGGAGCGGCCAACGGCCGGGCGGAGGTCGCCGCTGGGGGAGCGGTTGGCGCGGGTGGTGCCGTCCAACCTGCTGTAGTTTATTTTATTTTTACTGTAATCAGAAAGACAAATAAAGTTTTTTTATTTTTTTAAACGTAAAAACAGAGGCTAGAAGAAAGGAATTTTTTATATTTTTTATATTTATATTTTTTTATTCGATCTTGCAACAAAAGAAGTTAGAGATAAAAATAAATAATTTTTTATTTTCCCTGCAAAAACAAATGTCAAATAAATAAGAAAAATTATTTTATGTATTTTTTATTTATAAATAAAAGAGAGTCGGTGAATGGGTCGGATCTTGGCGAAGCAGGAGAGAAATCTGAAAATCCGACCACCGTGCGTTGTCGGATGTGAGAGGTTGTGCAAGGTAGAATGTGAAATACGAAGATCAGAAAATGAGGTGAAAATCGGTTTCGGAGGCGGATCAAAATGTGGTGGAAAATTTTTTGGGTTTTAAGATATAAATTTTAATAAAACCTAAGCAAAGATTAAACCTACGATTTACCTACGAAAAATGACGAGAAGAAAAATTGGATCTTACCTCGGGGTTCGGAAATGCCATGATGGCCTCGACGAGGACCGACGCGCTGTCACCGGACGGCTCGGGGGCTAGACACTCTTCTTCGACAAGATCGCTCTCGGAGATCAGGCTCCTCTCCACCAAAGATTGATCAAGAGGAAATGAGGGAGGAGGAGCCCATTAAAAAGAAGATAAAATAAAAATGGAAAGGATTTACAAATGAGGAAGGTGTCTATTGGTTAATTAAATTAATTAATTAAATAAATAAAATAATTAATTAATTAAAAATGAATTTCAGAATTAATTAAAATAAATAAATAAAATAATTTCCAAAAATAAAATAGCCACCTTAATGGTGGCTATTTAAGGCACCAAATCAAATCTTTACATAAATGGTAATTTATCAAATCAAATAAAGAATTAAATAAATAGATATAAATACAAAATTCGTAATTAAATTAAATTAATTAATTAAAGTTAGATAATTAATTTTTTGGGTGAAATTTATAAAAGGAAGTTAATTATATACACATATTATACACATATAATACAGTATACATAGGTACAAATAAGGAAATTATTTTTATAAAAGATTATTTTTTATTTTAAATATTATTTTATTTTATTTTTAATGAAAACAATATTTACAATTATATATTATATATAAAAATAAATATAAATAAAATATATACAACAAGTATATGGGAAAACTGCACAAAATACCCCAGAAAAACCAACTTTTCAACCGTAACTCCAAAAATTATGAAACTACATCCATTTGAAAGATAATTTAATTTATAGTATAATGGGAGTGAGTTTGGTTCGATTTGAGCTCGTATGGAGCTGGAATTGGTGTTTCAATTATCGCTTTGCGGCTTTTTCTAGGTATGATTATTTGCATTATATACATTTTTTATTTTACATTTATTTTTATTATTTACAACACATTTTTATTTACAACTTTTTGTTTACAAAAATAATTAGTTTGAGGTCAAATTATGTACAAATAAAATAATTTAAGTTTTATACAAATATACATGAAAAAATATTTACAAAATATTTTTGGATTTTTGACAGAAGACCCTATCTCCCCCTACTTTATTCCTGGTAAATCAAGGCAAGTCTTGACCTTCTCTCGGGGTTCAGATCAGTCTGTATTTATTGTATAAATACCGCCTTTCTTTTCTTTTCTTTTTCTTTTCTTCTTTATTCTTTTATTTATGTACAAAAAGTGTTAAAAATGCAATTTTAACAAATGCATGCAAAATGGTAAATTTATGCAATTAATGGGTATTTACAGGTGTTTGACTAAGGAAATGAGGCTAAAATAAAAGAATAAAGATGATGAATAGTGGATTCATCACCTGGAATCTATCGAAGGGCACCTGCAGTTGCTAGGGCATATCAAGGAAGCTGCTGAGCTTCTCAGCAGCAATGGGAGAGTCCGGAGCGAGGAGAAAAGACAGATCAAAAGTTGCACATTATGTGTTCTTATGGTGTTCTTCCAGAAACCCCTAGAACCATTAGATAGAGAAGAGTGGCCCAGATTCCAAATCAAGGCGAAGCGATATTCTTTCCCCATTGTTGATCGAGTTAGTGGCACAACATGGCACGTTGAGCGCCCTCGGATGGAGCTTTTTTGGGCAAATATTTAACTAGTCTGATCACTTTTGTATTGTACATTTAAGTCCTGTAAAATATTAAATAACATTTAAAAACTTCTGTAAATATTACAAAAGATCCTACATATTTATTTGTATTTGCATTTAGGTCCTTTGTTAGGTCACCTCACATGTCGCACATGTAAGGTGCTTTGTTTTTGCATATATACCCTTACGGGTTTAGGTATTCATGTTTAATCATGGAATTTGTGTAATCAGTTTATATTTTAGGGAAATTTGCATGCACTCATTCTTACTTCACTCTATTTCTATTGTTTATTTTCAGCATTTATTTCTATTTGCATATTTCCATACTTGTGAAATATCATGTACTGCGAATCTTTTGTTTCGTTGCACATGACATGGAGATCATCGTTGCAGCAAGGAGATTCTTGAGTATGAGGAGAGGAGATCGGTGTGGTCAGCATTGTCGTAGAGTAGCGAAGATTTAATATTTCCTTTCTTTAGTACTGGAGCCCCGCGGTAAAAACTTCCAGCACCACCTCTAACATAAGGTAATAAATTTACTGCATTTTTTGGTTTGTGCAATTAGATTAACATCAGAAAAAAATTACGGGGATGAATTTGGTGTAGAAATATACCTATACTTATATTTTATTGCAAAATACCCCTTCCAGGTTGTTTATTTTTATTTTTTCTTTTCATTTTTTAAAAAAAAAACTACCGTGTTTTTTAAAATTTTGGGAAAAATATGGTAGATACCTCTTAGCATGCTTTTACATGACTGATCTTTTATTTGGCATTTTCTTGTATTTTCCTGCTTATTAAAAATCATTGAAGAGCTATTTATTCCTTGTTTACATATAAAAACCCAAAAATTATAAAACTATCTTTAAAAATTACAAAAAATAGGATATATATTTTTATCTATTATATATTCTACCAACAAACCAAAAATTGAAAAAAAAATTAAAAAGAAAATATTAAAATCACAAAGCCTAAATAACGTATAGAAATCAGTAAAATTTTATAAAAATCCAAAAAATGGTTTTTTGTTTTATATTTTTAAATTTTATTATGTAGTATATCTTAAAACAAGTTTTGATATTTTTGGACATATTATATATTTTAATACCCAAAACAATTCGGCCTATATATTATATTCACTATTATGATATATTAAATACATTACAAAAATATATAAAAAATAGAAAATCTTTATAAAAATAACAAAAATAGAGAAAATATTAAAATATAAAAATATTTTATTTCCTAAATTTTAAGTATATTTACCTCTATTCAAAATTATAAAACCTTATATATCCTATACATACAATATAATACTTATATACTTATTATTAATGTATAAATATCTATTTTCTATTTTAAAATCTTAAAAATAAAAAGGACATTTCTATATATTTATTTATATGTATATATTTACTATATATTTTATCTTGGTTTTATAATATATGTTGTTATATAGAGATATATAATATTATTAAAAATTTTAAAAATACAAAATAAAGAAGAAAATTGAAAATATAAAAAATATAAAATCTATATGATTAAAAAGCCATAAAAATTAAATATTTAAAAACCCACAAAAAAGTAGAAAAAAGTACAAAAATAATTATTATTAGTTTTTACTGATTAATAATAATTATACTATCCTAATTTGCTCTTAGTGGTCCGACCCTTACACTTGTTTACTATACACATCTTTTGTAGGGTATACTAAATTTCACCCTAGTTTCAATGTTTAAAATATATTATGGGTTGATTTGTTGATCTATTTGATTGAGTTGAGCACCAAGTACTGTGAGAGTGGCTACTACAGTGATTGTCGAATCCAATTTGTCAGACACTAGGCCCTCCAAGACTGTGCCTTAGGTACCTCATCTCTCTTGAATTATCAAGCGTGTGTAGATAATAAAGGGAGAGAGATTGCTCTTTTATTTTTTTCGTAAAAGAAAGAGCTAGGGTTACCCTTTCTTTTATAACATATTGGATGTCCATGGATCCCATTCCATGTGCACACAAAATCAATGGTGTAGATGACTTTGTGCTTTCAATCAATGGTCATGGATTTATTGCATAAATTTGCAACAATAACTAATAAATTTAAAATAAATTAAATATATTTACAAATAATTTACAACACATTGAATTTAATTCAAATAATTCTCATGTGGAATGAACGGAAAGAGTGCAAGACTCCTTCCATTCATGGAGGGGACGACTACATTGAAATAGGATTCAATGTCGTCATCCACTCTCCTTGTATGAAAGGTGGCTCTCTTATTCCAATTTTGTGAGATCCCGCATCTCAATAGATATTCCACATGTGCAACAACTTTTCTTGAATAATTATTCACCAAATAATTCCAAATTATTTTGTGATAATTTCAGTTATGCCATCAACAATTATGAATCATATTCATACATCTAATATAATTTGTAAATTGTATTTACCATTAATTATTCAATGTGAATTTAATTCACATTAACATTTAATTTGTAAATATTATTTACAATTAAATCTCTTCATCATTTTATAAATCATATTTATAATATTTGTGATTATTATTAATCATGTCATGTCCTTGATAATTAAATCACAATAAATCATGTCCTTGATAATTAAATCATATTTAATTATCTTGGATAAATATTCTTATGTACCTAAATAATGTATATCATATAAATATTATTTGTGATAATTAAATCAAATTTAACCATTAACTTCCCATTGCTCAAATATATTATCAACAATGGAATTATTCTTGAATCTTTCAAGAATAATGTGCTTTCTCCACAGATACTTGGAGATAAGCTTTCTCCACGGATACTTGGAGATAAGGACATGGTGATTGTACATTCCATGTATAGTGACTTGGATTGAGATCATATCTCAAATCCAAATCTCGGGGACCTCTCAAAGATGTTTGATTAAATCAAATGATAAATCTAATCTTCTCATTGCATCTGAATCATATTTTAATCAATGTCCAATATTTAGACTAAGATTTGATTACTTATCTATTGAGAGGAGTCACTAAAATTCAAACATGTTTCATCACTTCTTCAGAATGGAAGTATCATCGTTATACGATCATTTACAATCACATCACTCTCGAGTATTAATAAATATACATCCTGCATACTGGAGACCTAGAATAAACCCAAAGTTTTAGATCATATTTATATTTTGTTCATCATGGTTTCATCATTAAGTTTTTCATCCGTTCATTGGGAGATGGTATCGATCATATGCTTTCCAAAAGCATATATTATACCTACAAATTCTTTTCATGCTTCCAAAGCAAGATGACCATGCATGGAATTTGATTGGTACCAATAACTCATGATTGAGCACATGTCCTCTTGTTCAGTAGTGAACATGTATGATCCCTTTGAGAGATCGTATTACTCATATGCCCTCATATGCACACTATCTCACCAGTATATACACCTTGATTAGGGCATCAACCTAGTGGTCTACCTAATGTACATACTTAGATATATAGTAATACATATGTCTTCAATCAGAGGATACATGCATATATCGTGACAGTATGCGACATAGGTCTTGGTTATCTCGATCTCGTTAAGTCAACTCTTTGACCTGACTTATCTAACACCTCCGAATCTATATTCCTATGTAGAGGACATGCATCAAGAGGTTGGTTAGATATCGACCTTTAGAGAAGGATTTCCATCTTCTTCTCATGATAGAGATCATCTCTTAACAATCATTTGATGGTGCTTGATGAGTCCTCAATGTAATTCTTTAGATATCATCCACACACCAGCCTCTACGATTCAACCATTGAATCAGCAACTGCATGATCATTAAGATGGCCATGGTACATAACCCTAATTGTACTAAGGGACCTTATAAGTGCATTTATTCGTTCAATCTCAGACAAGGAGTGAAAATAAACGAACAACCTTTATTGATATATCAAACATTACAATAATATTTATTATAGAAATGGTTTGCCTCAAGCTCACATGGCTAAAATATTGATAAAAGTATGATTAATAACTTTGAAATAGAAATGGAATTGCTTATTTTCCACTACTATACTCTATGGGCTTTTTGATACAATTGCATATACTTAGTCTTCAAATGTATATTGAATGTCACGACAATTGTTAGTTATCCTTTCTCATATTGTTGATGTTTTTTATACTTACAAGTGAAATTGGATTAAACTGTTTGTTAACCTTTACCTACTTTTGTGTTATAATTATTGTTAATAACTTTGTTAAATGGACACTTATTAATGTTTCTCATTACCTGACACTTTCACCTTAACATAGCCTTTATATATTGCTTCTTTGAGCTATTCAACTCACCTTGCAATTTGTGAAATATGTAAAGGAATTGTTCGAGAGGAGATACTTGGTGAGTTTTTGGAGGACTAGCTACTTCTTACGTAGAGGTGGTCCTTAATTTCTTTACCTTTCTAGTCCAACCAATTGCTTTTGTTATTTAAGGTAAATGGTTGTCTTCATGTAATAAAATCAATATTGCAATGTACTTTTCCTTTGAGTTACTTTATATCTTGCTCTTTTGTTTCATGTCGATATATAAAGACATCCTTCATTCTCAATGAAGTTAGCTATGGTTGGATTTTTAAATGTTTCATATTCGGTGTTGGATGACTAGATATCAGTTGATTGACGCAATAACTTCCCAATGAACATTCAGACATGATCAAGAGCAGTTCAGGACAGGGTTGTTACAGTTTATTTGTTGGAGACCCTTAAATAAACTAGCATTCTTGTATTTTATTTTCAGAGTACCCAAGTAAAATAAATACGTGCATCTAGTTCCAATTTTATTATTGGTTTGATACATTGTTCCTCACACTCATGCTACAAATAAATCAAATTAACATAGACCAGGGACAGTTAATCATTACTCCACATATATTGCTACTACCATAACTTTAGTTTGCACAATTATTACTCTGCTTCATTTTTCAAAATTTAAAAATTAGAAAATTAAAAAGTAGAATTAAACATTATTATAAATCAAATATTCAATATAAAACTTATAAAAATATTACAGAGTGTGTATTTTCTCACTTGCACCACATATCCAAAAATCACAAAAGAAATATTATATATATACACTCAAAACACAAAAAAATATTGAAAAGCTCTCAATATTTACAGAGAACTTAACAGGAATCTATATTTGTGTTTTTTAAAAGGAAAAAGAGCCTCCGCCCTATAGATGTCTGCCTAAAGAAATTTGTAAATATTTTGTAATTGTAAAAGGGCCTATAGGTGTATTTGTAAATATATATATATATATATATATTAACTTAGAAAAGTAACCACATAATAAAACACATACTCTTGACATTCCAAGATTATTTTTCAAATAAACTTCTTTTAAAAATAACCTAAAAATATATAAAATGCGGAAAACTATAAAATCAAACAGAAATACATAGAATTGAAAAACTTTTTCACCTTATTTTTGTACATATCATTCTTATTTTTTGGATGTAAATATCATCGCATGCATGTAAATGTCTTATGATAATTTTCAAAGTTATATTACTCTCAAAATCAATTAAAAAGTACAAAAATTAAAATAAAGAAAAATTATATATTCAAAAATATAAAAAATATAAAGTCATAAAAACATGAAAAATATACCTATCTATCCTTATACATAGATATAACTAAAAAACACAAAAAAACAATAACAACCCTAAAATAAAAGAGAAATATGGAAAATCTATCCCAAAATCAGTAAAAAAACGTAAAGAAATACCTCAACACTTAAGTTTTCTATTATTGTTGTCTCTTATTTGAAAGTTTGCCTCTTTTAAGTTTGGAGTTGGAACTTGTCTAAGTAAAATAAAATAAAATAAATTTGTTTAATACTCGATCAGATTTCACTAAAATAATTTCCCTTTATGTTTTGCGAATTAAACATTAACAGAGAACTTAAACACAATTATATAAATAGAGAGGGTAAGAATCCAAATGAACAAAATAAACGGAATAAGTAAATTGCGAATTACATTGAAGTGCTTGAAGCATTCAGAAATTACTGAAAAGATAATAAGAATAAAAATGGGAAAAAAGTATTGGAGTCCATAACAAGGATCCACATGCGGGGCTGAAGAAGCTTGAAGCTCCCTTGCACTTCCTCCTCCAATCGCACCGCACAGGAAGTGGACCTTTTTACGGCTTTTTTAAGCCCATATCCCTTCCGCAGGCCGAGATGTCATCCTCCCTTTACGCATTAAGTGACGCAGACCGGAATCCAAGTGGGCCCAAAAGGCCAACATTTCCACATCCATTCGTAACTATCACGCTCTCTCGAATTTACCCCTATCCCGTCCTTGTTCATTTGGGTTTTTTACACTTGTACTTCTTTGAGATTCTACAATTACTGTCATGGTCTCTCTTTTTTGTAATAATACTTGTGCTCCTGTATTCTTACAAAATTCACTACTCTTCACTTGCGTTGAGGTAAAATAGGGTCGTAAGTGCAATTTGAAAAGGCAAAAGCTGCTGAATTTTGTAAAAATATAGGAGCATAAGTACGATTGCAACAAAAGCAAGGACATAAATGTAAGCGCAAAATCTCGGAGGGATGCAAGTGTAAAAAATCTTTTTCCTTTAATCACGGATGGTAAATTTTTAAATTCCAAGCAACCCTCCGTATAAATTATAATTGGGATACACCCCCTCCATATACATAATACATGTATATTTTCTAAAATCAGTCCCGTAATGGATCATATTTTATCTAGTAAATATATGCAATTTATCTAATGTCAATGGATAGTTTCCTCCCTCAAATATGATTTTTCTATTATATTCTTGCGATAAATATAAATAATTAAGGAATTTATGCAGTAGAAAAACCACTAAATGTCAACTCTATCTTAACACATGTGCTATGCATTGCAAACATCATTTACAGTGATTTATTTAGGCTTTGCCACAATTTTATTCCGAACCGACCGCGGCATCTAGAATAAGGGCATTTGTGCAAGGACAACACGATCTTTAACGTATGTATAGATATGATTGATATCGCGGGAACATGATGGAGATGCCATTGGCATCCTTGTTCTTAAACCCATAACTTCAATCTTCTAATAGAATTTAGGATTGTTTCTCATTGTTAGTTGTTATACACACACAAAATTAAGAAAGAAAGAAGGGTACACAGTAAAAAATCCCCTCATGTTTAAAAAAATGACTTTTTTACGCTTGCACCCTTTTGAGATTCTATACTTACAGTTAGGCCTCCTATCTTTTTGGCAAAACACTTTTGCCCATGTATTCTTACAAAAATTAAGTCTTGTCCTTCCATTAAAGTAAAATAAGGGCATAGGTGTAATTAAAAAAAGGGCAGAACTGTGAATTATATTACGAGAATATAAAGACTCCAGTATTAGTGTGAAAAAAGTAGGAGTGTAACTGTAGTTACAGAATTTCGGAGAGGTGGAAGTGTAAGAAACCCTTTTTTAAATTACCTTTCAAAAGGCCGTTGGTTCCCGCATCTTTGACATACACACAACCAACTTAAGTTTCTCTCTCTAGAAGAAATGAGAGGAGCTCTCTCTCTCTCTAGAAGAACACACACCTGTGAAATGTGGAGAGCTTTTTCTACTACATCTCCTATCCATTGCTTTGGAGGCAGAGAACAAAAGAATCTCTACTTTTCCTTATCACTCTTCCAAACTGCATTATGCCTTCACCTTCTTCACATATATTCCATCCCCTTTCCCTCTCCCTTTCCCTCTCCCCATCTCTCTCTGCCTCTCTCATCCTCCTCCTTTTCCACCGCCGCCCCCTCCTCCCTTCTCTTCTTTTCCATCTGTCTTATGCCGTCGTCGTGAATCGGTTGCAGCAGATCACATGTCATCCTCCTCAGGTTCCCACTCCAGCTCTTCTTGTTGGTGTTTCTGTTTTCCCCTTCTTGTTCTTCAGTTTGCCGCTTCTTGCTGGTGGAAGGAAAACGGCTGCTCGTTTTTTTATCTCTGTTCCATTTGATCATGGTGGCTGTTTTTTAAAACCCGAATTCATGTAGAATTCGACATCGAAATGCGGTCTTTTTTTATTAAAATAGAGAGATAGAAGATTTGTGGATAAATGTTCAGTTTTTCTAATCCTGAAAAAATGTTGGTAAACTGCAGAAATCTGCTAAGATATTGAACTAACCGTGTTTTGGTAATCATGAAATGATTTTGTATCATGTGTTCTTCTCATTGGCAAATCCTTCTGTGCAAATAGGGTCCATGACCCCCCCTTGTGCAGAAAAGAGGAATCGGTTCATGAAGTGGCTAGGCAGATTCTTCAAGGGATCGAACAGAACCGTAACAAATGGCCAGCGTCCACGAGGTGTCGGTGATGAGAACATGGTCTGGCATGGACCGACTAGATCCGTGGTAATTTCATCCTTCCTTGCCATGTCTACGCCCATCTGTTCTAATGGCGTATATGATTTCGATACTGAACTATTTACTGTAAAAAAATTGTTTCAAGTAAGTAGTCTACTTTATTTCCTTCTGATTGTTGCATGAGAATGCAATGTGCAAGTCACTATCAGGACGATCGACCGCGAGCGGACAACGAGGATCTGGATCACGCGATATCACTCTCTCTTGCAGATGATGCTAAGAGACCTCAAGGTACTGTTATTACACCATTTTTTCCCCTGAGAAATTTTTCAGGCTCAATCTACTTATTTCCAGATTATTTGATGCTGAACATGTCAGGGCAGCGAAGGGGCAATGGGAACAGCGACGAGGAACTCGCAAGAGCGATTCAAGAGAGCTTGAACGGTCCGACGTATTACAATCCGTACACCCCGGTTCAATATTTGCCAAGAGGATATAGGTTAGCGACGCTTCGAGTATTCCTCTCTTGATTCGACTAAATGTTGAGCATTTTGGACTGATCCGATGGTAGCCATTAGAATTTGTGGAGGTTGCAAATGTGAGATCGGATATGGGCATTACCTGAGCTGCATGGGAACTTTCTGGCATCCCCAGTGCTTCCTCTGCAATGCTTGCGGTTGGCCGATTCGCGAGACCGAGGTGCATCCGGTTTCCTTCGACCCGGTCAATAATTCCAGATTTTTGAGAAAATCAACATTGCTGAAATAGTTTTCTTTGTGAAAAATGTTCTATTTAGTTTTCTTTGTCAGGGACTAATCCATACCACAAGTTATGCTACAAGGAATTGCACCATCCTAAGTGTGACGTCTGCCATGAATTTGTATGGAATTTCACCACATAATCCTTCTCCTTAATTTTTTACTTTCAAGGATTTTGGAATTTCAACAGCATTTCTAATGTTCCTAATACAGATCCCAACGAACAGGGCTGGGTTGATCGAATACCGCGCGCATCCGTTCTGGGGTCAGAAGTACTGCCCTTCGCACGAGCACGACAGAACACCGCGGTGCTGTAGTTGCGAAAGGATGGAGGTTGTCGGCGTCTTATTCTCCTTCTTCATTTGAGATTCTGATTGATGTGTGTCTGTGTTCCTGACTTAATTTCTAACAAACCTATGTTTTAGTCGAAGAAAACAAAATATATGTCCTTAGGGGACAGCAGAAGCCTATGCTTCGAGTGTCTGGACTCTGCAATAATGGACACGGGAGATTGCCAGCGGCTTTACCACTCCATCAGAGATTACTATGAAGGTATGAACATGAGGATTGATCAGCAGATTCCGATGCTCATGGTGGAGCGGCAAGCACTCAATGAGGCTATGGAGGGGGAGAAGGATGTAAGTTGCCACGCTACGTAATCACTTGTGTTTTTTTTGCTTACAGAACATTAGATATGCATCGAAAGAGTTGCGATTTGATCCTTATGTTGTAGGGTCATCATCACTTGCCTGAAACCAGAGGCTTGTGTCTCTCTGAAGAACAGACTGTCAGCAGTGTAAGTGGCAATCATACTATTTTCCATCTAATTTTTTTTATGATGAATTTTGTGATTCAGTGTTGTTACATTATGAAACAGATACTCAAAAGGCCAAGAATAGGAGGGAATAGGATATTGGACATGAAGACTTATCCACAGAAGTTAACAAGGAAGTGTGAAGTAACTGCTATTCTCATTCTTTATGGCCTCCCAAGGTAGAAATTTCAAGTAATTTGCAGATCATGGCCTTTTCTATATCATAATCGCCGTCTTTTCGACCTCAGGTTGTTGACAGGATCCATACTTGCACACGAACTGATGCACGGATGGCTGCGCCTTAAAGGTTTGCTTCCAGTTTCCTTGAAGTATAGATGACATTTGATGCTTACCATGTTCTTGGAATTTCAGGATACCGCAACCTGAACCCCGAGGTAGAAGAAGGGATCTGCCAGGTCCTGTCCCACATGTGGTTGGAATCAGAGGTCATGCCGAGCTCAAGAAGTGGAGGGGCTTCGACATCTTCCGGTGCCTCATCCTCTTCGACACATGTTCCATCCAAGAAAGGAGGGACATCGGAGACGGAGAAGAAGCTGGGAGAGTTCTTCATGCACCAGATTGCCCATGACACTTCCCCAGCCTATGGCGGTGGCTACAGGGCAGCCAATAAGGCGGTGAACAAGTACGGTTTGCGACGGACTTTGGATCACATTCGCCTGACAGGGAGCTTCCCCGTTTAAGTTTTATCATGTTGTTGTAAAGCATGGATGCTGGAGAAGATCTGAGGTAGAGTTTGTTGCTGTTTCCTCTTCTCTACTGTCAAGTGGAACACTGGAACTACTGTTGCATCATACAGCAACAATTGGGGTGTTTATGCGAATTTGAAGCTCCGTTTGTTTTCACCCATATTAGCAGATTCAATAAACTGTTCATTGCTTCCGAATCTAATTGGATCTTATCTTCAGAATGTGAAGCTCCTCGGAGAAAGTATAATGTAATTACCACAATGTTCAAATTCATGCCATCCATGAGATTAAACTTATGATAGATATTCTCATGTACGATCTTAAACGCATACGGAGAATTAGGCTCATGAAAAAAATATATTTCTTCATTTCAAGTGAAATACAAGATTGATTTCACATGCTTTATAGGATCGTGAAGCAGATTCATCGAAACTAACAGCATTGGTATGATTCATAGTGTGGTATCTCATGAGAGCCCTAACCCTAAGGAGTTTATATACTACTCACATACAACACGGATCCCAAAGTCAGACAGATCCAAATGCTACCGGTGAGAGGGGGGAGCACATCGGATGAATAAGGCATATCAAAAATTTTTACCTTGAATTTAATCCTCTAGGAAGCTTTGACGAGCTTCACTGTGCCGCAGCCAACCGCTCCATGGGCTACTGCCAACTGTCGACATTAAGCAAGTCCTAACAGTGTTTGAACCTACCTCCAGGAACTGCCTTCATGAACATATCATATGGATTATCTACTATGTCAACCTTATTCACCTTGATCCTCTTCTCAAAACGAATGAAGTAATATCTGTCATCTATGCATTTTGTTCTCTCGTGATGCACATGATCCTTTGCTAAGCATATTGCACTAAGACTATTACAATATGTGATAGCTTGATCTTAATGTTGACCGAGATCACCAACTAAGCCCTTCATCCAGATGCCTTTCTTCACAACTTTTGTCAAAGACATAGAGTCTGTCTCTATCATAGACAAAGTAACTGATGGTTGTAAAATAGACTTCCAACTAATGAAAGAACTCCCCAAAGTAAAGACATAACTAGTCATTGATCTTCTCCCATCAACATCTGCATCAGAGTCCAAATCTAAATATCCAGCAATCAAACACTCTAAATCGCTTCTGTAGTGAGGTCAATATCCGATGTTCCTCTCAAGTAATGGAAAATATCTATAATCATGCATCATGATATTTACAAAGCTGATCCCTACAATATGACATGCTACATCATTCCCCATGGTGATGTTTCCAATCTATCTTCTTATAGGTGTAGAACCATCTTTCAGTTGGAGTCATATGGTAAGAAAACTTGAATCAAGATTCCATGTGTTATATGTCGTCTTCTAAATTGTGACTGTGAGAACCAGATCATCTTCAGAATCTGTGCCTCCCTGAGCCACTACGACAACCATGGCTTTCACTTTCTTCTTTAAGGAGTCCTTTCAATGTCCAGGTTCCTTCCCATATTGCATTTGCTTAGAACTTTCATTCTTCGACTTTGACTTATACTTTCCATTCTTCACATAGCTAGAACCAACATGACTCTTTCATGAGTCATATACAAACTTGTAGCATTAGAGTCATGCTTCCCGACAGCCATATGTCGAAGTCCACACATATACAGACTCGTGTGAACTTCCTCTAAGGTTATCGATTCTCTTCCCACAATAAACTATTACACAAACTTCTCATATGATAGCAAAGAGAAACCAACAAAAACAAAGCAACATCCTCATCTTCAATCTTAACATCTATATTTCCTAAATCACTCAACAATGTATTTAAGCGATCTAAATGGTATTTAAGATGTACCTTCCTACATGCAGAGATAGATTAGGCATTACTTAAGTGGTAACTTGTTGGTATGGAACTTCTTCGTGTACACATTTTCGAGTCTCAACCACAGACGATCATAGAATCCTCATTGGCAACCTCTACGATGATCTCATCTGTCAAACAATACATGATCGTCAAGTGTGCCTTTTCTTCCCTCACCTTCAACTTGAAGGGTTCGAATGCTGTCCCCCACTCTTGTTCCAATGGTGACCAGATGCCATGTTGCTTTAGTAGGGTGTGCATCTTGATCAGCCATAAACCATGTTTGTTCCTCCCAGTGAACTTCTAGATCTTCAAATCGTGTGATTTCATCTTGCTTGATGATTATATTGGAACCATATACCCTAATACAAGTTTTTTGTGAATCGCAAAAGCTGAACACACACAAACGATCAATCATGTAAGCAAGAAGACACACAGATTTACATGATTCACCCGTAACGGAGATAAGTTCTTGGGCGGTGATGATGATTAATCGATAACGACTTAATTAATTTGATTTCATTGCAATATGTCCGATTAACTAATTAATAAGAACCAAGCTAAATAATCTCCGTGAAGAGAGTTTGGTCTAATTAACCTCGATAAGTCTAGGGTTGAACACAAGGACACAAACATATAAAGTTTATTTAATTCTGACCTAAATACATAGGTTAAGTAATCTTGAAGTGTATCTAGGTCAAGAATGTAACACAATATGAATGCATTCCATAAATTTTGCTTTGTTTTTATTCTTTTGAATTGCTCTAGGTGTTATAAATGCAAGTCCATTTAATTAAATACAACAGAATGAGATGCACAAGAATACACACAATAAAGCTCCTAAAATTTATACTAAATTGATGAACTATTGTTCTACAACCTTTTCCACAAGATAATGACGGAAGCCGTAGAAAATAAATGAATCAATAAATCACGATTGATCGAGATGCTTCTCTCTTTATTCTTTTTTAAATTAAGATAAATCTAAGTTATATTGAATTAAAAGTCACTTAAACAAGGAATAAATTAACAAGAATTAATCACCCTAACTTACCTATTGAATTCAATGTTCTGTTGGGACTTAAGGCAAAAACACGATCGCTTATCAGGAAAGGAGATTTTTTCTATTTTTAATTAATGAACAATGTGTCACATCAGAATAAAAAAATGCACCATATCAAAGAGGAAAACAACACCAATTTCATTTAATTTGGAGTTAAGAAGATCAAGAATTAAGGATACAAGATAAGGGCTTTTATGCAAGAAAAACTTCTTGAAAACATATAAAAACATATCATATAGGTCCTTGAGGGACTAAAGTACAATAAACAAACGTAGGTAGCCTCATCTCATAAAATACCTTATGCATGGCATATTTGTAATGTCTAGAAGCTGGTGGGTTGTGGGCGTAAAATATCTAGTGATGCATTTGAGGTACGTGAGGGGCTTAGGATCGGAGCAATCTAGAGATGTGTGACACTTGGCACATTCCTGTAGCTTCGGTGTTGGTTCGGTTCAACCACGCTTGCAGGGTAGGAATGATGGTTCGGTGGAGTTGTGGATCGTTAGATCAAAATGATCTGACGGTAACTGCTTGTTGATGAATCTCGGATTTATCACTCTAAATCTCACTAATTAAGCTTAAAACCCTCAAAATCAATAGTATTTCAGCATCTATTCTGCATAATTAGCATTCATGCATGTTTTTATAAGAATTACATTTTAACACTAATTTCTGCACAAAATAAGACGCCAAAAATCCAACCCAAAAATGACCTGTAAATAGTCTAACTTCCCTTATTTTTAACTCATTCATGCTAACTCTGAATAACCTAAAACTACCTCCACTGTGTACATATCACTCACAAGAATAAATGAGAAATAAAAAAAAACTAACCCAAATAAGTGGATCAAAAACCCAAACCCTAGTTTCATGATTTCCGGACTAAAAACCTTATATCTTCCTCATCCAGTATCTGTTTTAATCTTACTCACTTTTGAACTAATGTACATTCAATTACCTTCAAAACAAGACCAAGTTCAAGTGAATCAGAGCTCATATGTGAAAGTTGGGTTTTGGGCCTCTTTTGTACATTTTGTATTTTAGCGGTTTTTGACCTGATATTTTATGTACATATTTTATCAATTAATAAAAATCCAAAAAATAGATTAATGTGTAATTATTTATATTTGATTTTATCATATTTTTTCTGGATTTTTATCTGGTTTAAAAATGATAAAAAAATTACAAAACCCAAAAATATAGGTATTCAATGTATATGGGATACCCCAAAAAAATCACTCTTTGCATTTGATCGATTTTGGTTTTGAAGTCTCCATAAAAGTTGTATATCTCATCGAGACAAGCAACTTTTGTGAAGAAACGTTTTCGATCCGAGGCCATTTGCTATTTATTTCGTATTTTATAAAGGATTTCTTCTCAAAATTTTCTGGTGTTGACACGTGGCCGCCACTGGTGTCGCCACGTGTCATCCATTTTTGGCTTATTTATATACTTAGTTTTTATATAAAAAAATTAAATCGCCGCTCACGTGCAGCACACGTGTTGCCCCAGCACGTGCACTGCACGTGCTCCCCCTCTCTCCAGTATGCCGCCACGTGGCCCTCTACGGGTCGTCCGATCGCACCCGATCGGATGGCCCCAGCAACGTCGCCCTCATCCCACTTCCCCCTTTCAGAATCTCCACCGCCCATCGTATCCCCATGATTTCGCCGCCGCCAATCACCGCCTCGTTGTGTATCTTCTCCGATCTTCGAATCTCGTCAACCCCAATCGCACCCCGATCCTCTTCATGTCGCATCCCCTGGATTTTGCCGCCGCCAGCAACCTGACCTTCCATCTTCGGCTGCCGTCCTAACCCTATTTAAGACATCCTCCGCACTCGGCCATCTTCATCCGTCGTTTACAGACCGAGCCTCCTTCTTCAGGCGTGACAAGCGGAGAACACCCTCTCGTCGGCGTGATCCGGGGCCTCCACGACCTCGTCGCAGCTACCCACCAGGCCGTTGCTCCGCTCCGGCGTGCTCCACTATTGAGCCCATCTCCTCTCCAGGTATAGCCTCCGCTACTGAGCATCACCATCTTCCCCCGACATCATCCTCGATCATTTCGCTCCTTCGCTCCGCCTATTCTCCTCTCTCGATCGACACTTCGCTCCGACGACCACTACTCGACTTCGCCACCTCCAACTCCGCCGTACGTCTCCAACATCGACAACATCCAACAACCGTCCATGCTCCCCTACCTTCTTCCCCGACTCACGTAGGTTTCTCCGAGCACTAGAGCTTCACCGACAACTCCAGTACAGCTGACCTTCACCGACCAGCCGATTTGCCCTCTTCCGACAACCTACGCCTAGCCGGAGCTCTGCTACTCCACCACCGACCGCTGGCTGTGTGTCGGCCCGTATGCACCGTCCGATCAAGGAAGGGCTACAAGATCTGACCGTCCAGACACGCCAAGGCCTCCATCGTCGGATCAACTGCCATCAACGCTGCTGATCGGGTCACCAGCCTCGGATCCATACCTAAGCCTCGGATCAAGACCGAGGCATGATCTATCGACACGTAGAGGCTCGAGCCAAACCTCCTACCCGACCCTTCCACCGCACGTGATCTGCACGTGCACCATGTGAAAATTACAAGGCGCACCTCAGAGTTTCTCATATTCACAACGTGCCCCAGCCGACCAGAGGGCATGTGCCCCTCTAGAGATTTTGCAAGAAGATCCCTGGAAAACTGGTAGTTACACCTAGGTCCCCCCACTGTTCTTTTGTTTATTTTATTTGCATCTGTACCCCCGTGTTCCCCTTTTATTTTAAACAAGCTACATTGCATATTTTATTTATCCAAAATAGTATGATGTTTGTCATTTAATTCTCTAGACTTTGACATATTGTCGACATTTTTTATATTCGATGGTTAATTAATAATTAATTATTTTATGGAAATTTACATATTTTTCCCATTTCTTGCTCTGAAATTCATATTTAATTAACCGTTGTTCTAAAAATTCCTGAAAAATCACATATTGTAGAATTAATTGTGCTTGACATTGTATCCAAAAAGATTTGCATTTGCATGCATAATTGCCCTGTAAAAATCATTTTGCATATTTTAGTGTTTGATTTTTAATAGGTATTGAAACTAATATTTTCGAGGTTTAGGATTTTTCGAAGGTCCATTACCTAGTAATAGATATTAGATAATTTTGTTCCTTGAAAATAATTAGGTTTAATATTTATTAAAATTAAATATTAAAATTCGTTTTGTTTGCATTTACAAATTCATAAAAAATTCATATTACATCCAAAAATTCTAAAAAAAATACATTGCATCCACTTCATCATAATTTGCATCTTGGCCCAATTTCGTATTTTTCGGACATCATTTGATTGAGTTTTACATTTTAGTCCCTAAAATAGGCCAAAATTGCATATTACATCATTTATTGCTTTAAAAATTCCAAAAAAAAGACCGCCTCGAAAACCACGTACGAATTTTGATAGACATAATTCTAGGTTGTTCCTTTACCACCTTGTGTTCGACTTTGAGACTTGCCCAAGTAAAATAAACATAAAACCACACGATTAAAAATTGACGAAATAATTGTGGTTATTTTCTTGACCGATTCCGATTACCGCCTACAACGAACGAAAGATCAAATCATTATTTTTTAGCACGAATAAATAAACATCATCTTTTACACATGCGATTTTGGACTCGTCACTTGTCCTTGGGTTTGAAGATCCTCCTTGCACGACGCAAAGGTGGGACTCCAACAACCTTTTATCTCCTCCTCCGTAATCTCTTTCCTCTGCTGAAGGTCAAAGGAGATGCCTGAAGACTTAGCAAAGTGGGTGGAGGGTAGGAGGATGTTGCGACCCTCTGAATTGGCCTCATAGTGTAAACTTATCGTACGCAGAGGAAATTAAAGTGCTTCCATCAAAGTTCTGATCACTGACACTTCTTTGAGTACATGTAGTTGTTAGACTATAGCCGAAGCTTTAAGGGGTGGTATGGGAATGAAATGGAGTGAGTGGAGGGCCGAAGATGGTGATTGGAGTGAATTCCAAGTAGGTCTTCCTCCTTGCAGGAGAAAGAAGATCGAGGCAGAGGTGATCATGGAGAAGAGGAAGGGGACGTCAATTGGGTGTGTGAGGATGAGAAAGGTGTAGCGATGATGATGAGAAGATCAGAGATTAGTGAGAGCATGTGCAAGTGATGAATAAAATGGTAGAAATAGTAAAGGGGGAAGACTGAGAAGATACATGGAGATGAACAAGAACATGGAGGTGGTTCGAGGGCTTGTGGACAAGGTCTGACACGACCATTGATCATCGCTCAAAACGTCGACGATACACGGATCTCGAGCAGTAACTCTAAGTTGCTGCGAATTGGTCAATGGACCAATGATCTCATCGGAGAAGGTAACTCATTCTTCGTTCTACTCTCTCTCTCTCTCTTGTTGTCACTATGGAGGAGAAGTGGCTCGGAGGCTTCTTGCACAGAGGGCAAATGATGGAGTAGGTTGGTGGAGGAAGGGTTTTGTTTGGTGATAGAGGCGGTTGAATGGAGGTAGTTTCAACCCCTCCAGATGGGTCACGTGAAGAATAAGGTGGATATGGAAGTTAAGCAAAGAAGGGGAATGTGTGGGATACACAGAGATACCAGATTCATTGGAAGAAGGCACATGAGGTGATCAGAAAAATGAGGGAAGTTGGTCAGATTCACAACCAACGAGGAGAGGGTCAAAGGGTTGTGAGGAGGAAGATGAATCCACAATCGTATGATCATGTGATCATACAGTGGAGGAGAAGGCGTAAAGTGGCGGATGGGGATCCGCTTGATCAAGAGATCAAGCGGTCACTAGTTAGGCAGGCTGGAATGAATTGAGACCGCTCTCCTTGACGACCCTCGCAAGGTAGAGACACATTCTGACTATTCTTTGCCTAGATCGCAGTGCTCTCCGAGGACTATCTGCGAGGGGTTGCGACACTCTCTTTACGCTCGGTTCCCACTTCTGACTGTGTCTCCGATCTGCGGAGCACGGAATCGAGTCGTCTGATGTCCTTGATTTTGGGTTCCATCTTGAGTTGCCTATCCGATCTGTGGATCATGGGACCCATCTGATTAGACTCCTTTGAGTCTGCTCGCCTTGACGGTCCTCGCAAGGTTGAGCTTCAGATATCTGCTATTTTCATGACTAGTTGGCAGTACGTTCCCCGAGGGTTGTCTGCGGGATGCTGCTACATTCTGTAGACTTTCTGGTCTCTTCTGCTGGTAGCCGATATGTCGCCTACCGAGACCGCACCTGATGATCTGTCTGATGGATCAGGCTCCTTTGAGCCCGCTCTCCTTGACGACCCTCGCAAGGGTGAGCTTCTGTTCTGATTATTCATTGCTTAGCATGTACTACTCCCCGAGGGTTATCTGCGGGAAAGTACATCATTTTATATGTACTCGGCTTCTTTTCTGGTGTCTCCTGTTGGTGGAGCACGAAGTCGGGTCTTCTGCCTTGTGTACTCGATCTCTTCCCTGGTTGTGTCTCCTGTCTATTGGAGCACGGAGCCGAGTCTTCTTATTATTCTCTAATTCCGCTCACCTTGATGACCCTCGCAAGAGCGTGCCATATATTGTGTTGTTCGGTGTATTCTTATGACTTTCAGATTATATCACCACCGTGCATCACACAGTCTCATATGCCTTATTTCTGATCTATCTGAGACCATGATTGACCGGAGGAGTCTGTACTGCTCTTTCTTCCTCCCGGTCCTACGGTATCGGCTCGGTTCCCTCATGTTGACCATATGAGCTGATTGACTGCTTCATGCTACCGGACCTGATATCTACCTTTCGACCTGTTGTCCCCGGTAGCTGACACCCACTTGACTGTATATCAGGGTGTCTTTTCACCTTCTGACTGCGTCCTCGTTCTCACAGGGAGATGACGACGAGAGCACGGTTGTCGCTTACCAGATACCGTTCTGTACTTCACCGGTTCTTCACCATTTGTATATATGTGTGCCTTGTTCATTCTTTCTCCCGCATGTTATGTGTGCCCTAGATCTATCGCCATATCTTTGTATCTACACTTAGGACGTACCTTTTCCTAAGTATAGGGGGGCACACACTGAGTTGTTCTTTCCTTGCACATTTTCGTCACTTCTATTGTTGCCTATACTTAGGGATATCTCACCCTAAGTATAGGGGGAGTGATGCGTATATTCTCCTCGGTCTTTTCATCTATCTGTATATATCCATCTTTTCTTCTTTTCTTCTTTTCCTTTTCTATCTCCTGTATCTAAATAAAAGGTGTCGCCCCTTTGCGTCAGTTTTCTGTACTTAGGACGTACTTTGTCCTAAGTATAGGGGGGTGCACCCCTGATTTGTTCGTCTGTATATTCCCACCCTTATTCGTATATTCTTTCGACTTGTCTATACTCAGTACGAGTTATGTCTTCTCTTTTCTTTTTGATCTATGAGGACATAGCTCAAGCTAAGTATAGGGGGGTCGTATATACTATGTATATACTTTAGCCATAACTCATACTTTCGTAATAATATGGCTAATAATTCTTTAAATTCATTAAAAATCATTAATTAAAAGATGGGATTATTCCTCAAATTCTTTTTGTATATACTGATTAATAAATCAGGTGAAAATGTTTTTTGCAAAATGTTTGAAAAATAGTATCGTGAACATTTACTGAAAACTATTTTGAAAATGTTTTGTTACATGTTTTCAACCTGTGTAAAGATGTGTGGTTTGTAAAGATTTATTTTCTTTGTGTGAAATAAAATGTTTGAAAAATGATTTGCAAATGGTTTGAAAAATGGTTGAAAAAATATTTTGAAAAATCTATATATACTATTTTGAAAAACCTTTGCAAAATGATTTTAAAATGTGTGTACATGTTTGTAAAAATGTTTGTAAAAATTATTTTGGACTATAGTTTTCAAAAATTGTTTGAAAAATTTGTGTCAAAAATATTTGAGGAATAGTCACATATAATAAAAACTAATATAATATATATCTTATCAATAAAAATAAAAATAAAAATAAACAAAATTCTTTAATAAGTGTACATATATACCTATAAAAAAATATATTGTGAATTCTTAATTCTTGTAAAATAAAGCGGCATGCCCGTGTAAATAGCTGTACATATTTTATGCTTTGAGTGCCAAAATTCTTTTATTTGCAAAAATTCTTTGTGTAAAAATTCTTCTCTTTGTTTTCAAATTCTTTGAAAAATTGCATTATTCTTTGCATATTTGTAAATAGCATTTGCATTGCATTCATCTTCTTTGATTGAGCTTGATAATTGAACTAGTCCAATAAAGTCGAAGATTGGAGCTTGGTTGGACCTTACTGCACCTAACTGCACTGGAACCTTACGGAAACTAGGTTTAAGGTACTTCAGGTCTATTCAGACTTAATTCTTTGAGAAATCAGGGCTAGGTTCAAGTCACCTCAGTGGACTAACTAGAACTTTTCGAAACACACGTATGACTCTTGCCGATCGTGACCTAACTTGGACACTTGCACCTTTCACTGGGCTCAACTCAGTTGGAGTGGTGAGGGGGTTGGATTTGCCAGTATGAGACGCACACGAGTGGAAACATTCGTCCTCGTCTAGGGAGGGAAGTGCACCCCAACCTGGTCCAGTAGCCAGGAGGTCTCAAGACAGGAGATTGTGGGTTGCGATAAAGCTTCAAAAGAGGGATAGTCTTCTGGCTCAAGAGGAAAAAGTCCTTATGTAAATGCTGCTGTAAATAATATGTTGAAAAAAAGAAGAAGAGAAACTCCAAAAAAAAGTGGACAGGCTTGTAAATAAAAATAAAAATGCCTGCCGGAGTATGTATATATGTTGTATAGAAAATAAGCAAGCTTGAGCATCAAAGTTACACCTTGTTATCCTACAGCTGGATGACTTGACTACACTGGTCTTGCATCCCAGGATAGGTAGCTACACTGGCTACCGTCCATTCTTTTCTTTACCTCCTCCTCTTGAGTTGGATGCCACTTGAACTTAGAAGGGAATACCCCGCTCCTCGAGGAAAGAGCTGTTGGATTAGGGAATCATTGGGTTGTCATTCTGGAGAAGTCAGTCTCTTTGTCATTTCAGTTGGGGAGAGCCACCATCACTTACACTGTACAAGTCAGCTTCATAGTCATAAGAGTTTGCGTATGATGTAGGCTAGTTCTGACCTGGCTATTGAGGTGATTTGAACCAAGTTCTGTGACTCTCGAAGGCTGTTGTGTTTTAAATTTGGTTCCCTACCAGGTTCCACACCCATTTTCACACCAAGGTCTAAGTTGAGCTCCAAACTTTGATTTTGTAAAGATGAGTTTAATAATCATGATCAATTCAATTTATTCTTTAAATTCTTTATTTTTGCTTTTTCTTTTCTTCTTATTCTTTGTTCTTTTTGTACTTATTGCATAAGTATTTGCTAGGGACTAGCAAAGGCAAGTATAGGGGGGTGATGAATCTCCATTTCATCACCTTTATTCTATTATTTTGGCCTTAAAAACCCTAGCAAATGCATGTAAATAGCATCAATTTGTACATAATAGCATTCATTATTCATTGTATTAATTGTATATAAAATAAGGTTTTTAATGCCAAAATTATAGAATAAAGAGAAGAAAAGAAAAAGGAATAAAATATTGCAAATATTTTATGACCCTAACCCCGAGACCAAGGCCAGCATGGTATTGGTCGACAAGGAATAAAGTAGGGGGAGATAAGGGCCGATATACAATAAATACCTCATTTATTTATTCATCCATTTATGCATTTTTGACACCTATTTTGTACATAATTATTTATTCATCAAATAAAGAAACTTTGTACATGAAAGTTGTAGATAATAATGTAAATAAAAATACAAAATTGAGTTTGTGTAAAAATAATACTCAGTGTACATTTTATACACAAAATAAAAAGCAAAAATCTCAACTTCACATGCCCATATCTTGCAAATAAAAACTCCAAATCACCCAAACTCACCTTTAATTGTATATACCATTCCATGAACTATTTTTGGTTTCATAATTTTTGGAGTCCATCTGTGAAAGTTAGGTTTTTGACCCTCCTTGTATATAATACTGATTAAAATATTCATTTTATTCAACGTTTATTATTTTCACAAATTCATATTTTTAGAATCTTGTAAATAATGTATAGAATACATTTATATATTGAAATTAAAAGAAAACCAAAGAGAGTTTGTAAAATAAAATAAGTCTATAGGCTACATAGACAAAAGGCCTATGCTACCTATATATAAATAAAAGGGGAGTTTATTCAGTTATTCTTTATTCATCTACATTTTTATAATAATGTATATATTATATATAACTTACTAAAAATACAAATCCAAAATAAAAACAAATAAAATTCATTTAATAAATAAAATGTATACAATATACAGATAAAATACCTATAAGTATACCTACATATACATATACTTATTTATTTAAAAATGTAAATAGACTCATAAAAATTAAATAAAAATACATGTATACTCACAAAAATTAGTTATAAAATTATAAAATAAGAAACTAAAATAATAAAATAAAATAAATAAACTAAAAATAAAATACACAAGAATACATGTAAATACATACATATACACATTATTTTAATAAAACCGTAATAAAATACTTCAAAAAAATAAATAAAAATCATAAATAAATACTACATTAATTTATAAATATTTTCTATTTTGTAAGCAAAATCTAATTAATTCATTTATTAGGTTAAAATAAAGAGTCAAATTCGGGCTGACATGGACCAATCACAGCCCTGCCAATGTTGACCGCGGTCAACTGTCCCCTCAGCCTGCAGCCCGTCAAATCTGTCCAACCTTGCGTTTTCACCGAATTTTCCCGATCAACCTGTCACTCTAATGACATAGGTCTCTTCACGGAAATTACTCCCAAAAGAGTGAACATACACGCCCTTACCTTGTTTCACTTGTAGATAGCCTCGATTTCTTATTTTTAGCCGGTCAATAAGGGCTCCCATTATGTTCAAAAATAAATCAGCCTCCAGCCCGCTAGATTTGTCAGACCCCCCGTCTTCTCCCATTTTTCCCGGCTGCCCCGTCCATCGATTGCCTTTGCTTCCATCACAAGAAATGCTTCTGGTATCTTGTACATTCACGCCCCTATGTTAAAGCTAATGTATATATCACCGATTACTTATTATTTTCCGGTCAATAAGGGCACATACACATGTTTATAAATAAACCTTCTTCCTCCTCCAAAATTTTTTGGCCATTTCCCTAGCCCTAGAGCTCCCCACCTTCGGCCAAGAGTGCATCCAGGTGACAGATGGAGGTCCCCTGAAGGTTGAGGAAGCTCATGGAGGAAGGAGATGCGCCCACGGTGGCGCTCCGGCAGCCGTCCTGCTCCTTGGCCCTCCGGCCAAGTCGAGACTGCGCATTTATGATTTTTAGGTAGGTTTTCGTTCCAGCATTTTATTTATGTCTTTTATTTCGCATTTAGATTACTAGTGTGTCTTAGATTAGGTAAATCGAAGTTCGCCGGAGCTCTGCTCCGGCGACTTCGCCACTGTGTTTCCGACCGTTTTTTCCGACGCCATTTCGCTTCCATTTCGTTCCTCTCCGTGTTCTCCACCTCCCAGCCACCTTTGTCCAACCAGATCTATTCCAGATCTGCGAATCGATGCTCACCTCCTCCGCTTCGCCGGAGCATCACCACCCCATCCATTTTTTCATGCTAACAGCTTCGATTTTTGGTCGAGGAGCATCGCCTCGAGCCATGTGGTCTTTCTGTGCAGGTCTAGTGCGCCAAGATGCACCAGGAGACGAAGTACACGCCGGCGGAGGTAACTGGAGCACCTTGCCTTTTCCGACCTCGCAAGGGCGCTCCAGTCGTCCTCTGGCCGATCTGAAGCCTCCAGCAGATAGAGTGGAGCACCTCCGACGTGTGGGGACCTTTGGGAGCAGCAACGAGCGTCGGGGAGGAGAGATCTCGCCGGGAGAAACTCGCAAGCTGCGAGTTCCTCCCCTGTTCTTCCAGCACCTCTCCTCGCTGTCGGATAAAGATGAAGGCCCCAGTTCGAGCGCCAGTCGTCCGATGGAGCCATGTCCAGACCGTCGGATCACCCCGGGTGATCTAATCTTCACCGCCCATCGTCGAAGCGTCATCGGCTCACGTGGAAGCGCCACGTGTTCAAGTCACGCACATCAGCCGTAGGATCCAGCGCCTTTGGGGGTAAATTTCACTTATGCCCCCGCCTTTTTGTGTATTTAATATTTAGTTTTGTAAATAAATTATAATGTTGTAAATAATCTGTGAATTTCGCTGAAGGACCCCTGTACTTCCTTAAATTGCCTTTTGGTCCTTCCGCACCTCACGTGCAGTCCCACGTGAGGCGCGCGAATTTTGCACTATAGCCCTAGCGGTTTCTGTTAATTGTAAAATAGTTCTAAAAATTAAAATAAATGTTTATTTCTGTAGGTATTTTTGCATGTATGCCCCTGTTACTTATTTTATTTGCAAAAGTACCCCTGCCAGGTTGTTTTATTTTTGTGTCTTTTATCTATTTATTAAAAATACCTATGAGGCTTCTAAAAATTCACAAAAATTAGGATAGATGTTCTATGTGATGCTCTTACACGCCCATATTTTATTTCACATTTTTTGCACTTTTCCTAATTATTAAAAATGAAATAGGAGCCATTTTTGTACTGTCCAATTTATAAAATACATAAAAAATTAGAAAATGATTTTGAAAAATTCCAAAAAAATTATATATGGTATATTTATACATATATTGAGTCCAGAAATTGAAAAACCCTAAAAATATGAAAAAGAAAAATAAAAAAAAATCAGAAAGCTCCAAAATCTAACAAAAAAATTAGAAAAATATTAAAAAGCAAAAAAATTAATTATATATATATATATTAAGCATTTATATCTATATATATCTATATACTATATTACTCCTCTCTCTCTCTTCTTATATATATATCTCTTTATACATATCTTTATATATATACATATATTTATATAACTAAAAATATAAAAAGAAAATATAAAAAAAAACATAAAAATTATAAAAACAAAAATATAAAAAAATATATAAAATCCAAAACCCACAGAAACAATAAATGGACATGAACAATGGATTGAATAAATGATACATCACATACATTCCCTTCGCCTCCCAGTGTTTGACCTCTACCTGTACTTACACCTATACACATTTACATGTAGAGTTATAATAAATTTTAACTCCACATTTTTGGATATTCATTGCATATATTTATTGTGGGTTAATTGTTGATCGATCTGGGGATCTTTAAGTGGTCAATTCAGCGACTTGATTTCTCGCCTCGTGAGATATCTAGACCCTTGATTTTCCCCTATCATCAAATGGCGCCGTTGCCGGGGAGGCAACGGATTTTGTATGATTTTGTGAGCGTATTTGTCTATTTATTCAATTGTTTGCTCATGTCCTTCATTTATTTATTGGTGTGATTTTTATTTTTATTTAATGATATTGATTGACGGCTCTGACCATCTCTTTCTTTTTGTCTTTGATGCGAGGGACCGCTAAGCGAAGGAGGACCTCCTAGGAGGACCTATGCACCCAAGCGAGGCGGTGTTGGCTCTTCTATGCCAAGCCAACAGGAGAGAGCATCAATAGCAGATGAAGGAGAATTTTTGAAGACAGTCTCTATTTCATGAATTTTATTTCCTTTATCTTATTATGTATATTCATGTGAGAGAGAGTGACCCTTAGAATTTTGTAATAATACAGGACTCTCACAGGTGCACTCCGACTCCCGAGGTCCATTGCCCGAGGGATTGTTCCCTTGGGGGCCTCGATGATTTTTGACGCTTTTCTTTTATTTTATTATTTTGTGTGTGAATGAGCCTTAGCATTAGGATTTGCTTGCTCGTAGAGTTAGGTCCAAACACCCTAATATTTGCATGTACCTATAGTTCGCTTTGGACCTAGATCAAACTCTAAACAACCGCTCATTTATCTCTTAGCCTTTGTGCCACAGCGAACCCCGCAAAGCACTTTCTCCTAAGCTCAAGTGTGTCGAGTACAGAGGAGGGGTGAGCCAAGACCGGACTTTTTAAGGCTAGAGAGGAATGAGCGACTTGTGGTGCTTCACGATAATAGCAATTTCTGAACCTAGGGCGATTTCTTCGGTTTGCATTTGCATATAGCATAGGTTTCAAATTCTGTTTTGCATCCCGCATGGAGAGAGCTGGGAGGCACTGTAAGTCTTCCTACTTAGCATGCATCATCGTTTTCCGACTTGCATGGCTTTTTTGATCTTCTCCCTCTGTTTTTGCCAACCTAGGATGCTTAATGGAAATTGGAACCTCGATAAGCACGTGCATTGAAAATAACCAAAAAAGTGATAACTTAAATAAAATCGGGACTGCTAACTCTATTGGACTTAAAAATAAAACGTAATGGATTCCTTGTCTTGGGGAGAGCAACCCCCTCATTGGATGCGTTTTAAGTGCTCACGTACACACTAAGGAGTAGAGCCCAAATCCCATCAGAGCCTCCTAAGTGATTGTACAATTTTTGTGATCTCACCTAACTCTAAAAATCGAAAAGATAAATGACCGTCACCTGATGGTCTTCACTGTGTTGAGTAGGTGAATTGGGGGTTTGCCTTGTGTCTTGTTTGTGACTTGGAGTCCATTGTGTTTTCCATTCATCATTAGAGTAGTCGGTCCCGTCCGTGTGAGTCATGCATTTTTCATCTTTGAGTCTCTCTACCTCTCTTATACATATCTCTCTTCATTTTGCATTGAGTCATGATATTGGCGCTTGAGCTCAATCATTCTTCGTCAAGTCCTTTGTTTCCCCTCTTCTTCACCATCTTCTATGTATCCATCGTACCTTCTTCTCTGGTTCAGGGAGAGCCCTCCCCTTGAACCGCAATGTTGACGGTGTTCCCGCCTTGTGTGGAACACCTAACTCTGTCTATGTACCGATCTCCTCACCCGCCCTCCTCGTACCCTCTGTATCATTCTTCTACCACCCATGATATTGGCACGCCCGCTCAATCAGCTTCTCCACCCCATTGTGTACCCTTCTTATCCATATTCCTCGTGTCCCCCGTGTCATCTTTCCCTTTACCCGGGAATGTTGTGCATATTGATAAGGCCCGCATCGAGGATTATTTATACATATTATTAGTGTAAGTCGGGCATGTTGTTATGGTTGCTGAGATTGATTTGGTGGATTTGACTTTGGATGCATGCATATGAGCTTCTTGAAGATTTTTGACGATGCATAGAGCATAGGTGTGATGCTTTATTGAGGAATTTTTGGTCTCGCACACCGGATTGAGGATGTGATATCATACGATGATTCGATGAAGATTTCATGAGTATTGATTTATCTATCCATCTTGAGGTCCCACCCATCTTGGTTTTTGAGGATTGATTGCTTATTCTAATTTGGAATTCCTGATAAGGTGTGCGGATCTTGCATGATCTCTCATCTTCACAATTGACCCATCCTTGATCTCCTGGCTCTCTGATCCACCCTGGCACTCAGAGGATTCTTGACTATTTTTCGTGCCATCTCAGCTGACTGGATTGACCCAAGGGAGGTTTGGTGAATGACATGATTACTTTCTCCCTTGCATGATCTTATGCCCTCCGAATGATTGAGTGATTTATTGCTTTTGAGGACCTGAGATGACTTGCCAGCATTCCCATGGCCCACATTGATCTAGCTCACATTACTCCCCGAGGACTATCTGCAGGAGAATGCGATAATTTCTAGGACTGCGGTTTCATTCACTGCTTTGGTCGCCATTGAGATGGGACCTGAAACCGAGTCATATGCTACGCTTGATTGGCCTCCCCTGTGATTGTGTACCGGACCTGTCGGTACACGAGGCCAATATACTAGACTCATCTGAGTCCGCTTTCCTTGACGGTCCTCGCAAGGCAGAGCTCCACTTTTCTGATTACCCCATGCCTAGCTCATAGCTTCCCGAGGGTTATCTGTGGGAGACTATGACATATTTCAGATCTGATCGGTCTCTTCTGTTGGTAGCCACCTTGTGACTACTGAGACCACTATGTGGATCCGTCTGATGGATCCGGCTCCTTTGAGCCCGCTCTCCTTGACGACCCTCGCAAGGTAGAGACACATTCTGACTATTCTTTGCCTAGATCGCAGTGCTCTCCGAGGACTATCTGCGAGGGGTTGCGACACTCTCTTTACGCTCGGTTCCCACTTCTGACTGTGTCTCCGATCTGCGGGGCACGGAATCGAGTCGTCTGATGTCCTTGATTTTGGGTTCCATCTTGAGTTGCCTATCTGATCTGTGGATCATGGGACCCATCTGATTAGACTCCTTTGAGTCTGCTCGCCTTGACGGTCCTCGCAAGGTTGAGCTTCAGATATCTGCTATTTTCATGACTAGTTGGCAGTACGTTCCCCGAGGGTTGTCTGCGGGACGCTGCTACATTCTGTAGACTTTCTGGTCTCTTCTGCTGGTAGCCGATATGTCGCCTACCGAGACCGCACCTGATGATCCGTCTGATGGATCAGGCTCCTTTGAGCCCGCTCTCCTTGACGACCCTCGCAAGGGTGAGCTTCTGTTCTGATTATTCATTGCTTAGCATGTACTACTCCCCGAGGGTTATCTGCGGGAAAGTACATCATTTTATATGTACTCGGCTTCTTTTCTGGTGTCTCCTGTTGGTGGAGCACGAAGTCGGGTCTTCTGCCTTGTGTACTCGATCTCTTCCCTGGTTGTGTCTCCTGTCTATTGGAGCACGGAGCCGAGTCTTCTTATTATTCTCTAATTCTGCTCACCTTGATGACCCTCGCAAGAGCGAGCCATATATTGTGTTGTTCGGTGTATTCTTATGACTTCAGATTATATCACCACCGTGCATCACACAGTCTCATATGCCTTATTTCTGATCTATCTGAGACCATGATTGACCGGAGGAGTCTGTACTGCTCTTACTTCCTCCCGGTCCTACGGTATCGGCTCTGTTCCCTCATGTTGACCATATGAGCTGATTGACTGCTTCATGCTACCGGACCTGATATCTACCTTTCGACCTGTTGTCCCCGGTAGCTGACACCCACTTGACTGTATATCAGGGTGTCTTTTCACCTTCTGACTGCGTCCCCGTTCTCACAGGGAGACGACGATGAGAGCACGGTTGTCGCTTACCAGATACCGTCCTGTACTTCACCGGTTCTTCACCATTTGTATATATGTGTGCCTTGTTCATTCTTTCTCCCGCATGTTATGTGTGCCCTAGATCTATCGCCATATCTTTGTATCTACACTTAGGACGTACCTTTTCCTAAGTATAGGGGGGCACACACTGAGTTGTTCTTTCCTTGCACATTTTCGTCACTTCTATTGTTGCCTATACTTAGGGATATCTCACCCTAAGTACAGGGGGAGTGATGCGTATATTCTCCTCGGTCTTTTCATCTATCTGTATATATCCATCTTTTCTTCTTTTCTTCTTTTCCTTTTCTATCTCCTGTATCTAAATAAAAGGTGTCGCCCCTTTGCGTCAGTTTTCTGTACTTAGGACGTACTTTGTCCTAAGTATAGGGGGGTGCACCCCTGATTTGTTCGTCTGTATATTCCCACCCTTATTCGTATATTCTTTCGACTTGTCTATACTCAGTACGAGTTATGTCTTCTCTTTTCTTTTCGATCTATGAGGACATAGCTCAAGCTAAGTATAGGGGGGTCGTATATACTATGTATATACTTTAGCCATAACTCATACTTTCGTAATAATATGGCTAATAATTCTTTAAATTCATTAAAAATCATTAATTAAAAGATGGGATTATTCCTCAAATTCTTTTTGTATATACTGATTAATAAATCAGGTGAAAATGTTTTTTGCAAAATGTTTGAAAAATAGTATCTTGAACATTTACTGAAAACTATTTTGAAAATGTTTTGTTACATGTTTTCAACCTGTGTAAAGATGTGTGGTTTGTAAAGATTTATTTTCTTTGTGTGAAATAAAATGTTTGAAAAATGATTTGCAAATGGTTTGAAAAATGGTTGCAAAAATATTTTGAAAAATCTATATATACTGTTTTGGAAAACCTTTGCAAAATGATTTTCAAAAGTGTGTACATGTTTGTAAAAATGTTTGTAAAAATTATTTTGGACTATAGTTTTCAAAAATTGTTTGAAAAATTTGTGTCAAAAATATTTGAGGAATAGTCACATATAATAAAAACTAATATAATATATATCTTATTAATAAAAATAAAAATAAAAATAAACAAAATTCTTTAATAAGTGTACATATATACCTATAAAAAAAATATATTGTGAATTCTTAATTCTTGTAAAATAAAGCGGCATGCCCGTGTAAATAGCTGTACATATTTTATGCTTTGAGTGCCAAAATTCTTTTATTTGCAAAAATTCTTTGTGTAAAAATTCTTCTCTTTGTTTTCAAATTCTTTGAAAAATTGCATTATTCTTTGCATATTTGTAAATAGCATTTGCATTGCATTCATCTTCTTTGATTGAGCTTGATAATTGAACTAGTCCAATAAAGTCGAAGATTGGAGCTTGGTTGGACCTTACTGCACCTAACTGCACTGGAACCTTACGGGAACTAGGTTTAAGGTACTTCAGGTCTATTCAGACTTAATTCTTTGAGAAATCAGGGCTAGGTTCAAGTCACCTCAGTGGACTAACTAGAACTTTTCGAAACACACGTATAACTCTTGCCGACCGTGACCTAACTTGGACACTTGCACCTTTCACTGGGCTCAACTCAGTTGGAGTGGTGAGGGGGTTGGATTTGCCAGTCTGAGACGCACACGAGTGGAAACATTCGTCCTCGTCTAGGGAGGGAAGTGCACCCCAACCTGGTCCAGTAGCCAGGAGGTCTCAAGACAGGAGATTGTGGGTTGCGATAAAGCTTCAAAAGAGGGATAGTCTTCTGGCTCAAGAGGAAAAAGTCCTTATGTAAATGCTGCTGTAAATAATATGTTGAAAAAAAAAGAAGAGAAACTCCAAAAAAAAGTGGACAGGCTTGTAAATAAAAATAAAAATGCCTGCCGGAGTATGTATATATGTTGTATAGAAAATAAGCAAGCTTGAGCATCAAAGTTACACCTTGTTATCCTGCAGCTGGATGACTTGACTACACTGGTCTTGCATCCCAGGATAGGTAGCTACACTGGCTACCGTCCATTCTTTTCTTTACCTCCTCCTCTTGAGTTGGATGCCACTTGAACTTAGAAGGGAATACCCCGCTCCTCGAGGAAAGAGCTGTTGGATTAGGGAATCATTGGGTTGTCATTCTGGAGAAGTCAGTCTCTTTGTCATTTCAGTTGGGGAGAGCCACCATCACTTACACTGTACAAGTCAGCTTCATAGTCATAAGAGTTTGCGTATGATGTAGGCTAGTTCTGACCTGGCTATTGAGGTGATTTGAACCAAGTTCTGTGACTCTCGAAGGCTGTTGTGTTTTAAATTTGGTTCCCTACCAGGTTCCACACCCATTTTCACACCAAGGTCTAAGTTGAGCTCCAAACTTTGATTTTGTAAAGATGAGTTTAATAATCATGATCAATTCAATTTATTCTTTAAATTCTTTATTTTTGCTTTTTCTTTTCTTCTTATTCTTTGTTCTTTTTGTACTTATTGCATAAGTATTTGCTAGGGACTAGCAAAGGCAAGTATAGGGGGGTGATGAATCTCCATTTCATCACCTTTATTCTATTATTTTGGCCTTAAAAACCCTAGCAAATGCATGTAAATAGCATCAATTTGTACATAATAGCATTCATTATTCATTGTATTAATTGTATATAAAATAAGGTTTTTAATGCCAAAATTATAGAATAAAGAGAAGAAAAGAAAAAGGAATAAAATATTGCAAATATTTTATGACCCTAACCCCGAGACCAAGGCCAGCATGGTATTGGTCGACAAGGAATAAAGTAGGGGGAGATAAGGGCCGATATACAATAAATACCTCATTTATTTATTCATCCATTTATGCATTTTTGACACCTATTTTGTACATAATTATTTATTCATCAAATAAAGAAACTTTGTACATGAAAGTTGTAGATAATAATGTAAATAAAAATACAAAATTGAGTTTGTGTAAAAATAATACTCAGTGTACATTTTATACACAAAATAAAAAGCAAAAATCTCAACTTCACAGACCCATATCTTGCAAATAAAAACTCCAAATCACCCAAACTCACCTTTAATTGTGTATACCATTCCATGAACTATTTTTGGTTTCATAATTTTTGGAGTCCATCTGTGAAAGTTAAGTTTTTGACCCTCCTTGTATATAATACTGATTAAAATATTCATTTTATTCAACGTTTATTATTTTCACAAATTCATATTTTTAGAATCTTGTAAATAATGTATAGAATACATTTATATATTGAAATTAAAAGAAAACCAAAGAGAGTTTGTAAAATAAAATAAGTCTATAGGCTACATAGACAAAAGGCCTATGCTACATATATATAAATAAAAGGGGAGTTTATTCTGTTATTCTTTATTCATCTACATTTTTATAATAATGTATATATTATATATAACTTACTAAAAATACAAATACAAAATAAAAACAAATAAAATTCATTTAATAAATAAAATGTATAAAATATACAGATAAAATACCTATAAGTATACCTACATATACATATACTTATTTATTTGAAAATGTAAATAGACTCATAAAAATTAAATAAAAATACATGTATACTCACAAAAATTAGTTATAAAATTATAAAATAAGAAACTAAAATGATAAAATAAAATAAATAAACTAAAAATAAAATACACAAGAATACATGTAAATACATACATATACACATTATTTTAATAAAACCGTAATAAAATACTTCAAAAAAATAAATAAAAATCATAAATAAATACTACATTAATTTATAAACATTTTCTATTTTTTAAGAAAAATCTAAGTAATTCATTTATTAGGTTAAAATAAAGAGTCAAATTCGGGCTGACATGGACCAATCACAGCCCTGCCAATGTTGACCGCGGTCAACTGTCCCCTCAGCCTGCAGCCCGTCAAATCTGTCCAACCTTGCGTTTTCACCGAATTTTCCCGATCAACCTGTCACTCTAATGACATAGGTCTCTTCACGGAAATTACTCCCAAAAGAGTGAACATACACGCCCTTACCTTGTTTCACTTGTAGATAGCCTCGATTTCTTATTTTTAGCCGGTCAATAAGGGCTCCCATTATGTTCAAAAATAAATCAGCCTCCAGCCCGCTAGATTTGTCAGACCCCCCGTCTTCTCCCATTTTTTCCGGCTGCCCCGTCCATCGATTGCCTTTGCTTCCTTCACAAGAAATGCTCCTGGTATCTTGTACATCCACGCCCCTATGTTAAATCTAATGTATATATCACCGATTCCTTATTATTTTCCGGTCAATAAGGGCACATACACATGTTTATAAATAAACCTTCTTCCTCCTCCAAAATTTTTTGGCCATTTCCCTAGCCCTAGAGCTCCCCACCTTCGGCCAAGAGTGCATTCAGGTGACAGATGGAGGTCCCCTGAAGGTTGAGGAAGCTCATGGAGGAAGGAGATGCGCCCACGGCGGCGCTCCGGCAGCCGTCCTGCTCCTTGGCCCTCCGGCCAAGTCGAGACTGCGCATTTATGATTTTTAGGTAGGTTTTCGTTCCAGCATTTTATTTATGTCTTTTATTTCGCATTTAGATTACTAGTGTGTCTTAGATTAGGTAAATCGAAGTTCGCCGGAGCTCTGCTCCGGCGACTTCGCCATTGTGTTTCCGACCGTTTTTTCCGACGCCATTTCGCTTCCATTTCATTCCTCTCCGTGTTCTCCACCTCCCAGCCACCTTTGTCCAACCAGATCTGTTCCAGATCTGCGAATCGATGCTCACCTCTCCGCTTCGCCGGAGCATCACCACCCCATCCATTTTTTCATGCTAACAGCTTCGATTTTTGGTCGAGGAGCATCGCCTCGAGCCATGTGGTCTTTCTGTGCAGGTCTAGTGCGCCAAGATGCACCAGGAGACGAAGTACATGCCGGCGGAGGTAACTGGAGCACCTTGCCTTTTCCGACCTCGCAAGGGCGCTCCAGTCGTCCTCTGGCCGATCTGAAGCCTCCAGCAGATAGAGTGGAGCACCTGCGACGTGTGGGGACCTTTGGGAGCAGCAACGAGCGTCGGGGAGGAGAGATCTCGCCGGGAGAAACTCGCAAGCTGCGAGTTCCTCCCCTGTTCTTCCAGCACCTCTCCTCACTGTCGGATAAAGATGAAGGCCCCAGTTCGAGCGCCAGCCGTCCGATGGAGCCATGTCCAGACCGTCGGATCACCCCGGGTGATCTAATCTTCACCGCCCATCGTCGAAGCGTCATCGGCTCACGTGGAAGCGCCACGTGTTCAAGTCACGCACATCAGCCGTAGGATCCAGCGCCTTTGGGGGTAATTTTCACTTATGCCCCCGCCTTTTTGTGTATTTAATATTTAGTTTTGTAAATAAATTATAATGTTGTAAATAATCTGTGAATTTCGCTGAAGGACCCCTGTACTTCCTTAAATTGCCTTTTGGTTCTTCCGCGCCTCACGTGCAGTCCCACGTGAGGCGCGCGAATTTTGCACTATAGCCCTGGCGGTTTCTGTTAATTGTAAAATAGTTCTAAAAATTAAAATAAATGTTTATTTCTGTAGGTATTTTTGCATGTATGCCCCTGTTACTTATTTTATTTGCAAAAGTACCCCTGCCAGGTTGTTTTATTTTTGTGTCTTTTATCTATTTATTAAAAATACCTATGAGGCTTCTAAAAATTCACAAAAATTAGGATAGATGCTCTATGTGATGCTCTTACACGCCCATATTTTATTTCACATTTTTTGCACTTTTCCTAATTATTAAAAATGAAATAGGAGCCATTTTTGTACTGTCCAATTTATAAAATACAAAAAAAATTAGAAAATGATTTTGAAAAATTCCAAAAAAAATTATATATGGTATATTTATACATATATTGAGTCTAGAAATTGAAAAACCCTAAAAATATGAAAAAGAAAAATAAAAAAAAATCAGAAAGCTCCAAAATCTAACAAAAAAATTAGAAAAATATTAAAAAGCAAAAAAATTAATTATATATATATATATATTAAGCATTTATATCTATATATATCTATATACTATATTACTCCTCTCTCTCTCTCTTCTTATATATATATATCTCTTTATACATATCTTTATATATATACATATATTTATATAACTAAAAATATAAAAAGAAAATATAAAAAAAACATAAAAATTATAAAAACAAAAATATAAAAAAATATATAAAATCCAAAGCCCACAGAAACAATAAATGGACATGAACAATGGATTGAATAAATGATACATCACATACATTCCCTTCGCCTCCCAGTGTTCGACCTCTACCTGTACTTACACCTATACACATTTACATGTAGAGTTATAATAAATTTTAACTCCACATTTTTGGATATTCATTGCATATATTTATTGTGGGTTAATTGTTGATCGATCTGGGGATCTTTAAGTGGTCAATTCAGCGACTTGATTTCTCGCCTCGTGAGATATCTAGACCCTTGATTTTCCCCTATCATCAGGCCTCCACGACCTCGTCGCAGCTACCCACCAGGCCGTTGCTCCGCTCCGGCGTGCTCTACTATTGAGCCCATCTCCTCTCCAGGTATAGCCTCCGCTACTGAGCATCACCATCTTCCCCCGACATCATCCTCGATCATTTCGCTCCTTCGCTCCGCCTATTCTCCTCTCTCGATCGACACTTCGCTCCGACGACCACTACTCGACTTCGCCACCTCCAACTCCGCCGTACGTCTCCAACATCGACAACATCCAACAACCGTCCATGCTCCCCTACCTTCTTCCCCGACTCACGTAGGTTTCTCCGAGCACTAGAGCTTCACCGACAACTCCAGTACAGCTGACCTTCACCGACCAGCCGATTTGCCCTCTTCCGACAACCTACGCCTAGCCGGAGCTCTGCTACTCCACCACCGACCGCTGGCTGTGTGTCGGCCCGTATCCACCGTCCGATCAAGGAAGGGCTACAAGATCTGACCGTCCAGACGCGCCAAGGCCTCCATCGTCGGATCAACTGCCATCAACGCTGCTGATCGGGTCACCAGCCTCGGATCCATACCTAAGCCTCGGAGCAAGACCGAGGCATGATCTATCGACACGTAGAGGCTCGAGCCAAACCTCCTACCCGACCCTTCCACCGCACGTGATCTGCACGTGCACCATGTGAAAATTACAAGGCGCACCTCAGAGTTTCTCATATTCACAACGTGCCCCAGCCGACCAGAGGGCATGTGCCCCTCTAGAGATTTTGTAAGAAGATCCCTGGAAAACTGGTAATTACACCTAGGTCCCCCCACTGTTCTTTTGTTTATTTTATTTGCATCTGTACCCCCGTGTTCCCCTTTTATTTTAAACAAGCTACATTGCATATTTTATTTATCCAAAATAGTATGATGTTTGTCATTTAATTCTCTAGACTTTGACATATTGTCGACATTTTTTATATTCGATGGTTAATTAATAATTAATTATTTTATGGAAATTTACATATTTTTCCCATTTCTTGCTCTGAAATTCATATTTAATTAACCGTTGTTCTAAAAATTCCTGAAAAATCACATATTGTAGAATTAATTGTGCTTGACATTGTGTCCAAAAAGATTTGCATTTTCATGCATAATTGCCCTGTAAAAATCATTTTGCATATTTTAGTGTTTGATTTTTAATAGGTATTGAAACTAATATTTTCGAGGTTTAGGATTTTTCGAAGGTCCATTACCTAGTAATAGATATTAGATAATTTTGTTCCTTGAAAATAATTAGGTTTAATATTTATTAAAATTAAATATTAAAATTCATTTTGTTTGCATTTACAAATTCATAAAAAATTCATATTACATCCAAAAATTCTAAAAAAAATACATTGCATCCACTTCATCATAATTTGCATCTTGGCCCAATTTCGTATTTTTCGGACATCATTTGATTGAGTTTTACATTTTAGTCCCTAAAATAGGCCAAAATTGCATATTACATCATTTATTGCTTTAAAAATTCCAAAAAAAAGACCGCCTCGAAAACCACGCACGAATTTTGATAGACATAATTCTAGGTTGTTCCTTTACTACCTTGTGTTCGACTTTGGGACTTGCCCAAGTAAAATAAACATAAAACCACACGATTAAAAATTGACGAAATGATTGTGGTTATTTTCTTGACCGATTCTGATTACCGCCTACAACGAACGAAAAATCAAATCATTATTTTTTAGCACGAATAAATAAACATCATCTTTTACACATGCGATTTTGGACTCGTCACTTGTCCTTGGGTTTGAAGATCCTCCTTGCACGACGCAAAGGTAGGACTCCAACAACCTTTTATCTCCTCCTCCGTAATCTCTTTCCTCTGCTGAAGGTCAAAGGAGATGCCTGAAGACTTAGCAAAGTGGGTGGAGGGTAGGAGGATGTTGCGACCCTCTGAATTGGCCTCATAGTGTAAACTTATCGTACGCAGAGGAAATTAAAGTGCTTCCGTCAAAGTTCTGATCACTGACACTTCTTTGAGTACATGTAGTTGTTAGACTATAGCCGAAGCTTTAAGGGGTGGTATGGGAATGAAATGGAGTGAGTGGAGGGCCGAAGATGGTGATTGGAGTGAATTCCAAGTAGGTCTTCCTCCTTGCAGGAGAAAGAAGATCGAGGCAGAGGTGATCATGGAGAAGAGGAAGGGGACGTCAATTGGGTGTGTGAGGATGAGAAAGGTGTAGCGATGATGATGAGAAGATCAGAGATTAGTGAGAGCATGTGCAAGTGATGAATAAAATGGTAGAAATAGTAAAGGGGGAAGACTGAGAAGATACATGGAGATGAACAAGAACATGGAGGTGGTTCGAGGGCTTGTGGACAAGGTCTGACACGACCATTGATCATCGCTCAAAACGTCGACGATACACGGATCACGAGCAGTAACTCTAAGTTGCTGCGAATTGGTCAATGGACCAATGATCTCATCGGAGAAGGTAACTCATTCTTCGTTCTACTCTCTCTCTCTCTCTCTTGTTGTCACTATGGAGGAGAAGTGGCTCGGAGGCTTCTTGCACAGAGGGCAAATGATGGAGTAGGTTGGTGGAGGAAGGGTTTTGTTTGGTGATAGAGGCGGTTGAATGGAGGTAGTTTCAACCCCTACAGATGGGTCACGTGAAGAATAAGGTGGATATGGAAGTTAAGCAAAGAAGGGGAATGTGTGGGATACACAGAGATACCAGATTCATTGGAAGAAGGCACATGAGGTGATCAGAAAAATGAGGGAAGTTGGTCAGATTCACAACCAACGAGGAGAGGGTCAAAGGGTTGTGAGGAGGAAGATGAATCCACAATCGTATGATCATGTGATCATACAGTGGAGGAGAAGGCGTAAAGTGGCGGATGGGGATCCGCTTGATCAAGAGATCAAGCGGTCACTAGTTAGGCAGGCTGGAATGAATCGAGACCGCTTGATCATATGATTAGATGGCATGTACAGAGGACGTCTCTTAAAAAGAGCCAGGTATGTGGCAATAGGGGATTGGGTAGCGTGGATCAATCAGAAAATTAGAAAATAAAGAAAAAATTAGAAAATATAAATAAAATAGTAAAAGGTGTCAAATTAAAAAGTGGTCAACATGAAAATTGTGTATCTTATCGAGATCTACAACTTTAATGTAGAATTCCAAGACAAACTACATCATATACACATAATTATTATTTTGTATGTATCTTAATAAATAAAAACACTTCTTTTATTTCTTTTAATAATTTTTTTATATTTTTATATAATGAATAATGTACAATATGCTATAGATAATATTATTCTATTTTTATTGGATTTTTATTATTAAGGAAGAAAGAAAATAAAAGAACCTTAAACACATTTATTTGATACTTAGTTATATACATTATTGAGCCTTATTTATAAGGTGATAGATGTTAAATATAATTAATTAATTTCTCAATGATTTGATTAGTTTAATATATAGGGATAAATAATCCAAATAAATATGATGAATATGAGATTCATCACCTTCCTATTCTTAAACCTTGCTCATCCTCGAGCAAACAAAAATGAAAAAGTTAGTTGAATCCCTGATTGTGCACGTGAAGTATAAGATTTGATATTTCAGACACATGCTTCATGCGACTCTTAAACTCAAAGCTCAAACCAAGTCTTAGTTAAAAGGAACCCACTTTCCATAATTATCAGTCCCTCTATATACATATAAATATAAAAAATATGACATTTAATATGAATTGCATGTACAAGTGTAGAGTCAAAGCTTCGCCGGAGGTTCTGGTCTAAAAGATCTTCCTTAGGACCCCAACTGTCAACTCTAGGGAATAAATAAAGTCACACTTCATCCCATCGTCTCTTTAGTTTTCAGACTGAAAAATGTCAAATGGAATGGCCAAATACAGAGGATATAGATTTGTGTCATTTCTTTTCACCTCACAAAGGAACAAGGATATCTCAATTGCCTTATAAACACTAATGAATGTGGATTTGGCTATCTTAATTTGGTCTTATTGTAATACACTTAAATATGCATCTATCAAAACTGAGTCAATATAATCTCTACAAGGAGGACTCATGTTTAATTTTTACTTGGGTAAATCCAAGGTCGAACTCAAGGACACCAGCTCTCGATACTAATTAAGTCCTAACATCTAGGCTAAGCGATTGATTAAGTTATCTAGGTTAAAAGACAAAACAATGCAAAACAAGGACATATGAAGAAAGATGCATTTTTAGTTTAATTTGTATGCATGTTAATTAAGTGAACATAATGCAACAGAATGTGCTGAAAGGCAAACATATGCAAATACATAAATATGCCCCTAAAATGATTCATGAAATGAGTAATAAATAAAAAAAATCAATTTTAGGACTGAATTATTGCATAAAATAGATTCGTGTTCCATCAATGGCATTTAAATTAAATAATAATAAATTACATATCTAGGTAATTCATTTTATTTCAAGTATCAAATCAAAGGATCAATAATGTCATTAGGGAGATAATAAAACAAGCATTAAAATGGAATTGATTTGATGAAAAATAGAGTGCATATGCTCAAGATATTATAAAGTAGATCCAGAGACATAACTGAAAGAAAACATAAAAAATATACACAACATGTATTAAACATGTCCATTTAATGGCATCAATGCAATTTAGTAAAGCCACAAGGTGCTTATCTGAAAATATCATGTCAAGGATATATTTACAATATAAGAAACCCGATGAGGGTTCCTCATAAATTTTTTGGGTGGAGTACGTGCCTCACCTGCCTAGATGGGGGACATGTATGCAATATTGACGAGTCGCAAGGGCTTCAATAGTAAATAACCCTCAGCCTCATACACGGGTGTGTGCAATGTGGCTGGAGTTGAGATTCGACACAAGAGCAGGTGTCCTAGGAACTTTGGCGAGGCATCTCGTTCCTCCAAGGCTACATGTTAGGAACAGAAGGCGTGGATTCATCTAAGTCGTTCAATCCTCCTGATCAGACAATATCTGCTGATCACGACCCTCCTTTCTCCTCCGCTCACGATTAAGGTGCAACGTAACCCCAATGATGTGCATCCTCCACCACCAACCTCCTCTCACCTAGTAGAAGGTCGGAGAACCTCCCTAGAGGTTTCACGAAGGTGATGGAAGTTTGGAAAGTGGATGGGAGTGTCTGAGTCATCGTGTTAGAGGGAGATCGTTGGCGTAAAATCTCTAGAATGGAGATGCCTTTAAGCTTTTGGCCATTGAAATCTTTGGATCTGCAATCATTAGATACACATAGCCAAAGCATGTCGTGGTGTGCATGAGTGGAAGAGGGTCATGGAGTGAAGAAGGTGACTATCCTAATGGGTTCTCCTCCATGTAGCCGGAGAAGAAATGGGTGAGGTTGGACATGCTATGGAAAAGGGGATTTGGTGAATGAATCCTCCTACGAAGGTCAGAGATCTTCAATGAAGGTCGGAGTCACATCAAAAGTGAGTGAGGGTTTATGTACATGGTAAGAAAATTCGAAGAAGACAAGATAATAACAAAACTAAGTTACTTGAAACCTTGAAGAAGAACGATCGGTGGTCAGAGGTGGCTTGGGTTGAGCTCTAGGAAGAGCTCGAGTCGTCGCTTGACATGGACAATCTCTCCAGGAAGCTCTGATGACCATTAGATATGCGGTGGTATGGTCGGAGGCCATGGGTCTAAACGGGACATCAAGTTCGCATGGCCTCCTCGATCCATCGCTCCTCTATCATAGGAGGAGGGAGAAGGGTTGTGCAAGAGCCCACATTAATGTGGACAAGGCGTGTAGGAGGCCGGTGACCGAGTATTTGAAGAGAGGGAGTGGTTCTAGATGGTTGTCGAGTTAAGATTCAACTGCCCTCTAATGATTGTAGGATGAATAGGAGTAGAAGTTATGCCATTAGTGAGTATGAGGGTGGTTAGGGCTTGGACGTGGAGTGGTTGGGTGGTGATGAGAGTGACTTGAGAGGTTAGGGTAATAGGGAGAAGACATGTGGTTACCACTCGAGTTGTCGCTAGGAAGAGTAGTTGGGAGAAAGATGACGACTATGAGTTGTTGGATGGAGTGGATCGAAGGGCTAAGAAGGAGGTGAAAAACCACCCAACCTACTACCCTAAAAGAAGAATAGCGTCGTTGTGCCGGTCGAGTGAATTTTACCAGAAAATTTATTTTTATGTTATTTATACTCCTAAACTCAAAGGACAGTGATAAGTATGTGAGTGACGAACTCATGGAGGCAAACTGTGGAAAATTGAGATAAATAGTAAAGGAATCTAAGGTATGAGGTTTTCTGAATTTTATTTATTTTTAAGGATCTTTTGGAGTTTTATTTGATGTTATGAATTTTACATTGTTTTGTAGTTTTATATACCTATAAGTAGAAAAATATAGGTATTTGATTTAATATTTTTTATCTGGTTTTTATATTTTTAATTTTTTACTATTTTTATGAAATTTTTTGAGGTTTTTAAGATATTTATGGATTTTAGGATTATTACTAAAGTGGAAAATAATGTTTTTATCAAAAATAGGAATTTATGGGATTTATTTTTTATTTTAAAAAGAATAAACAGTAAGAAAAGATTTTTATTTTATTTTTACTAGAAGGTAGATAAAAATACCTTTCAAACAAGGTATTATACGTATTTTCACGATTTTTCTAGAATTAGTTATGTATTTTTGAAGTTTTTATATATTTTAATTTTTATTGGTTTTAATATTTAATTTTTATTTCTTTGGTTTATATGTAAAATATACTAAAAGATACTGTAACTAATTTTTATAGGATTTTCTAGGTATTTTTATATTTTTTATGTATTTTATGATTTTTTGTATTTTTTGTATTTTTAAATGATTTATTAAAAATAGAAAATCTTTTTATTTTTGAAAACTATTATATTATGGTATGTAGTATAATATTTGATATGTATACACGTTTTTATTATATTTTTATATTTTTTATTCAGTTTTATATGAATACTATATGTATTAAATAGATACTATATAGGGTGTATTGGAAATTACAGGGAAATGTAGGGGTCTGTGTACAAAAAGTTCCAGGTTGCACGTGATCTCTCACGTGAAGGCTCCTAAAACATGACCCGTCTGCTATATTTAAAAGTTGAGGGAAGAAGATGCAAAAGGCCAAAAAGATATGCTGACCTCACGTGTTGTATACGTGAGGACCTAAAGTGGTTGGGTAGTGGGCTCTGGATCGTTGACACGTGGCTCAAATTGGTCAAATCTGTTGCATTGGTTATGGATCCAACGACTATGGTTAGAGCTCGATCGGTCGATGCTGGTGCAGACGTGTGGCATTTTTTTCGTGCATGAGATCTGAGGCTCATCGTACGGACGGTGATTGAGTTCAGATGTGGTTTTATTCAAGCGTCTCTAGATGATTCATATGATCACAACGATTATCTGATTTGAGGGCGGATCTCTTGATCTCAGAGATCTCCTTCTCGGGTGATGAAGCTCTCCTCGCGGTGAAGTTTGATTCCAGGATGTGCTTTCGAGCAGCAGTGGTTTACGGATGGTGAAGGCTCTCAATTACAGTTGCTGCTCATCAGATGTGGACCTCCACGTGCTTCTTGATCCAAGCCTCCAGATGAGGTTTGTTGTAGGCGCTTCAGAGAACGAAAAGCCTCCAGATGAAGCTTGGATACTCGATACTTAATAGACCTTCCGATGTTACTGCGGTGCTCGGCCTCAAATCAGTCGAAAGCTAATGCTCGACATGGAAATCCAAAAGTTGCGGGTTGAAACAAGGATCGAGGGATGGTTGACCTAGTAGAGGCACAAAACCCTATTTCCTGCAAGTGTTAACGACTCGAGATGAAGCTCAGTCCAAAGACAACAAGGAAAAGTGAAATGGATGTTCCGATGCGATGGTAGAAGGAACCAAAGCTCCGGCAACCATGAGTGGCCAGAGATGATCAAGTATGAAGGTAGAATGGTAAGTGAAGGGTTTAGAAGATGGATCATAGATCAGAGGTTATCAGAGATGGATTTGATGTCAAAGTAAATAAAAATCAAACGGAAATGAGAGGACTGATAAGAGAACATAGGAGATGAAGAGAAGAGACGATCTAAGGAGAAAGGAGAGGATGGAATCTATGCTAACCTGGAGATAGAAGTGGATGGGTTGCCTGTGAAATTGGAGCTCGTGCTCCGATGATAATCGTCGCCTCAACGGTACGGTGAAGCCGGAGGCTCCTCATAGTGGAGTAGGGCTCGACACCGGTAGATGTGATCTCACCTCGCCTCTCTTGATCCTCGTTGCAACTCCCTCAGATGACTAACTCTTGTCACGAGCGAGAACGAAGGAGGAGCTCACTGGAAGTTTGAGGAAAATGGCGAATGATTGAATACGGAGGGGTGTAGATGCTTTTATAGAGAAGGAGAAGGGGGTAAGCTTAGGGAACACGAAAGGGGTTCTCGTCACCGACAAAGGAGAGTAGTTGGTTGAAAGGAGGTTGGACCAATGGCCTAACAGCCAGGCCGTTGGTTGGTGGTGGAGGAGGAGACATGATGCGTTAGGTTGGAGAGGAGAAAGGGATTCAACGGAGGAAAAAGAACGTGGGAGAAGTTGGAAAATGAAGAGAGAGAGAGAAGGAAAGGAAATAACAAAATAAAAATATATAATTAATAAAAAATTACTTAATTAAATAATAAATAAATAATTGAATAATTATATTAAATAAATAATAAATAAATAAATAAATAAGTATTAATTAAATAAATAAATAACTAAATAAATAAATAAATTTTTTATTTTTTTTAATTTAATAATAAAATATTAATACAACATAAAAATATAAGAAATGACATAAATTAAATAAAATAAGACTAAGATACATTGTATACTAATAGGGTACCAAAACCTACTTATTGCATATTAACTCTGATTTTAGTGAAATCAGTTTCATTTGATAGATAATTCTATAAAACAAACTTTAAAAGTGAGTACGTCCAATTCAGAGTCATATGGCCGAGTTATGAGGTCGAGAAGTTCAGGTAGCTTTGTAACTTTAGGATTTATTGACAATTATTTAAAATTATTTTTATGTAAATTTTAAGTGATTTTGTAAACATATTGGAAGAAGAATTAAGTTAAACGAGATTAAGAATAATTAATTAGAAAATAAGGAAGGTCTATATATAATACATATATACAAAGGGTCCAAACGCCCAAACTCACACATTTTATTCTAGTATTTTTTGATATATTTTATAAATAGTATTTTTATAAAATAAAGTTTAAAAGTGAATTTAGTCAATTTGGAGTTTTCTATAAATAGTTATGAGCCTTGGAAGTTGGCTTTTACGACTTTTTAGGTTCATTATACTTAATTATTTATACTTTAAATGTTTCTTCTGATATTTTTATAAATTAATATATATTATTATGAACAACTTTTGTGAAGAAAAGATTTTAATTTGAGATGATCTGAATGATAAATAAAATAGGTGAACATATGTACAATGTGAAAAATGTGTTTATGTATATTTATGATCTTGATTTTCTAATATTTTTTATAAATTAGGATCCTTATCTCCTCCTACTTATTTATTTTGTCAACCAAGTTAATCTTGACATGATCTCGGGGTTAGGATCGGTCTGTACATATTCCATATCTACATCATTCTTTTCTTTTATCTTTCTTCTTTTCTCTTTATTATTTTATTTTGGATAGAATGAGTGTTAAATATATAATACAGGAAGGATCACTTCCCACTACTATTCATTGATCAGATCATCGGATGGTTAGCCGAGAATAGACATTATTCCTTTCTCGATAGGTACTCAGGATATAATCAAGTGGCCATTGCTCTAGAAGACCAAGAAAAGACAACATTCACCTGTCCGTTTAGAGCGTATTCCTTTAAACGGATGCCCTTTGGACTATATAATGCTCCGGCTACATTCCAGAGGTGAATGATTTCGATATTCGCGGACATGGTGGGAGATATCTTGGAGGTCTTTATGGATGATTTCTCAATCTATGGCAATGATTTTGATTCCTATCTTTCTAGCATAGACCACATGCTTTAGAGGTGCACGGAAGTTAACCTCGTTCTTTCTTGGGAGAAGAGTCATTTTATGATGACTTAGGGGACGGTCCTTGGTCACATCATCTCCAACCAGGGCATGGAGGTGGACCCGACCAAGGTGGATATCATAAAGAAACTCAATCCACCGTCCAATCTAAAGCAGCTACGGCATTTCCTCGAGCATGCCGGTTTCTATCGACGTTTCATACAAGACTTCAACGAAATTGCTCGACCGTTGGCTGATCTTCTCACGAAAGAAACTGAGTTTATCGTCGATGATAAGTGAATTTCAGCATTTGAAACTCTCAAGAACATGGTTGTAGAAGCGCCTATTCTTCAGCCGCCCGATTGGTCTCTTCCATTCAAGATCATGACGGACGCCTCCTATTCTGCATTTGGGGTTGTGTTGGGACAAAGGATGGATGGCCTTCCATATGCCATACACTATGGTAGCAAGACTTTGAATTCCGCGCAGTGGAATTACACTGTTACAGAGAAAGAGATGCTAGCCGTAGTATTTGCCTTAGATAAATTTAGATCCCATATCATAGGATCAAAGGTCACAATCTTCATTGATTACACCGCCATCAAGTATCTAATGGACAAGAAGGATTCGAAGCCACGTCTGACCAGATGGATCCTTCTACTCAAGTAGTTCAACATCGAAATTAAGGATAAGCCTGGAGTCAAGAATGTGGTGGTGGATCACCTCTCTCAGTTAGAAACACCCGAGACTTCTGAGTTTGATGCACCAATCACCGAGACCTTCCCCGACGAGGCGATTCTTGTTGTCGCCTCTCTGCCATGGCATGCCGACATTGTGAACTTTCTTATTGCTAAGAAAGTCCATCATGGTTGGTCCAGACAGAGACTTGAGACTTTCCTCGCGAAAGCCAAGTCTTACCATTGGGAGGATCCGATCCTTTATCATGAAGGAGCATATTCCGTCTGGCATCGGTGTATTCCTCAAGAGGAATAGAAGAGTGTCCTCGTGTATTGTCATTGATTAGAAGCTAGAGGACACCATTCAGGGAAGAGGACAGTACAAAATGTGCTCCAATCCGGCCTTTGACGGCCTACACTCATTGTGGATGCTCACACATTCGTAAAAAGATGTACTGACTGCCAGAAAATGGGCATTTGTGGACATAGAGACATGATGTCGATGCAGCTGATTCACTTCTGTGAAGTGTTTGATGTATGGGGTATCGACTTTATGGGCTTGTTTCCTAAAAGTCAGGAGTTCGAGTATATCCTTCTAGATGTAGATTATGTGAACCGTTGGGTAGAGGCTATTCTTGCCCGAGCTGCTGATGCGAATACGGTTTGCAAGTTCCAAAGAAAGCATATCATTATGCAGTTCAGGGTCCCTTGTGTTCTGATATCAGACAGGGGTAGCCACTTCATCAACGATAAGGTAAGAGAACTTGCTCACGAGTTTAGTATAGACCATCGGGTTGCTACTCCGTACCACCCTCAAGCGAATGGTATAGCTGAGGTCTCAAATAGGTAGATCAAGATGATCTTGCAGAAGGTTGTTCGCCTAGATCGAAAGGATTAGTCGCAGCTTTTGGACTCGATTCTTTGGGCCTATCAAACATCTTTTAAAACTCTATTAGGTACATCTCCCTTTCGGCTCGTTTATAGCAAGCCATGCCACTTACCTGTGGAAATCAAGCATAAATTTTTATGGGCAGTGAAAGAAGTGATCTTCGGTCGGGACGATTCGGGCGATCAAAAAAATTCTTGAATGGGGTATCCAACTCAGATTGGACTGGCAGTGCTGGAATAGTTACGAGATGAAGCCTTCACGAGTAGCATGCTTTATAAAGAGAGGATGAAAGAGTGGCATGATTCTCATATCAACCACAAGCAGTTTGAGACAAATCAGAAAGTATGGCTATTTGATGCGAGACTGAATCTATTTCCAGGGAAACTTCAAAGCAAATGGAAAGGCCCATATCTAGTGCAAAAGGTATATGACAACGGTAGCATCGATATATCTGAATTGTCGTCTGATTCTACCTTTCAAGTTAACAGTCAGCGGTTGAAACCCTTTCTCGATCATGAACTGCTGACCATTGAGGTTGCCCCCATCTATTTTGTATGAGATTATCTTTTCACTCTCAACACTCTGCATCTCATACCTAATTTTCTAGATCACTTGTATATACTCTCGATTTTACTCTTTCTTACTTCCGTTCATCTAACACTCTTAGGTTGATCTAGAGTTTTCTTATACTTAGGATGTGCTTTATCCTAAGTGCAAGGGGGTGTAGACACCATGTTGTTCATTCATTCTGTTCGATCACCCCTGTTATTACTTATACTTAGGGTGTGCTTTACCCTAACTATAGGGGGTGATCTCGCTCATTTTCCCTTTTGATCATTTTCGGTTTTTGTATCGTTTGCGCCCTCGCTTGTCCCTCACCCTTTCGATCTTCTTCTCTATACTTAGGGATATTTTACCTTAAGTATAGGGGGGACAAATCGAACCGCTAAGTATGTACATTCTCTTGACCTCGATCATCTTCGGTTTTGAGTCTGCTATCATGAGGATCACTTGATCCTAAGTATAGAGGAGATGATCGACTTCTATTCGTTATTCTTTTGAGTCCTTGTAGTATAGGATTCTTTTCACCGACCTAAACATGTTATGTCTTCCTTTGCTACTTCTCTGATCACTATGAGGACATAGTTCATGCTAAGTATAGGGGGTGTCGTACATATATGCTATATATACTTTAGAAGCTACAACTCGTACTTTATTGTATTATTAATAATATGGCTCTCTAAAAGTATGGATGTATATTTTGGATTTTTAAAAGCCGCAAGAAAACCGTAAATATGACTTATTAAAAAAACAACCTTTTGCATATAAAAATATTATAAAATTCTCTGATAAAATCCTTAAAAATTTGAAAAATAAAATCCTTCTAAAATCTTGTATAAAAGCCATATAATCTTGTATATCAAATATGTATAAAATCCTTTGTAAAATGTACAAAATCCGTGTAAACATTTATGTAATTTAAATTATTTCACTAATTTTTTCAAAAAAACCCTAAAAATTAAAAAGTAGTAAATTCAATAAAAATTTGCAAAAATCTTTGAAAATTCACTTAAAAACATTTAAGCCAAAAAATCTTCCTCATGAAAAAACGTTGCATTCATTAGCATTTTTCAGAACAAGTCTGATTCTTGAACCGAATGGATCTAAGTCCGAGAGATGGAGCTTGGGTTATGCCTTAATCCACTTAATTCTAAAGGAACTTTATTAGACACTGGAATTGAGACTCTTCGGGTCTTTTAGACTTAATTCTTTGGGTTCCATGAGATCATGTTCGGAATTCAACTTGAAAGTGTCTAAGTAGGACACTTGGTGTCATCCGTTTAACTCTTCTCCATTTGATCCAATTGTGAACTCATTCACTCTGCACTTAGCTAGACGTGCATAGGGTTGCGAAGGAAAATCCATTTTGGTGGTGTATTTCCATCCTTGTCTGGCGGTGATGATGTCTTAAGACGGGAGAGATTGGGGTTGAAATAAAGCTTCGGATGAGGGAAGGATCTGTTGACACAATGTTTTCTAAGACCCCAAAAAATAGGCGGAATGAAAAGATTCTATATCTGTCAGGGCACAAAAGACCTATGCAGTGCAACAATTATTACTACTAAAAAGAAATCGAATACACCAAATACTAAAAATGACCACAATGGTCCGAGCATCAGCTAAGCATGCATGTCTTAGTGGAGACTTGGCTAAACTGGCCAGTTTTCACATGAGATATGATTAAACTGATCACACTCCAGTTCTCTTCTAATTCTTCTATCTTCTCCCTATGCTCTATTGTGGACACAACACGACCTGACCTCAGAAGGAAATACCTCCCTCTTCGAGGATTGAGTTGCTGGGTAAGGGCCTAATGGAAGTGTATAACTGGATGGGGGGCTTCTTCGCTTCTCTAGAGCGGGAAGAGCTAAAACTTTTCACACATAGTACAAATTGCTTTCGAAGATGAAAAGTTTGCGTGATGAATAGGTGGATCTGAGCTGTCTATTGAGGTGAACCAAAACAAGGATATGTGGAACTTGAGGGTTGTCGAGGCTTTAATCCTAATTCGAATAGAGTCCCGACACACTATTAATCCAAAGCTCGAAATCCAAGCTCCAGATTTTGGGTGAAGTGAGATTCGATTTAAAGAAACAAGCATGTTCTAAGTTTTTTTATTTTTATTTCTCTTTTTCTTTTTGATTGCACTTATTTATAGAATAAGTGTTTGATAAGGGACTAGCAAAGGTAAAGTATGAGGGAATAATGAATCCATAATTCATCACCTTTATTATTTCATTTTGGCTAAAATCCTTGGTAAAATACATGTAAATATCTATTAATTCTAACTAATTATCATTTTAAAAACAATTGTTAATAATATATATTTAATACTTTTTATATCCAAAATAAAAGAATAAAGATAAAAAGAAAAAATAAAAGAAAAGAAGGTTGTAGATAAAATATATACAGACTGATCCTAAACCCCAAGTCTGAGTCAATATTGACTTGGTCGACAAAAAATTAAGTAGGGGGAGATAATGATCCTAACCAATAAAAATATCAAGAAAACAAAGACCAAAAATATAAATTACTCATTTATCACAATGTAAATATTTCACCTATTTTATTTATCATCAAGACTATCTCAAACCAAAATATTTATTTTGTAAAAATTGTTCATAAAATGTATATTATTTTATAACATATCAAAAAATATTTTGATAACAAAATTAACCGTAATGATCTGAAAAGGCTGCAAAAGTCGACTTCCTAGGTTCATAACTATTTATAGAAAACTCCAAACGAACCAAACTCACTTTTAAACTTCGTTTTATACTTAGCACTATTTATTAAAACATTAAAAAAATATTTGAATACAACCATTTAGTTTTGGCGTTTTGGACCCGTTGTCTATATGTACTATATGTAGAATCTTCCCAGATTTTCAATTAAATAATTGTAAACCCGATTAACTTAATTTCTTTTCCTAAAATCTTATAAAAATGTACAGAAAAATATAAAAATATAACCAAGCCAAAATACCAATAAAACCTGAAGCCTCGAAGCCGATACCTAAATTTTCCGGACCTCATAACTCGACCGTATGAACTCCGATTAAGTCTGTTCTAAAAATCATATTATTAAATTATCTACAAAATGACACTTGTTTCGCTAAAATCGGAGTTAATACGAAAAACATGGTTTTCAGATCTGTATTGTTATAATGTACAATGAACCATAATTTATATTATTATTTTATTTAAGTAAATAATTTATTCATTTAATTAATTTACTTAATTATTAATAATTAATTTAATTTAAGCTAATTAATTTTTATTAATTTTTATTTCTATTACTTTTCTTCTTTCTCTCTCCTCTCTTTTCTTCTCCCCCACGTTTCTTCTTCGCCCGTTGGAACCCAACGCCGCCGCCCAACCCCTCTTCTCTTCTACCTCTTCCGCCAACCGTAGGCAACGTCTCCAATGATCGGCTGTTCTTCTAACCTCTAGGGCTCCCGTCACCACCTCCGGTGACTCCATTTCTCCTCTTCTATTTATAGTCATCAACTCCCACCTTCCAAACGGATCCTCCATTTGCATCCTCCATTCTTTCCAGGGAGCTCCGATGAGAGAGCGTTCGTGATAGGACCCACTCTGTTAACCATCGCAGCGAGGAGGAGAAGAGAGCTCTGGCATGATCGCGGTCGGCGTCGAGACCATCTCCACTTGCGTATAGCCTCCTCCTCTGCCGGGCGTCGAGGCGACAGCCAGTAGCTTCTCCGAGCTCTTCCACAGGCGCCTTCATCCATCTACCTCCAGGTTATGTTTCCCTCCTCTCCTCCTCCTTCCATTCTCTCCTCTATCCCTTCATATTTCATCGATTCTCCCCCCAATCTCTGTTCTTTTTCTGTATTTCTCACATTGATTTCGACACAAAATCGTCATCGATTTCCATCCCACTCTCAAATCCCACCAAGTTCTATTCTACCCCTTTAGATATGAACCCTTCAGTCACGATTAGCGGCCAGAAACCTCGAGCTTCGTCCTCCACCGTCGCTAGATTTTCTGCTCACCATTTTCTATTTCCTATTATGGTTCGAGTTTCAAGCTCGAGATATGATCGTGTTATTGCAGGAACGAGAATCTGAGCGCATCAACAAAGATGATTGACATCTGGAGATAGAAGTATATAGGAGATTCGAGCACCATATCATTTTCGAGCTGCACGTATCGCCCTCCATTCACGGAGCCAGACTTGATCGAGCTTCCCGGAGAACCTTCACCGTCAACTACAAAGCATGAATCTCACTTCTATTCGAAAAACATCGAGTATCTTCACACTTGGAGACTATTCGAAATTTTCTAAACGGAGCGATTGAGCACCTTTACTAGATCCGAGCTCCGTTCAAATTGACATACTTCACGTGAATGTTGGAATTGCACAAACGAGAAAAAAAACGAAGATAATCATCAGGACCTTCAACATCATGCCTCATGATTAATCAATCTTTTTCTCAGTAATTGTCTTCAGTTTCTGACAAGGAAGAGTTACTTGATTACAAGCTTGGAATTTGTCTCAGCATCTGAGATCATCGCCTCCGCTCGAAGAACACAGAAGCCACTGCCATAAATCGATCCTATCGAAATTTCGCCGCAACTTAGTGATGTTTTAGATCAGAGATGCATCACCGATCCAAGCCCCGTTGCTCATGATTGAAGGCGTCATCCATAGCTGGAACAGAGTTTCACCTCTAATCCTTCGCCGGAATTCGGATACTTGATAACTCCACGTCCAACAATCACCTTCGTCTGGATTTGGTTTTGAAAGGGGCAAGAAAAAAACCTCCAGCTACCGCAGGATAAACTCCGATCGCACGGTTCACAGCCTCCCATGTGTCACCATTACAACCGCACTTCGCTCGCCGCTTAACGCTTCACGTGAGAAGCACGTGAAGTGCCATTTATTTGGTGTGCTTTGCAAGATAACTCCTGAATTTCTTTTTTATTACCATACAGGTCCTCGCTGATTATCGCGTGAGCATTCACGTGGTATGTGGGTTTAATTGCATGGAGCCCCCTCTAGTTCTCCGTTTTACATTCAAAAACCGTTCTTTTTCCAGATATTCACATCTATACCCCCTATATCAGTATACCATATAACATATATTATATACCTACTAAGAACAAATAAAAAAATACAAACATAATAAAAATACGTATCATTACCCTATACTATACTATATACAATATTAAGTGAAGTTTTAAAAAAATAAAAAATTATATTGTCTATTTTCTACTAAATCATTAGAAACACTAAAAAAATAACAAACTTCAAAAAACATAAAAACATTAAAACACTTTTAAAAATCTAACAAAAATTACATGTGATATATTTCACTATATTTTTTATAATAAACAAAAACAAAATAAAAACCAAATATTAAAATCAATAAAAAATACAAAATCATTAAAACTTATAAAAATCATAACCAAATAAATAAAAATCCCCTAAAACACACAATATATCATTTTAAAGATAATTCTGCCTACTTTTTAATAAAAATGAAATAAAAATATTTCTTACTGTTTCAATTTTAAAAATAAAAATACATTACAGTTTTCAATATACACTAACTTTTTCACCTTAAAAATAAACCAAACTTCATAAAAATCGTAAAACCTCTTAAAAATCCATAAAAACAGTAAAAAAATTACAACATAAAAAATAATAAAAAAATTAAAAACATTTTCTAAAATAATAAAAAATAATAAAAACCTTAAAATTCACAAAAACAATATAAAATTTCTTAAAAATCAAATATTATTCAGAAAATTCCTTAAAAAATTAAAAATTAGGAACCTTTATTAAACCTTAGTTTTTATACTTTAGTCCTAGTTTCTAACAGTTTGCCTCCCTGAGTTTGACACTCCCGTGCTTAACCGCTATACACTTAAGTTTAAGAGTATAAATAAAATAAAAGAAGATTAACTAATCCTTAACCTTTTCTACTAAAACTCACCCGATCGATTCAACAACACTATTCTTTGTTTAGAGTAGTAGATTGGGTGGTTTTTCAGGGTGCCTAGAGTATTGATATCTGACGGGAGGTCTCATTTTATCAACGACAAGGAAAAGGCCCTTGCTAACAAGTTCAACATAGACCATCGAGTAGCCACTCCATATCATCCTCAGACCAATGGTCTTGCTGAAGTATCAAACAGGGAGATCAAAACGATACTGTAGAAGGTAGTCCGCCCAGATCGAAAGGATTGATCGCAACTTTTGGACTCGGTCTTGTGGGCATATCGGACTTCCTTCAAGATACCTTTGGGTACGTCTCTCTTTGTCTCATTTATGGAAAGCCATGCCATTTACCTGTTAAGATTATTCATAAGTCACTATGGGCTGTCACTGAGATATTATTGGATCCAGAGAGTATAGGAGATCAAAGGAAGGCAGAATTGGCATCCCTGGAGGAGCTTAGAGATACAACCTTCTCGAGCAACCTACAATATAAGGAGCGAGTGAAGATATGTCATGATTCTCATATCATCCATAAGCAGTTTGAACCAAATCAGAGAGTATGGTTATTCAATGCTAGGATTAGATTATTTCTAAGGAAATTGCAGAGTAAGTGGAAGGGATCATATTTAGTCCGAAAGGTGCATGGTAATGGTAGTATCAACCTATCTAAAATGTCATCAGAGTCCACATTTCGCGTCAATGGTCAGCGCCTCAAGCCATATCTAGATCATGATCCGTTGATCGTTGGCGTTGCCCCGATTCATTTTGCATGAGATGTCGTCTTCGACTCACATCATTTGTATCTCTTGCCTAGTTATCATTGTCTTCCACCCTTGTATAGATCCAGATGTCCATATCGCACATTCTTTGTCTAACACCCCATCTCCATCTTAAGATTAAGCTATACTTAGGGTGTACTTTGCCCTAAGTATAGGGGGTGTCAGATTTTTTATTATTCTTTTTTATTCTTTTTACCTCTGTTTTGTTGCCAGTCCTACTTGACCTGGTGGGATATTTGAATGGCCAGTCCTAAACCCTCTGGTTGTTATTGATTGAGTCATATGTTTTGAGAATTGCGCTTATGCCCTTGTGAGACTGGGTCACGTGTTACGCGTGTTTGTTTGGTTAATTTGCAATTTAGGCCCTTAGCTTTTAAGTATGTTATTATTCAGCCTAAAACTTTATTCTAATTGCAATAAGGTCCATGTAAACTGTCTGCTTTGTTTTTAATTGAATAATTACCAAATTTGTTCCAAAAATTTTATAAAAATTAATGTTAGCACCTGCTAACACGTAATATTTATCGTAATTTTTGGGATTAATTATGTGTTGTCTTCTATTTTCTAAAAAAACCACTAAAAATTATTCTATCTATTTTATAAAATACATAAAAATTATAATAATGGTGTTAAAAACTCCAAAGAAAATTAGTATTTGTTTATTTTTGTTTGCTTTACGTCAGTACCATTTTTATTTCAAAAATCATCATAAAACCCCTAAAAATCTCAAAACTCTAAAAAACTTATAAAATTCATTAAAAATTCTAAAAAATCAAAAAATATAGGATTTTAGTTTTGTAGATCTTCTTATTTAGTTTTTCATAAAAACCACAACCAGGATATTAGGGCACTTTTAGTTTTTTTAATTTGCCTTTTAGTCCAGGCTGTACACTATTTTCCCTTTTAATAAAATCATATAAAAATTGGTAAAACCCCAGAAAATCACCAAAAATCTTTGAATATTTGAAAAGCATAAAAATATTTTTATTCCAGATTTTTGAGTATTTTTAGCCTTAATAAAAATTATAAAGGCTTGCTTGTGTGTGCTTTATTCCTTATCTTCTTGCTTGTTTTCCTTAATTAAAAACGATAAAAATTTGCAAAATTAAAAGATAATAAAAATATTCTTTTGTTTATCTAATAACGACTACTTCGTAGGTTTTCTCGTGTTCCTTGAGTTCGACCCTGGTCGCTATACCAAGTTAAAATAAAATAGTATATACCGCTAACATTGATTTTGTGCCTTGATTGTCTGATTCGAGTGGTTTCTATTTTCTTGTTGACTTCGCTTTGTGATTTGGGTCACAACGACCTTCTGATTATTTGATTCCTTAGCCTGAGTCGCGAAGCATGTCAACAATAGCCCGTGAAACTTGGGCAATAACTGGATGGTCTGTGGATGGATCTCGAAATCGCAACGGATGACAGGGAGACAGATCCACCTATGAGTGGTAGTAGCTACATGGTTATAGAGCTGCTTTATCGTGCGTTCAGGACCAAGGGGTGGTCTCTTCGCTCCATTGGGTTGCTCAGCTTCCTCAACTTCTGGGATATCTGCATCTTGGTTGTCCCTTCTAGCTCGTAGCTGCGTCAGATCGGCTCTAACGTCGTTCATCAGTCTCCCCTGCTCCCTCTGAAAGGAGAAAGAATCTAGATCAGGATCAGCCAGGACAACGTGCAGCTGCCGAAGGTTCTCTCGAACCGGAGGTGGTGATGATGGAGAGTGATAAGAAGATGGAATCGAAGAAGAACTCCCAGGGTCCGAGTCACGCCCGGAAGTGGAAACTCGATGAAGTTTCAGTTTGGGAAGAGAGACGTCACGAATTGATCTAGATGGATGGCCAGGTGTGCGAGAGAGCGGATCGGTCAGAGTCGACCGAAGTGATCGTCTACCCATCATCCTAAGAAATAGATTACAACTGATCTTATTCGATTGATTTATCTGAAAGATGGGACTCACATCACAAATTCAAATGCAAAGCAAACTCCATATTCACCAACTCAACCTGGTGATGACTGTAAAAGTTCGGTCATTTTTTTTTCAATTTTAGGGTTAATTGGCAAGCAAGTCTTCTCGCAGATTAGCGTGAGTTGATAGGTGTCCTCGAAAGACTGTCCCGATTTCTTACAGAGAATCACCTATTCTCCGCCAGTACGAGAGTAAGTATGGGAGTGTCGAACTCAGGGAGGCAAACTATTAGAAAACCAGGGGAAATGGGAGAAAACTAAGGTTTTATGGGTTTTCAAATTTTTTTATTTATTTTTATGGATTTTTCTGGATTTTTATTTAATTTTTGTGAATTTTATATTGTCTTTATTATTTCAAGTATTTTGTGATTTTTTTTAAATTTTATAAACTATTTTCTAATTTTGATATTATTATTTTTATGTTTTTATTTTATTGTCCTATTTTTATGACCTTTTAGGATGTTTTTAGGCTTTATGGATTTTATATTATTTTTAATGTTGAAAACAATGTCTTTATTGAAAAATGTGAAGTATTTTTTATTTTTAAACTAGACAACAGTGAGAAAATATTTTTACCATATTTTTATTGAAGAGTAGTTGAAATTATCTTTAAAATGATAGGTTGTGCATTTTTATATGATTTTTTATGAATTAATTATGAATTTTTGAAGTTTTATGTATTTTGCATTTTTTTGGGTTTTATTATTCATTTTTTATTGTGTTTTTGGTTTCCTGTGTATAATATAATGAGATATGCTAAGGGTAATTTTTATATGATTTTTAAAAGTGTTTTTTTTTATGTAATTTGAAGTTTATTATTTTTGTATTTTTAAATGATTTATTAATAATAGAAAATCTTTAGATTTTTTTCAAAACTAATATAGTACTATATATAATATATTACTGTATACTTATACGTATTTTTATTAGATTATATATATGTATATATTATGTAGTATAGTATGGTGTAATATATATTGTATAAAGGTAGAAATGCATTTTTTTGAAAAATAAGGGCATGTATGTGAATTGTAGGAACTTGAGAGGCATCTATACTTCCATATAGTGCACATGCTAGGCACGTGATCACGTCAGATGCTGGATCTGCTTGTATTTTGAGGAAGCATCGAGGTTATCGACACAATTTTGCCAGAGAGCACGTGTTATTCACGTGAAGCACTACCTGCAACGGACCTGATCGCGTATCTAAGAATGTTTGGGGGTAAATATGCAAAATGCCAAAAAAAATCAGTAATGCACATGCAAAGCATGTGCTTCCCTTAAGCTAGTGGCGGAGGAGAAGAGGAGGGGCAGAGGTCAGCGCAGTTGGAGAAGAAGAAATGAGGAAGAGAAAGGGGAGAGAGAAGAGAGAGAAAGAAAATATTTAAAAAAATATTAATAAGATTATTTAATTCTTATATTAATTTAAAAGACAATTAGAGAATTAATTACGTAATTACTAATTAAATACTTAATTAAATATAATAATAAATTAATTAAACAACATAATGAATAATTAAATAATAAATAAATGCATTAATTAAAAAATTAATTTAATAATTTTTTTTTTAATTTAAGTAAATAGCTAAGTACTAATAAAGTAGATGAATATAATATATAACATATATTAAATAATATAAATTAAGATATAATGTACAATATATAAACCAATACCGTCTTGAAACCCACATTTTGCATATTAACTCTGATTTTTAGGAAATTAGTGTCATTTTGTAGATAATTCAATAAAAAAACTTTAAGACTGAGCTTGCCCAATTCAGAGTTCATATGGCCGAGTTAAATGGTCCGGAAAATTTAGGTAATGGCTTCGTGGTCTTAGGATTTATTGGCATTTTCACTTAAATTATATTTTTATATTTTTCTATTGATTTTAGAAATATGTTAGAAAAGAAATTAGGTTAAATGGAGTTACGGTTAATTAATTAGAAAATAGGGAAGATTTTTTACATATAGTACACATATACAACTGGGCCCAAACGCCAAAACTCACTCATTTTATTCTAATATTTTCTAGATATTTTAATAAATAGTATTAAGTATAAATTGAAGTTTAAAAGTGAGTTTGGTCAATTTGGAGTTTTCTATAAATAGTTATGAACCTTGGAAGTCGGATTTTATGGCTTTTTCGATTCATCATAGTTAACTATTTTTCTACTAAATAATTTTCCTGATATTTTTATAAATTAGTATATATTTTTATGAAGAACTTTCATGAAGAAAGTATTTTGGTTTGAGATGATCTTGATGATAAATAAAATAGGTGAAATATTTTCAATGTGGAAAATGAATAAATGTATAATTTTGATATTGGTTTTCTGATATTTTATACATTAAGATCCTTATCTCCCCATACTTATTCATTTCGTCGATCAAGTCAATATAGACCCGATCTCGGGGTTAGGATCAGTCTATATATATTTTTTATATACATCCTTCTTTTCTTTTATTTTTCATTTTTCTCTTTATTATTTTATTTTAGATAAAATGAGTTTTTGAATATATAATATTAATAGATGTGGTTAGAATGTTAATTAGTGAGAATTAGTGAATATTTACATATATTTAAATAAGGATTTTAGCCAAAATGAAAGAATAAAGGCGATGAATCATAGATTCATCAAAGATCAGTCCGGGTGTCGCACGCCATGAGAGCAGCCGATACAACGATTGTAGGATCCTCTTGACGGACACCACAGACACTCCAAGACTGGACCTTGGTACCTCGTTCAGATCTCTCACATTAAATGGTGTCATTGCCGAGGAGCAATGCGTAGGATAATCTGTATATAGCCATATCTTTTTATTTTTATTTGCATTTTCTATCTTTATCAATAATTACTTATCTATTCTAATCATCATCTCTTGTTTGACTTCTCTCTGAGGGCTCGTGGACTGAGGTAGACTTATGATGGATCAAAGATCCATCGTCTTTTGAAATGCCCCGCCTCGGCGGGAGCGCATCTACACACTCATTCTCAAAATTACCCAACAACAGTCATAAACAACCTGCATGATATATCATTTATACAAATATATGGACATAGGGAAGAAAATCTGAGTTTCCATTGAAAACAAAAGTCCATATAAGGGTAACAATAAGTCCTCATAGTTCCTTAATTACATCATAAATAAACAGAAGGGAAGGATAACAGAAACCACTATGAAACTAGTCCTCGACCTTAACAACGTCCTGTAGATGCACCACCAAAGATGTGAGCCTCTATCTCCTGCTCGACACTTCCTGTTGGATTTCCAAAGAATGTAACTCGTGAGTCAACTGACTCAGTAAGGATAAACAAATTATAAATTAAAAGAATATAAGTAGGTAATGCAATGGCGGTAACTGAACAAGTTTAGAAGAGAACATTTTAAAAGCATATAAGAAATTACCATCACTTATATTTTAGGCCTTTAACACATGCAATCAATACCAATTCTTTGACACCTCTTAATCCATATTTTTATTTACTTATCCCGGACTCGCCCGTCAAAGGAGAAAAATTGCACTATAAATGAAGCCTGCAACACTCCATTCATAATGCAACCTAAAACCTGTGCGTAAGCGCGATCCTTCAGCTAGTCTAGTTGGTAGTACTCTGACACTCGAGACAGGGCATACATGCCCGATGAGTCGCAACACTGTCAATCGAGTCTGCCGGAGGAGTCTCGCTCGCTCCCTAATAAGTACAACAAAAACGGATCCGTATGGTGTAATGCACGCGTGCATCCACCTTAATTCTACCAGAGTACCTACCACCACCCCACTCTATGATGCCCCTCGAGTGGGGATGACTCACTGTCGGCTCAGCCGGACCACAAGGGTGTGCACCCACCTTGTAGTAATTATGCGTTCATCCTCCAATCAGTAGTTTGGGCTCTCAAGTCGCTATTCATAACACAAGCACGCCATACTTTATTATATGTTATACCATAGACATCCAGCACGGAACACTATGTGAGAGTTAAATCTTGAGGTACTTTTATCCCAAGCACCTCATTTTGGATCATTAAAGAAATAGATGCAGATTGCAAGTCACTGTCCATTGCAATTTCTGAGTTACACCTTACGGTTGTATAATCGTTACCAGATACTTACGGTGACTCGAATTATTCTGACTCATGAAATGTAATGTTGAAACTAATGTGACTTAATTCTGATAGTAAGGCCTATAACAATTGAAATTTCTGAAACCGACTACTAATTCATAAAGTTATTAGATAATGTTGCGAAAGTTTAAGTAGTGAGTGTCAGGCAATTATCAAACCCTCAACTATAACTAGTAATTACTAAACTATCGAAAGAAAGCAGGGAACCTATGGATGGAAAAAAAATTTATCGACCACATATTTACAAGAGGCATGCAAAAAATATACACAAATCACGCAAGATCGAATTGTTTATATACAACAATCGACCCAATGGGAAACTATTCATTACGTTAATTAAATTTAATTAAGTTTCCATTCTTATCATGGATTGGACTCTTTTCCACTAATTATAACCAAAACTCATATAATACATATCATTACCTATAACATAAGGTCAATATGAGAAGACCATACTGTAATTAGATTACGGAAAAGCCCATGGTTCATTACAGATGAAGGGCCATCAACATTAGCCATTAGTTGGTCCAACCGGTAATAGTATATGAAAGGAATGGAGGCTTATATCGGTATGGACGGGTTTAGTCACCATGGTTATAATCCAAGTTATGGAGAAGACAACACCATTACTATTCAAGTCACAGAATATTACATGATCAACCTGTAAGTTTTATGGTAGAATAAATAATAAGGTAGAATACTCTAATCATATGACCTCCGAAAATATAATCATTACTACTCACAAGAGTAACATTATTTCCTTTTAACCGTGCACAAATCGAAATTTGCAATGTTTCATTCTCTACTAAATCCACGATTTATGCAGATAAGCACCGTTTAAATATTCTCAAAGAATTCACGTTAAAGATAATTACATCTTTTTGAAGTATATGTAAATAATATGTGAATATAAAACACTTCACTAAATATATTGAAACTTACACACATGGGGTATAAGTTATCGCATACAAACCAAATGTATTTATTACAGAAAGTTATGGCAACGGAATCCAAGGTATTCACGTAATCACCATTATCACGAACGACGGAGAAAACGAAACTCAATAACAATCCTATTGATCAATAACAAAAAATAAGACTACCAACAGCAAGAGGGCGATCCCGAGGAAGGATCGAAACGAAACATCAATCCCTAAAATCAACAAACTCCATCAGAGAATGTCAAGATCCGTTACCTATGTTAGCGTACGCCTCCAATCCGCGTTCTTGATTGTTCGATCAAGAATCCGATGAGAGAGATGCCTTTCCCTTATTATGATGCTCCTCCTTTTTCTTTTGTCGCGAAGCCTCGGAGCTTGCACCGATCTCTCTTTGGTTCTCTAGAGAAGGAGAGGGAAAAAGGGATAAGAGAATGACTTGGGGAGGAGGAAAAGAATGGGTTAGGGTTTGGAAAGGAGTAGGGATGAGGGGAGATGAAGGTTGTGGGTCTTTATATAGTTGGGGATTAAAATCTTAGTTTTAGAAACCCTAAAATAGCCTTAATTCGTATTTAATTTATCTAATCCCGTAACCATTAATCCCCTCAAAAACCATGACCCCTCTTCACCAAAATAGGCATATCTCCCCCATCCGAACTCAGAATTACGCGTTTTTGGGCTCGTTGGAAAGCTTGCGACGAGACGCTTCTTTTGAGTATAATATTGAATAGGTTTTAAAATTTCAGAAAAATCCGAAAATTACGGGGTGTTACATCATAACAACCTTAAAAATAGTCTCGTCCCCGAGACTTAGGATGCAAAAGGTGTAATCATAACAACCTTAAAAGGTTGGATCCTATCGAGTAAAAGATAACAACCTTAAAAAGGATGAAAGTAGCTTATATATTACCTTCAAAAAGGTATGGGTAGTCCCGTCGCATATCCGCCTAAGGTTCCCAGGTGGCCTCCTCGGAGTTGTGTCGTTGCCAAAGGATCTTCACCAAAGGTATCTCCTTGTGCCTTAACTTCTTCACTGAACGATCGATGATACGAACTGGTTCCTCTGGATAACTCAGGTCAGTATCCACATGAAGGTCATCATAACTAATCACATACGATGGATCATGCACATATTTTCGTAAGTTGGAGATATGAAAAATATCATGCACACCAGCAAGGTGAGGAGGAAGAGCAATCCTGTATGCAACTTTACCAATCTTGTCGAGAATCTCGAACGGTCCCACAAATCGGAGTGCTAACTTTCCCTTCACTCCAAATCACTGAACTCCCTTTGTGGGAGAAACTCTCAAGAAGACAAAATCTCCAACTTCAAAGCTAAGATCAGTGCGTCGTCTATCGCTATAGCTCTTTTGCCTACTCTGTGCAGTAAGCAATTTCTTCCGAGCTATCTTGATTGCCTTAGCAGTCTCCTCCAAATACTCTACTTATGTAGAAGGTTATGTCCAACCTCCTGCCAACTCAGAGGTGTAGAGCATCGTCTTCCATACAATGCTTCAAAAGGAGTCATACCTATGCTGGCATGGTAGCTGTTATTATACGTAAACTCTGCTAACGGCAAATGGTCCTTCCACGGCCCTTTCCACTCCAGCACACATGCTCGAAGAAGATCCTCCAGTGTCTGAATCGTCCTCTCGGATTGTCCGTCGGTTTGTGGATGGTAAGAAGAACTGAGGCATAGTTGTACTTCTAAAGAACTCATGAATTCCCTCCAGTAGTGAGAGGTGAACCTTGGATCACGATCAGATACAATCTGCTTCGGCAACCCATGAAGTCTGACAATCTCCTTAATAAAGACCACTGCAAGCTGTAAGGGGGTGCATGGCATACTCACAGGTATGAAATGTGCTGACTTAGTAAGCCTATCAACCACGACCCAGATGGCATCATGACTACTAGTGGTCTTAGGAAGACCCGTCACAAAATCCATAGATATACCCTCCCACTTCCACTCAGGAATAGGAAGGGATTGCAAAAGTCCAGGTGGCCTCTTATGCTCAGCCTTAATTTGCTGACACGTCAGGCATTTTGCCACAAACTTGGCCACATCCCTTCTCATTTGCTTCCACCAAAAATACTTTTTCAAATCCTTATACATCTTTGTGCCACCAGGATGTATCGACAAACGTGAACTATGTGCCTCACGCATGATCTCTTCCCTCAATTGTACATCTGCTGGAACACACAACCGATTCCCATTTCGTAGCACACCATCTTGATAAGAAAAGCCAACTAAGGTTCATGCGATAGCCTTCTCCTTGAGTCTCTGCATACTCAGGTCTTCATGTTGCCCTTGGATGATTCTCTCAACTAACTCTGGACGTGAATGGGATGGAAGTACGATTGTTCTCTACTACTTTGAAATGGATGCCAATCACTGAAAGCTGCAAGAAGATCCCATGCTTTAAGCTGAGGATGGGATTCACTTGAATGAGGCCTACGACTAAGAGCATCAGCGACCACATTCGCCTTACCATGATGGTAGGAGATGGTGCACTCATAATCTTTTAAAAGCTCCAACCATCTCCTTTGCCTCATATTAAGCTCCTTCTGATCAAAAAGATGCTTGAGACTCTTGTGATCTGTGAAGATTTCGAAAGCAACACCATAAAGATAATGTCTCCACATTTTAAGAGCAAAGACAACTGCTGCCAGTTCCATATCATGAGTTGGGTAATTTTTCTCATGTGGCTTCAACTGTCTAGATCCATATGCAACAACCTTACCATGTTGCATCAAGACCGCACCCAGACCCTCCTTTGATGCATCAGTGTAAACTGTGAATCCATCTGGGTCCGACGAAATGGTCCAGATGGGAGCTGTAGTGAGCCTTTCCTTCAGTGTTTGGAAACTATTCTCGCATTCTCCTGACCAAGCATAGGGCATCTCTTTCTTGGTTAACTGGGTGAGGGGAAGGGCAATCTGAGAAAATCCCTTCACAAACCGACTGTAATAACCGGCTAAACCAAGAAAGCTTCGGATCTCAAACACGTTCTTCGGTCGTTCCCAACTAAGGACTGCTTCGATTTTTGCAGGATCCATAGACACTCCTACACCTAAGATAACATGGCCTAAGAATGATACTTCTTGAAGCCAAAACTCACACTTACTAAACTTTACATATAGCTTGTGCCTCCGCAAGGTCTTCAGTACTGTCTGTAAGTGAGTGCGATGTTCCTTCTCATCTCGAGATTAGATAAGGACATCATCAATGAAAACCACAACAAAACTGTCGAGGAAAGGCTGAAAAACCCGATTCATCATGTCCATGAATGCTGCTGGGGCATTTGTCAAGTCAAAGGGCATCACCAAGAACTCATAGTGACCATATCTGGTTCTGAATGCGGACTTAGGTATATCCACATCCCGAATATGTAACTGGTGATAACCAGACAATAGTTCAATCTTAGAGAAGATGGATGACCCTTGTAGCTGATCAAAGAGATCGTCAATGCGCGGCAAAGGGTAACGATTCTTGAGTGTTACTTTATTCAACTGCCGATAATCTATACACATGCGCATAGATCCATCCTTCTTCTTAACAAAAAGGACATGCGCTCCCCATGGACATGTACTAGGGCGTATGAAACCCTTCTCCAGCAGTTCTTGTAACTGCACCTTGAGTTCCTTCAGCTCAGCTGGTGCCATCCTGTATGGTGTCATGGATATTGGTTGAGTTCCTGGAATGATAGAAATCTCAAACTCCACCTCACGAGGTGGAGGAAGCCTGGGAAGATCTACAGGAAATACATCTGGAAAGTTCTTTACTATTTCAATCGCCTCTATTCCTTCCATGGGAGTTTGATTCCCAATGACGTGAGCAATAAATCCTTCGCATCCTTGAGATAACAGACGATGAGCTTGCAATGCTGATATGCAGGTTACCTCGTCGAGGTGCTTCCATCAAATACGAATTCTTGTAGCTCAGGAATCCTGAAAATTATCTGTTTTTGGAAACAGTCTAAACATGCGTGGTGATTCTCAAGCCAGTCCATGCCGAGAATAACATCAAAATCCTCCATATGAATGAGTAGCAAGTACGCCTCCAGCATATAACCTCCAATATAAACTGGGCAATCGGGAAATACCCGATGGACAACAAACACTTGACCCCCAGGACCCTTAATAAGATAAGGGTTTGAAACTATGGTAGGCTCTCAGCCTAAGGTATCTGCAAAACTCCATGATACGAAGGAATGAGATGCACCCGAGTCAAAAAGAGCATGAGCTGTAAAGTCGCCTACTGAAATCATACCTCGTACTACTGATCCCGAAGCATATGCTTGCCCATCAGTGATGGCATTGAGTTGTCCTTCTCTTCGTGGCCCACTGGAACCTGCCGTGCTTCGAGTCTGGTTGGGATGTCCACGGCCACCACGAGAGGTAGAACCACGTCCTTGGTGCTGCAGACGTCCCCCTCGTACAGTACCTCGCATTTGTGAAGCTCCCAACGGACAGTTGGACCTGATGTGCCCCTCTTAGTTTCATCGGTAGCAAACACGCGCATCGGTTATGCTGTTTACCATTGGATGTGTTGGTCGTGATGGCTCAGAAAATGCTTGCTCCAAGGTAGGAGCTCCTCCATCTGCGGACCTGGTAGACATGCCATGCCGGTAGGGGTGGATACATTGTCCTCTTCGTACTGTCGAACGATCATTACAAGTAGTCTTCCCATAATAACTCGATCCTCCTTGCCTGGTTTGTACTGACCTGCCTTCACGCAAGTCCTCCTCCACTCGTGATGCAGCATCAACCACTTTCTTCATAGTAACCAATCTAAGGGGTACTAGTCTCTCGCGAATTTCCTTACGGAGACCTCGAAAGAACTTGAATGCTTTGTCAGCTTCAGTCAGCACAGTGCTAGCAACATACTTCAGCAATTCCGTGAACCTGTTCAGATAAGCAGTCACAGTCTTGTTCCCTTGCTCGAGTAGTGTGAACTCCACGCGACGCTGCTCTAGCCAGTATTTCGGATAGAAATGCTCCCAGAACGCCTCAGTAAATTTCTCCCAAGTAACTGGCGTTGAAATCTGCGGCTCCATAGAACTCCACCATTCCTCAGCATAGCCCGCTAAGGAGTGAGTGGCAAGGGTAACCATCTCCTCATCTGGTACATGTATGGTGCGGAATACCTTTTCCACAGGCTTCAGCCATCTCTCTGCCACATCTGGGCATGTATTGCCCAAAAACTCTGGAACTTTCTCTTGCGATATTTTGAAAATATGTCCTCTTGTCGCGGTGGTGGCGGCGACGGAGGAGGAGGAGGAGGTGGCGGTGGTGGTGGATCACCATGTCCCCCACCCATTCCAGACCCGCCCTCAGATGCAGATCTCGACAATCGCTCCTCGAGCATGAGCTACCTCTGCTGCACATCTTGCAGCATCTCCATCATCGCAGCCAACTGCTGCGCAGTCTGATCCCTACGAGGCGGCATGATCTACAAGTGTAGAAATAAAAGGAAATTGCAATTAGATCCAAGAGTAGAGGTCACTAGTCAACCTTGATCATTACTTTTTTTTTTCAGAAGTCGGAAGACTACTTGTCTAATGTACAATGGTATCTCTCCTACCATACAGTTGTCTATGACTGATGGGGTAATTTGGCTCTGATACCAAATGAAACGCCCCGCCTCGGCGGGAGCGCATCTACACACTTCTCAAAATTACCCAACAACAGTCATAAACAACCTGCATGATATACCATTTATACAAATATATGGACATAGGGAAGAAAATCTGAGTTTCCATTGAAAACAAAAGTCCATATAAGGGTAACAATAAGTCCTCAGAGTTCCTTTATTACATCATAAATAAACAGAAGAGAAGGATAACAGAAACCACTATGAAACTAGTCCTCGACCTTAACAACGTCCTGCAGATGCACCACCAAAGATGTGAGCCTCTGTCTCCTGCTCAACACTTCCTGTTGGATTTCCAAAGAATATAACTCGTGAGTCAACTGACTCAGTAAGGATAAATAAACTATAAATTAAAAGAATATAAGTAGGTAATGCAATTGCGGTAACTGAACAAGTTTAGAAGAGAACATTTTAAAAGCATATAAGAAATTACCATCACTTATATTTTAGGCCTTTAACACATGCAATCAATACCAATTCTTTGACACCTCTTAATCCATATTTTTATTTACTTATCCCGGACTCGCCCGTCAAAGGAGAAAAATTGCACTAGAAATGAAACCTGCAACACTCCATTCATAGTGCAACCTAAAACCTGTGCGTAAGCGCGATCCGTCAGCTAGTCTAGTTGGTAGTACTCTGACACTCGAGACAGGGCATACATGCCCGATGAGTCGCAACACTATCAATTGAGTCTGCCGGAGGAGTCTCGCTCGCTCCCTAATAAGTACAACAAAAACGGATCCGTATGGTGTAATGCACGCGTGCATCCACCTTAATTCTACCAGAGTACCTACCACCACCCCACTCTGTGATGCCCCTCGAGTGGGGATGACTCACTGTCTGCTCAGCCGGACCACAAGGGTGTGCACCCACCTTGTAGTAATTATACGTTCATCCTCCAATCGGTAGTTTGGACTCTCAAGTCGCTATTCATAACATAAGCACGTCATACTTTATTATATGTTATACCATAGACATCCAGCACAGAACACTATGTGAGAGTTAAGTCTTGAGGCACTTTTATCCCAAGCACCTCATTTTGGATCATTAAAGAAATAGACGCAGATTGCAAGTCACTGTCCATTGCAATTTCTGAGTTACACCTCACAGTTGTATAATCGTTACCGAATACTTACGGTGACTCGAATTATTCAGACTCATGAAATGTAATGTTGAAACTAACGTGACCTAATTCTGATAGTAAGGCCTATAACAATTGAAATTTCTGAAACCGACTAGTAATTCATAAAGTTATTAGATAATGTTGCGAAAGTTTAAATAGTGAGTGTAAGGCAATTATCAAACCCTCAACTATAACCAGTAATTACTAAACTATCAAAAGAAAAGCAGGGAACCTATGGATGGAAAAAAAATTTATCGACCACATATTTACAAGAGGCATGCAAAAATATACACAAATCACGCAAGATTGAATTGTTTATATACAACAATCGACCCAATGGGAAACTATTCATTACGTTAATTAAATTTAATTAAGTTTCCATTCTTATCATGGATTGGACCCTTTTCTACTAATTATAACCAAAACTCATATAATACATATCATTACCTATAACATAAGGTCAATATGAGAAGACCATACTGTAATTAGATTATGGAAAAGCCCATGGTTCATTACAGATGAAGGACCATCAACATTAGCCATTAGTTGGTCCAATCGGTAATAGTATATGAATGGAATGGAGGCTTATATCGGTATGGATGGGTTTAGTCACCATGGTTATAATCCACGTTATGGAGAAGACAGCACCACTACTATTCAAGTCACAGAATATTACATGATCAACCTGTTAGTTTTATGGTAGAATAAATAATAAGGTAGAACACTCTAATCATATGACCCCCGAAAATATAATCATTACTACTCACAAGAGTAACATTATTTCCTTTTAACCGTGCACAAATCAAAATTTGCAATGTTTCATTCTCTACTAAATCCACGATTTATGCAGATAAGCACCGTTTAAATATTCTCAAAGAATTCACGTTAAAGATAATTACATCTTTTTGAAGTATATGTAAATAATATGTGAATATAAAACACTTCACTAAATATATTGAAACTTACACACATGGGGTATAAGTTATCGCATACAAACCAAACGTATTTGTTACAGAAAGTTATGACAACGGAATCCAAGGTATTCACGGAATCACCATTATCACGAACGCCGGAGAAAAAGAAACTCAATAATAATCCTATTGATCAATAACAAAAAATAAGACTACCAACAAGAAGAGGGCGATCCCGGGGAAGGATCGAAACGAAACATCAACCCCTAAAATCAACAAACTCCATCAGAGAATGTCAAGATCTGTTACCAATGTTAGCGTACGCCTCCAATCCGCGTTCTTGATTGTTCGATCAAGAATCCGATGAGAGAGATGCCTTTCCCTTGTTATGATGCTCCTCCTTTTTCTTTTGTCGTGAAGCCTCGGAGCTTGCACCGATCTCTCTTTGGTTCTCTAGAGAAGGAGAGGGAAAAAGGGATAAGAGAATGACTTGGGGAGGAGGAAAAGAATGGGTTAGGGTTTGGAAAGGAGTAGGGATGAGGGGAGATGAAGGGTGTGGGTCTTTATATAGTTGGGGATTAAAATCTTAGTTTTAGAAACCCTAAAATAGCCTTAATTCTTACTTAACTTATCTAATCCCGTAACCATTAATCCCCTCAAAAATCATGACCCCTCTTCACCAAAACAGGCATATCTCCTACATACAAACTCGGAATTACACGTTTTTGGGCTCGTTTGAAAGCTTGCGACGAGACGCTTCTTTTGAGTATAATATTGAATAGGTTTTAAAATTTCAGAAAAATCCGAAAATTATGGGGTGTTATACCTTTATTCTTTCATTTTGGATAAAATCTTTGGTAAAATACATGTAAATAATCATTAATTCGCATTAATTAGCATTATAATTACAATCATTAATATCATATATTTAACACTTATTTTATCCAAATAAAATAATAAAGAGAAAAAGAAAAATAAAAGAAAAGAAGATTGTAGATATGTAATATATACAGACTGATCCTAACCTCGAGACCGGGTCAATATTGACTTGGTCAATAAAATAAATAAGTAGGGGGAAATAAGGATCCCAATGTATAGAAATACCAGAAAATCGAGATAATAAAAATGTAGTTAATCATTTTTTACCTCATAAATATTTCACCAATTTATTTATCATCAAGAAAATCTTGAATCAAAATGTTTCCTTTACAGAAATTGTTTATAAAAATATAATTAATTTATCAAAATATTAGAAAAATAATTCATCACAAAAATAAAATATTATAATGAATAGAAAAAACCATAAAAGCCAACTTTCGAGGTTCTTAACTATTTATAAAAAAACTCCAAACGGGCAAAACTCACTTTTAAATTTTGTTTTATAACTAATACTATTTATTTAAATTATTAAAAAATACTAGTAAAAAATGGGTGAGTTTTGACATTTGAGTCCCGTTGTATATATATGTATTATATGTAGAATATTCCCATATTTTAATTAATTATCCGTAAATGCGATTACTTTAATTTCTTTTCTAAAATTCTTCTAAAAATCATTACAAAAATATTAAAATATAATTTAAGTCAAAATACCAATAAATCTTGAGGCCACGAAGTCGTTACCTAAATTTTTCGGACCTCATAACTCGGCCATACAGACTCCGAATTGGGCAAACTCAATCTTAAAGTTCATATTATTTAATTATCTATAAAAGGACAATGATTCACGAAAATCGGAGTTACTATGAAAAATGTGGGTTTCAAGACCACAATTGTTTGTATATATATTGTACAATGTACTGTAATTTACTATTATTTAATATTATATATGTGTATACTTTATTAATATTTTAAAAAATAAAAAATATTTAAAATTAATTGATTAATTAATTGCTAATTACTGTTAAATTATTAATTATTATTTAATTATTCATTAAGTTATTTAATTAATTCATTAATTATTAATAATTAATTATTTAATTACTAATTATTTAATTAATCCTCTAATAAATTCTTACAATTAATACAATTATTAATTTATTAAAATGTTTAATTTATTTTTTTTATTTTTTATCTCTTTTCTCTCTCTTCTCATTTCCATCTTCCCCGTTTCTCTTCTTCTTCTCTCTATTTCCACCGTCGCCTTGCTCGTCCTCCCCTCCTCTCCTTAGGCCGCCAACTTCCTGTCAACCGACGAACGGCCTGACCATTGGCCGTTCGTCTAACCACCTCGGTCCTCTGCCTGTTGTGACTGTATCCCTTACGTGAACTCCAGGGAAGCTATGCCTATTAATCCTCCTCCTTCATTGATCCATCTACCATTTTGCGAGGTGTAGGTCCAGCTCTGAGGTAGCTCCAGTGACAGCGAGAGACAACCTCATCGCAGCGATGACGACCGCTCACTCTTTCTCCCGGTGAGATCTGTGAGAATCATCTCACGTTGCAGCATCCTCCAGGAAGCTACCTAGCCTCGAGCTTCTCGCCGAGCTCTCGAGGCTATGATTACCGACCTCATCAGAGCTCGATTCCCAATCGAACAACTCCTTCACCTTCCAGGTTAGTCCTTCGCATCTTCTCCTTCCTCCTTATGTTTCTCTTCTCTCCTCGATCCTTCCATTATCTTCTTAAATCCTCTTTATCCTCTATGTTTCCTCTTCGATTTGACTCAACTTCGACCAAATTCCATCTCATCTGATCGTTTTCATCTTCTACACACTTCATTCAACCCTGCACCTCATATCTTGTCGAGATCTGAGCTCCAAATCCCATTTCCTTCACTTTCGATTAGGGATCTCCCATTTATCTCACAATTGTATTTCAATTTCAGTCGAGGTGTATCCTCAAACCATAGTTGTTCATCTGTAGGTTCTGGAGCTTCGACGAGTATAATGACTATCTAGAGACCTGAAGAACAAAGATAATCAACACCGCCTACATGCTGATATATCAAGCAATACATCTGAAGCTTCGATACACCGATACCTGAACACGAAGCACGTTCTCGGATCGGGAATGAAACATCAGAATTATCGCTCGCATGAGCGAAACTAACATCACGTGGGATCGAAAGGTCTTCTGCCTTGAACTATTGCCACACATGAAGAGAATCATCCTCTCACAAACACTACATCGGTTCACCATCTAATATTTCTTGCCCTGGAGATCTGAGAAATGCTAACTGCTCGAGAACTACCGAACTTCTGGATTTAAAGCATAACTCCATCAGGCGACAAACTCGGCATAGATCTAGAATTAATTTGCATTCGAGATTAGAGCGAGGGGAACCACCATCGTTTGCCACCTGAAAGAGGGAAGAACAACCTCCCTCTCCAAATTCGACATCCGACGTTGGATCAGCATTGCATTGTACGGTCCAGATCCAAAGCACCGCCCGCTGCTCGCCCGCCGCTTAAGGCCACACATGCGCAACACATGAGGGAGACAATATTTTTGGGTGTTTGCACTCTTACACTCGTTGATTCTCATATTATGAACAGGTCCAGGTCGACGAGTCCCTCACGTGATCTGCACGTGGGTATCCTGAGAAATTTACGCTTCATCCCTTGTAGTTTTATATTTTATCATGCACCTCTGAATTTCCTTATAATTGCATATAGACACTTGAAAATAGTTAATAAATACTATATATATATATATCCCATACATTATAAATAAAATACAAAATATAAAAACTAAATAAAAATACACATAAATACCATATATATACTATACACAGTACTAAAATTATTTTGAAAAATAAAAACATTTTCTGTTTCTAATAAATCATTTAAAAACACCTAAAAATATAACAAACTTTAAAAACCATTATAAAAAATACAAAACACTATTTAAAAATCTAGTAAAAATTACACTTAGCATATTTTGTTATATTTTACACATAAACCAAAAATAAAATAATAATTGAATAATAAAACCAATAAAAAATACATAATACGAAAAAAACTTTGAAAATTCGTAATTAATTCAATAAAATTCACAAAATAGGTACTACCTGCCATATTAAAGTTAGTTTCACCTACTTTCTAACAAAAATAAAATAAAAATATTTTGCTATTGTTTTAAGTTTTAAGAATCGATAATAAAATTCTGTTCTTAATAAAAAAAATTTATTTTTCAATCTTAAAAATAACAAAAAATCCATAAAAATTATAAAAACTTTCTAAAATTCATAAAAACAGAAAATAAACATTATAAAATTAAAATAATAAAATAAAAACCAACTAAAATTACAAAACATTTTTTTAAAATAATAAAAGAACTACAAAATACTAAAAAATAATGAAAACAATACAAAATTCACAAAAATTAAATAAAATTAAAGAAAATTCCTTAAAAATAAAGAAAAATTAAAAAAATCTATAAAACCTTAATTTTCTATATTTTTACCCTAGTTTCTAAACAGTTTGCTTCCCTGAGTTCGACTCTCCTATACTTAACGTTATGCACTTAAGTTTAGGAGTATAAATAATATAAATAAATTTTCTGCTAAAATTTCAACTCGATCGATTCAGCGAAACTATTCTTTTTTTAGAGTAGTATACTGGGTGGTTTTTCAGATGGCATCGTTGTCGGGGAGCCAGTGCTAGGGTAGAGCGTAGAATTTAGGCTCGGGGTTTTCTGTTTCACCATCTTATTATTTTAACTTCACGATTTGTTGTTTCTGATTTGTGCAGCGTAGGTTGCGCTGCACAGTTGAGAACTGAGAAATCGAAATTTTTTACTCTTTGTAATTCCTTGTAAATAAAATATAAAAAGATCAAGGGTGCTTTCCTGTTTTTCTTTTTTTGTAGAAGGGGCCCCATAAGGGCATCCCGACTTGTACCTTCCTACGTCTCTTTCTCAGGGTCTATTTCACCGAGTGCGTGCACTTGGGGGAGCATGTCAATTACCGTGACTTTTCTCGCATCGCAATTTCTCTGACGATTTCTGCGGCTTTTTCAGGGTTAGGTGCTTGCTTAGGCTTTTCGATTTTTCTCTTCATGTGCCTTCTTAGCTAGTTTTAGGACTCGCAACCTAGGTACATGCTTAGCTAGGATAAAAAGACAAAAATCATTAGATGTTCTTTAAAAATACTCAAAAACAGTGATAACCGAAAATTAAAATCAAGATTGCTAACATTATCAGACTTAAAACTAAACGTAAAGGATTCACTTGTTTGGGGAGAGCAATCCCCAACGAATGTTTGACATGTACTCTCCAGATTTGTGAGTGAGGGATGACCCTTAAGGTTAGATCCAGAGTCCGAATTTCTTTCAAGATACTACCGAGTTCATACATTTAATCACTTACTATTCAGTGGGGACTCTCAGGTAGCCAGAAACGGTCTGAGTTTCCTTAGCAGAGTGGGAGGTTTAGAGGACATTGCATAAGACTCCGTCTGTACTTACTTCCATACTGGCTAAGAATAGATGATTTTTTGTAAGAACACGTGACCGTATTCTGGGGAAGTCTCGAGCACCTATGAGCTCACACAAATCTGCGAGAAGACTTGCTTGCTAATTGACCCTAAAATTGAAAAGATAAACGACCGAACTTCTACGGTCATTATCGGGTTGAATTGGTGAATACGGGGTTTGCTTTGTGTTTAAATTTGTGAGTGATTCTTATATCTCAGATCAATAAATCGAATCAGCTATCATCTCTCAGGATGATGGGCAGGCGATTTCCTTTGAGCGATCCACTCTCTCGCGCACCTGTCCATCCATCCAGATCGGTTCGAGATGTCTCTCTTCCCAAACTGACATCTCATCGAGTTTCTACTTCCATACGTGACTCTAAGCCTGAAAGCTCTTCTCTGATTTCTTATTCTCGTTCTCTCGTCACCACCTCCGGTTCAAGGAAACCCTCAGCAGTTGCATGTTAACCAGGCCGAACCTAATCTAGACTCTTTCTCTTTTCTAGAAGACATGGCTAGAAAAGGACCGCAGATTACATTAATTATGATAGATCAGGCTGTGATCAATAGCAGTCTACTTACATCCCTTGAGACGATGTAGGACCAGATTCAGGAGCAAGGAAAACTGATGAATGATGTCAGAACAGAGCTGACTCAGCTGCGAGCACAAAGAGAAAATCCAGATGCTGAGAATCCAGGAGCTGAGGAACCTGAGCAACCTAGTGCATCAAAGAGACCACCTCTTGGTCCGGATAGAATGATGCAACGACTCTACAATCCTGGAGCTACTACCACTCATCGATGGATCCGTCTCCCTACCATTCATGGCAATTTCAATCTCCAACCTCAGACGGTCTAATTTCTGCCCAACTGATGAATCTCGTATTCATCATGCTAAAATTGGTCATTTAGGCTCTGTCCCCCATCATCCACCTGTAATTATTCATTAATAGAGCATTATTAGTCATCATGCATGTGTGAATAATATCTGCATTTCATCATGCAAATTGCATTTAAAATCCCCAGTGTAAATTAGCCCAAAAAGCCGCTAACTTCTCACATTTTTAGTTAATTCATCCTAACTCCGATTGACCCAAAACCACCTCCATTGTGTAGATATTACTAACCTTATTAAATAAAAAATACAAAAAAATTACTGACTCCAATAAGTGTCAAATAATCCCAAAGTCAAATTCCACATCTGACAGACTAAAACAAGCATATCTCCCTCATACAATGTCCGATTTTGGTCTACTCACTTTTAAAGTACTCCATTTTCAAATACCTTCAAAACAAGACCAATTTCATAAAATTCGGAGCTCATATGTGAAAGTTGGGTTTTGGGCCTCTTTTGCGCGTTTTAACTTCTTGCTAATTTTGACCTGAGATTTTATGTGCATAATTAACTCTTTTAATTTTATTTCTTTTTCATTTGTGTCCTTTGACGAAAGTTTTAATAAGAAATGCAAAAATCCAAATCCAGATAAAAACTGAAATCAAAGAAACTGACCAAGTCCGAGTGTCCGTTGTCGGTCTGTACAAAAGTTGTGTGTTTCTTACTTTCATTTTATTTTCCTATTTTCTTATCCTTTAAAATTCCAAAAAAATTAGATTAATGTGTAAATAATTTTCTTCTATTTTATCGTATTTTTTCTAGAATTTTTATCCCCTCAAAAACCACCAAAAAAATTACAAAACTCCAAAAATGAGGTTTTTCGTACACAAGGAAAGCCACCATAAATACCACTTCTCACAGTTGACCTCTTTTGCTCCTGGGCCCTTCATGAAAGTTGTAGATCTCGTCGAGACGAACAACTTTCGTGAAGAAAACTTTTCGATCCGAGGTCATCTTCTATCTCTTTTTCCCCTTTTAAATTCTGAAATTTTTTTGGTGCCACGTGGCAGCTCCAGGGCGTGCCACATGGCACCCCGCCTCACTCTCTCTCCCAGGCCACCCCGGGTCACGTGCCCAGCACGTGACCCCGCCCTCTTCTCCTTCCTCTGGCCGTTACCCGCCGCGGCCTCCTGCCGTTTCTCCTCCCCCTCGTAACCGCCGCCACGCCTGCTCCTCCACCTCCTGCCGTTACCCGTGCCGCCCCCTATAAAGCCACGCCCCCCTCCGCTCGCTCCGACCATCCGCCATCACTAGAGCTACCTCGACTTGGTGACAGAAAGGAAGGGCCTCGGCGTGATCCAGCCACCTCCGGTGAGCTGCTGCGAGCCTTCAAGCTCGCCCTTACGGTGTTCGTTACGCCCATCGTCGGCCTCGCAAAGGCCAAGTTCCTTACCCCCCCCCACCGATTACACCATTCGTCTTCTTCCTCGTGTATTCCTAACCACTTGCAGGTCCCTCCGCCCCAAGCGCCACCGCGCCTCACCGCGTCGGCCAAGAGCGCCCCGCCTCCTCCGCCTCTCGCTCGCACTTCGCCGCCTCGCGCGGCGGCTGCGTCGTCCGCCCGCCTCACTCGCTGGTCGCCCCCGCCAAAGCTCGGCCGTGTGTCGGCCGAGCGTTCGTGCGCCGCCTCGCTCGCCGGTGGCCACCAGCTCCGCCCTCCATGACGCACAGGCGCCGTTGGATCAAGGGCAGGAGTGCCCGATCCAACGGCCGAGCGGCCGACACGCGCCTCCCCCCCAGGCCTTGAGGCTCGGGCTGATCGAGCCTTAGCCTCGGGACCCCGAGCCTGCCGGTCCGCACTCGAGCCTCCAGGCGCACGTGCTTTGCACGTGCATTCTGGGAAAATTGTAGGAACACCCCCAAAGGTCTCTGAAATTACAAGAAGGCCCCCGCTTGGGTAAATTACGCAGGGACCCCTCCGACTTTCCAAAATTACAGATAAGCCCCTCCAGGGACTATTTTGAAGGAAAACTTTATTTTAATTACATTTTAGTCCCTGAAATTTCATTTTAGCATATCTTCTCCATCTGGACTCCGATTTTAGCGTATAATATGTCGTTTCGAAGCTCTTTTCATGCTCTACCATTTAGTATAGTCTGTGAACAAATCTGAAGTGGTTTATTGTCAATTATTATTTGCGGATCATCACTGACTTTTGCAGGCTTCTTTTGACATACTTGTGCTTGAGAATTGAGTGATAAATTTTTGCAGGAGGTCGGATAGTGAACTCTGATTGCCATTGATGGTTATTATCATATTTACGATTTCATAGGGGATTAATTTAGATTTATTCCTCTAAATTTATAGCCAACTATTCGAGGAATTAATTCAAAAATATTTGGAGGTCAGATCTCTCGCTTCAACTATTCTGAGCTTAAAATTATTGATCTGAAGCATTGACTCAATTACATGTTGATCTGTGATTAATTTTGAGGAAATTATTGATCATATTATTAGAGACTTAGATACGATCCAAATCACAGATCCTGGGCATAAATTCTGTTTATTATTCTTGCATTGCATTTTCTTCGCATTTGTATTATATTTTCCCCACACAGGAATTAATCGAGCATTTATTAATTACTTAATTTGGTTTAAGATAGTGCAACTAAAAATCTCCGTTCCCTGAGTTCGACCTTGGTAAACTTGCCAAGTAAAAATAGTCCACAACATTCAAAGATTGTGGTTTTTGATCGACCGATTTTCACCTCCTATACTACAATTCATCGATATTAAAGAGGTGGATTTCGCTTCATCAAATGGCGCCGTTGCTGGGGAACGGTGAATTTTTAGGGTTTTAAATCAAATTGATAATTGATTTTTGTGAAAATTAATTTTTGTACCATTTTTTTTCTCTGCATTTTATTTTTCTCTCTTACTTCTGCTACTAACCGCAAAATCTCTCTTTGCAGACTTCTGGGAGCTGGATTTTTATATTAAATCAAGGATCTGCGATGAAGACTGAATTTGAATTTTGTGAGAGAGAGTTATTATAGATTTAATTTTCTGCAATATTCTCAGGGTCCCTCTCTTTGAACCCTTGTAATAATTAAGACTGAACATTCCTATGGTGTGTCGGGTCTGTTTCAACCCCTTCTGTGTGGTTGGGACCCGACTTGAGTGGCGTAGGACTTAGGCACATATACGCTTGCTTGTTTATTATTGATTGTGCTCGTAATCTCTAGGCCACACTTTTTCACTAATTAAACGCACTATAAATCGTTCAACATTAGCCAAATTTTAAATCAATTCTTCCCGCTAATAGAACTATCTGTTTAGGGCGTTTTTCATCTGTGCATATCATTTAGTGTTAATTTAAAATTCCTTGTCTTGCATCCCGCATGAAGAACGCGAGGATTCACTGTAAGTCCTTCTCTTAAGCATGCATCATTGATTTACGCTTGCATTGGCTTTTCGATTCTCCCTCCTCAAGTTTTACAACTTAGGAATTAACGGAATTGGGACTGCTCGTTAGGCGTGAATTTCTGTGCTCACCTAAACCACAGTGATAACCTTAATATAAAATTGGGACTGCTAATCAAGGTGACTGCAAATAAACTGACCTAAAATTAACTCTTGTTTGGTGGAGAGAAACCCACTCATTGTTTGTTTAAGGACAAGATCGCACACCTTAGGGTAGAGCCAAAAACCGAAATACTTCATTCAGACTACTGATTTTAAAAACAATTAGCTACTTTTCAGTGAGGGTCTCGGGTAGCCGTTTACGGTCCGACTTCCCTTAGCAAAGTAGGTGGTTTAGAGGACACCGCGGAAGGCACCGTCCTTAAGTAACACGGGTAGCCGTTTAAACGGTTCGTACTTACACCTATACTGGCTGAAAGTGGGTGCAACTAGTTGTATGAACTCGGGACAGTCTTTATGAAATATTTCGGCACCTAACAGCTCCGCTTAATTTGCAAGATTGTCTTGTCACTAAATTAAAACTGAAAAGATAAGCGGCCGAACCCTGACGTGCCTTCATCTGTGTTGAGTGGTGAACTTGAAAATTGGCTGGTGTTTGCTTTGTTTCTGCTTCCTAGTAGAGATTCTCTCCATGCTCCTTGTCTTGTTCTTTTCACTCCTTTGCTAAGGAATCTCTTATCCTTATCAAAAACCTCATTCAATTCCGGCACTTAACACTTAAATCTTCCTTTCTGAAGGTGAATAACAATGCCTCCAAAGAAGAACCCTGGTGACGATGAGAACAACAATGACCCCATCCATGCCCTCTTGGCTAGGATAACCGCTGCCGAACAAACCAATGAACTACTTAGGATGCAGTTGGCAATAATACAACAAGGCGAGGCTGCTATGGAAGACACGTATCTCCCAGAATTAGATGAAGATTATAATTGGTTGAGACCTGTCCCCCCTGAGGATGCGTTCGAACACAAACCACATTTCCTGGCACTATTGCCAAAGTTCGGAGGAAATAACCATGAAGAACCATATATCTTCCTCCGCGACTTCGAGTTAGTCTGTGCTAACCTCTGCCACCCTAAGGTTAGTCAGGACTACATAAGGTTGAGAGCTGTCCCCTTCGCCTTGACTGATAAGGCGTCTTACTGGCTAAAAAATCTAGGGGAAGTAGTCACGACATGGGCCACGTTCAAGATTCTGTTCTTAAAGAAATTCTACCCAGTTAGTAGAATTAATCAAATGAAGATAAAGCTCACGAGTTTCACCCAACACCCGAGTGAACCATTTCATGAAACCTGGGAAAGATTCACAGACTTAGTACAGAAATGCCCAGGACACGGGATAAGTAAAATGATGCTGGTCCAAAGTCTTGTGAGTGGGCTGAACCCTGAGACTCAAGGGTTGGTTAGTGCATCTTGCGGAGGAAGCTACATGGGGCGCCACGAGGACACCGTATACAAGGTGTTCGAAAGACTTGCTGAGTCTAGCCGTGCACAAACCACTAGCCGGGCTTACATAGCCGGCTCCAAAAAGATGGTGAATAATCTGACAACCGACCACAATGCTGACATGGGAATAATAGCTGATAAGCTAACTATGGTTGAGCAGATTTATAAAAAGGTGGATGAGATCCATAAATCATCTGATATGGAGAAATTGGCCAAATTGCCTAAACAAATGGAGGAATTGGCTGACAGGGTATCAAAGATTGTACCCCCCGCACCCATACACCAAATTCACTACATTCAAGGTCAAGGGGTAGGGCAACATAGCCATTGGGGTGGAGACCAAGTCTTGTCCTCTCAAACTGATGAAACCTCCGCTCAGACTGATTTTAAGGAACCTCCACAGGTCATGGAGATAAACGGAGTCTGGTACAATTTGGAACCAGTCAATCGCTCAGGCCAAAACTCTACGCCAAATCCTCGTCCACCGCAAGCCCAGCCCACCTACCAGCCTCAACTACAGCAGAGGCAACAATATCGCACGAGTTATCAGAACCCGCAACCTCAGCCACAACAGAACCAACGCCAAAGCCAACAAGGGCAATATCAGCGACATCAGGCCAGGCAAGGCCAAGGGTCCTCCTCCTCTTCTGCTATCTCTCCAGAACTCCAGCGAGTGCTGGATGAGCTTCATGACATGAGAGTCGACATAAATCGACTCTCTCGTTGGAGAGATGAGGTGACAGCACCCCAGACCGTGATTCCAGCTCAAGTCCAGGCTAACCCAAATAGCCTTGGACACAATCAGGTATTAATCTCTGACTATTCCATACCTGAGCTTAAACCTTCCTCAAATAATGACTCTTATCATATCTCTCTTAGGAGCGGAAGGACCGTAACCATGCCTGATCGAGCAAAGGAACACGAAGACATAGCCCCAGTGTCCACCAATTCACACAACCCTGGGGGAATTGACAAAGGAAGACAGGAGGAGAAAGAACAAGTCCCACCCACACCACCCGGATATAATGGAGAGTCTGAGTCTGAGTCAGACAAAGAAATGCCACCAAGTTTCCATGTTTTTAGTCCGAGTCAGAGTCCTGTACGAACTTTTTCATTCAATAAAAGTGATAATGTTGATCACAACAAATCTGTTCCTTTCCCCCGTGCTCTTACGACAGGGAAGAAGAAAAACATAAAAAACCAAAAAAATGATGATGAGATGGCCCGCATCTGCAAGGAAAATATTAAGGTCTCTCTGTCCTTGGACGAGATGATAGAAAGAGATTCGGCTTTTCGGAAATACCTTAAGGTGAGATGCACACCAACTAGGTCCAGCAAACAAAATCCTAGCCGAACAAAGAAACACATACTCTCAGTAGCCACATCTCATCTTATAAAAAATGAGCTGCCAAGAAAGAAAAGAGACATGGGTGCTCACTTCGTCACTAGCTACATCAACGAAATCAAGTTTGCAAGAACATTGTTAGACAATGGATCATCCATCAATCTCATGCCCACAACCCTATATGAGCATCTCAATCTAGGTCCTCTTAAGCAATCAACAACCGTACTTCAATTCGCAGACACCTCAACTAAGCGACCTAGGGGCGAGATTCGAAACATTGTCATCAACATAGAGGGGCAAAACTACCCAGTAGATTTTACAATTCTTGACATGGATGTCCCTAGAAATTGGAAAGATTCCCAGATGATACTAGGGCGACCCTTCCTTAGGACCGCAGGAGCTATATTTGATTATACATCCGGGAGAATCCAGTTCGGAAAAGTTGAACTTAAAATGCAACAAACTAGGTTCCAAAGACCTGACACTGAGTCGAGCACCGAGTCTGAAAAATCAGAAACTGAAACTGAAATTACAGAACCAACAGCTGGGTCCTGGAGACAAAACCCAGCCGCTATGATAGAATCAACCTCATCTGGTGAGGAAATTGTTGATGACTTAGTCTGCCAGCTCATCCATGCATCTACCTATACTCTTGGAGACTCAGAGGCCACTTTAGACCTGTCAGTCCATTCTCCTTATGGACAATCCTTGAGTAAGGTACACAGATCGGACGCGGCGACTGCCACACCTCATTCCATCATTAGCGATCCGATCCGTGATACAACCATGAGGGTGGTCAACATTGATACACTACAAGCATCCACATCACAAAAACAAACATCACAGACAGAACCAGATTCGAGAAACATCATTGACTTACCTGAACTCAAACCATTGCCCCCTACACTTAAGTATGCCTTCCTTGCAGGACAAAAAGGACAATTTCCAGTCATTATCAGCTCACAACTGACCGAAGAGCAGGAGATCCGCCTGCTTAATGTTTTGGAGAAAAACCGCAAGGCTATAGGCTGGAAATTGTCTGATCTTCCAGGGATTAACCCAGCCCTGTGCTCACACCATATTTACTTGGAAGATAATGCTAAACCCTCCCGTGAATGCCAACGTAGATTGAATCCAAACTTACGGGAAGTGGTTAAGACTGAGATCGAAAAATGGTGTAAAGCTGGGTTCATATATCCCATCTCCGACTCCAAATGGGTGTCACCTTTGCATGTAGTCCCGAAAAAGTCAGGACTCCAAATTATCACCAATGAGGAGGGAGAAGAGATTACGACACGGGTACCTACGTCGTGGCGTGTCTGTGTGGATTACAGGCGCCTGAATGCTGCAACGAAGAAGGATCACTTTCCGCTGCCTTTTATTGATCAAATCCTGGAGAGATTGGAAGGGAGAGAATACTTCTGTTTCTTAGACGGGTACTCGGGTTACAATCAGGTAGCCATCGCCCCCGAGGACCAGGAAAAGACTACTTTCACATGTCCCTTCGGCACATATGCATTCAAGCGAATGCCTTTTGGGCTTTGCAATGCCCCTGGAACCTTTCAGCGGTGCATGATTGCGATTTTTGCCGACATGGTCGGGGATTTCCTGGAAGTCTTCATGGATGACTTCTCGGTCCATGGTGATTCATTCGATGATTGTCTAGCGCACCTGGATAGAGTCCTCCAAAAGTGTAGGGAAGTGAATCTGGTGCTCTCTTGGGAAAAAAGCCATTTCATGGTAAAAGAGGGCATTGTACTGGGGCATGTCATCTCCAAGAAGGGAATGGAGGTTGACCCTGCCAAAGTAGATGTGATTAAAAAGCTTGAGCCACCCACAAACGTGAAACAAGTACGGTCTTTTCTAGGGCATGTCGGATTTTACAGGATATTTATCAAAGATTTTTCAAAAATTGCCCGACCGCTAACTGACCTTCTGGGGAAAGACACCGAATTCGTGGTAGATCATAAGTGTCTAGAAGCATTCGAATTACTCAAGAGAAGGATCATTGAGACTCCCGTCCTACAAGCTCCCGACTGGTCTCTTCCCTTCGAGATCATGACAGACGCCTCTGATTTCGCTGTAGGGGCTGTATTAGGACAACGAAAGGATGGAATCCCGTATGCTATTCACTACGCAAGCAAAGTGTTAGACACTGCTCAGAAAAATTACACTGTGACCGAAAAAGAAATGCTTGCTGTAGTTTTTGCCTTGGAAAAATTTCGATCAATACTTCTAGGATCTCAGGTGACAGTTTACACAGAACACTCTGCCATTCGTTATTTAATGGCCAAAAAGGACGCAAAAGCACGACTTCTGAGATGGATTCTACTGCTACAAGAATTTGATCTGGAGATTAAGGACAAACCTGGCGTTAAGAATGTCGTTGGCTGATCATTTATCACGAATTGAACATAACAAAATTTCGGAATCTGAATCCATCCGTGAAACCTTCCCAGACGAGTCAATTTCTGCTATTGACTCACTCCCTTGGTATGCAGACACAGTGAATTATCTCGTCACCAATGAAGTTCCTCAAGGTTGGCCCAGAAACAAAATCGATCGACTCATATCTGAAGCGAGACACTATCATTGGGAAGATCCTTTCCTTTTCTTTGAAGGACCGGATTGCATATGGAGAAGATGTATTCCTCAAGAGGAATATCAAAGTATCCTCAATCTATGCCATACCTTGGAGGCGGGAGGACATCACTCTGGGAAGAGGACCGCTGAGAAAATATTGCAATGTGGATTTTACTGGCCGACCTTGTTTAAGGATGCTTACAATTTTGTGAGGTCGTGCCCCGTCTGTCAGCGAATGGGAGGAACCATTGGTTCCAAAGATGCCATGCCTATACAACCAGTGATCATCTGTGACGTATTCGATGCATGGGGCATTGACTTTATGGCCCCATTCCCTAATAGTCAAGGATTTGAATATATTCTTCTCGCGGTAGATTATTTATCTAGATGGGTGGAGGCTATCCCTACTCGAGCTGCAGATAGCAAAACTGTTTGCAAGTTTTTGAAAGATCATATTATTTCGAGGTTTGGAATTCCAAAAGTTTTAATATCTGATGGGGGAAGCCACTTTGTCAACCGGGAGGTGAAGCGGTTGACTAAGGAATACGGCATCGAGCACCGTGTCGCTACTCCTTACCACCCACAATCCAATGGCATGGCCGAGGTGTCAAACAGGGAGGTTAAAGGAATTTTACAGAAGCTCGTTCGCCCTGACAGGAAGAACTGGTCCCAACTCCTGGACCAAGTTCTGTGGGCTTACCGGACGGCTTATAAGACCCCATTGGGCACCTCCCCGTTTAGAATGGTATATGGAAAACCATGCCATTTGCCCGCAGAGCTCGTACATAAATCAGAATGGGCAATCAAAAAGATTAATTGGAACTGTCACCAAGGAAAGAAGAACCGAGACATGAATTTGAATGAACTGTCTGAAATCCGAAATCATGCTTACGAAAACAGCACCATCTACAAAGAAAAAGTAAAGAGATGGCATGACAAGAACATTCGAACAAAGAACTTTGTCCCAGGACAGAAAGTTTGGCTATTTAATGCAAAGTTGAAAATTTTCCAAGGAAAATTGAAATCAAAATGGACGGGACCCTTCATTGTAAGAGAGGTACACAATAATGGGAGTGTTGAGATCTCACAGACCGCAGATAGCGCGCAAACATCTATAGTCAACGGTCAGCTACTTAAACATTTTGTCGAATCCAATGAGCAATTAGTACAGGTTGAACAGATCTCCTTCACTCAGGGCATAGGTTTTGATGGAAAATATGATCTGCCCAAATAGCACACCTCTCCGGAACTTACACTCTCTTGTACATCCGAAATTCTTCCCGGTTCCCCATCTGTAATTAACCGATTATACTTAGGCTGACCTGAGCCTAAGTATAGGGGGATCGCATCCTTTGTTTTTACATCGCTTCTCTTCTTTTGTTTTTAATCTCTCTATATTTCGTACGAGCTATGTCAACATTTCACTTTGTGCCATGGGGACATAACACATGTTAAGTATAGGGGGGTGTGTTTGTAGATATTTTATCTACTTTATCCATAGCTCGTACTTTAATCTTTTATATCTAACATCGGGGATGGGTACAAGTAGTGTGTATAATACCTGTGAACAAAAAAAAACACAAAAAAAAACATTTGCTTTAAAAAAAACATTTGCTTTAAAAAAAAAATCATCACTCATGGTCTTGCATTTCATCAAGCATTTCATGCATTTCTTGGTTGATATATTCCTGACACATTCACTATCACTCAAGGCTTGAGGATTTTTGAGGACACTTGATTTCTGAGATCTTGAGATTCTGAGTTAGCCTGCCTTAGTCATTAGGGTTTTTAGAACTTAATAATCCACTTCCCTAGTTTGAAAGATTTGAGCGCTATATTGCACTCTTCATCTCTAACATTCAAAAAGAATATGATCAGCACAATCACTTTCACAACTGCATGATTGATGAGATGAGTTGAGATATCACTTGAGGAACTAGGACTAGAGATTTGAGTTTAGACCCGATCTGATGATATTCGAGGATGAGATAAAGTTAATGAAGGCTGCAGAAAACCTGAGTGTCAGCAAAAACCCAGCCAGTATGTGAACAAGTTCATATGCTATCTTTTTGATATTGACCTAAGTGCCAGGGTGTGATGAAACTTAATGAAAATTGTTGATCAGTGTGCGCCAACTTTTGGTAAAAGCAGAGGAGCTAGCCAACAAAAGAAAAGAAAAATAAATGTCAAAGAAAAGCTCTATCATCCAAAGTTAAATTATAAATGAGCTTCCACCAATGGCGAGCGCTCCCAAACATTTTCAAAGTGTCCACTTGGACCAAGCGCTAATTAGGACCAAGGAGTCGGGCTGACACCATAAAAGGGCTCTGCATCGTAAGCGATACAAGTCTGGGTGTCGAAGGTATCTTAGATACTCAAAAGAGACACACCCCGGTGTACTCCCAGAAAAACAAGTGCAGACGACTCCAAATTCTCTTTACGGACACATTGATCAACAAAATAAAATATACTTGTGTTGAGTAATAAGGCACTCGAGAGGCACCTTGTTCCAATGAAAGGGAGAGAAAATCAGACACAATCCTATGCCCTCCATCAACTGGCCGTCCATCTACACTTTCAAGTCTGACAAACTAATGAGACGGTTGACTGAAGCAAGAATAGACCTATTCCCTAGGGTTGAGGGTCAGGTCTAGAGGAGAGTCTCTTGGATTGGAACTTTGGGTGATGCCCCGACTCGACTCTCATGAAATGCACTACACTTAAAATCATATCCTTATATTATATGTACAAACAGAGAGTCTGGAAAATTAGAGAAGTTGGGTTCCTTTTGATTAAAGCTTGGTTGAGCCAGAATTTTAGGATCACTCAAATTAAGGGTCTTCTATGAATTAAGCCTTGAAAATTCACATGCACAGTCAGGATGTAATCAACTAAGTCATTCATTCATGCTCGGGGACGAGCATGGTCTAAGTATAGGGGTATGATGAATCTCGTATTCATCATGCTAAAATTGGTCATTTAGGCTCTGTCCCCCATCATCCACCTGTAATTATTCATTAATAGAGCATTATTAGTCATCATGCATGTGTGAATAATATCTGCATTTCATCATGCAAATTGCATTTAAAATCCCCAGTGTAAATTAGCCCAAAAAGCCGCTAACTTCTCACATTTTTAGTTAATTCATCCTAACTCTGATTGACCCAAAACCACCTACATTGTGTAGATATTACTAACCTTATTAAATAAAAAATACAAAAAAATTACTACTCCAATAAGTGTCAAATAATCCCAAAGTCAAATTCCACATCTGATAGACTAAAACAAGCATATCTCCCTCATACAATGTCCGATTTTGGTCTACTCACTTTTAAAGTACTCCATTTTCAAATACCTTCAAAACAAGACCAATTTCATAAAATTCGGAGCTCATATGTGAAAGTTGGGTTTTGGGCCTCTTTTGCACGTTTTAACAACAACAACAACAACAAAGCCTTTTCCCACAATTAAGTAGGGTCGGCTACATGGATTCTTCGCCTCCATTCAGATCTATCTTGGGTCAATCTCGGACTTATATCCAGCAAACTAAGATCCCTTCGTATAGTATCTTTCCAACACTTCTTGGGCCGTCCTCGCCCTCTCTTAACCGGCTCAACATCCCAACACTCGCATCTCCTAACCGGTGCATCAGTTGACCTTCTTTGCAAATGACCAAACCATCTTAAGCGGTTTTCTCGCATCTTATCCTCGATCGGAGCTACACCAACTTTCTTTCTGATTGCATCATTCCGAATCCGATCTTTACGTGTATGTCCACACATCCATCTTAGCATTTTCATTTCTGCTACAGCCATTCTCTGCACATGTCTATGGTTCACAGGCCAACATTCAGAACCATAAAGCATAGCAGGTCTCACGGCTGCTTTGTAAAACTTTCCTTTAATTTTTAAAGGCATTTTCTTATCACAGAGAACAGCGGAGGCTCCTCTCCACTTTAGCCAGCCTGCATTTATTCTATTAGTAACATCTCCATCAATTTCTCCATCATGTTGCAAAATAGATCCCAGATATCTAAAAGAATCTCTCTTCTGGATGTTATCGTCACCAATCTTCACCTCGATTCCTTCACCATTGCTTCCATCAAAGGTGCATTCCATATATTCCGTCTTAGCCCTACTTATACGAAAACCTTTAGTCTCCAATTCATGTCTCCAAACCTCAAGCTTCTCATTTACTCCATCTATAGTCTCGTCAATCAACACAATATCATCAGCAAATAACATACACCAAGGTAACTCATCCTGAATGTGACTTGTCAACTCGTCCATAATCAAAGTAAAAAGAAATGGACTCAAAGCTGAACCTTGATGTAAACCAATGTTGATATCAAAATAGTCAGTCTTCCCCGTCGGGGTCCTTACACAAGATAAAGCCCTATCATACATATCCTTTATGAGATTAATGTATAGGACAGGTACTTGTCTCTTCTCCAAAACTCTCCACAGTATCTCTCGTGGGACGGAATCATAAGCCTTCTCCAAATCAATAAAGATCATATGGAGATTCTTCCTTTTAGCTCTATAAATCTCCATTGTTCTCCTCAGCAAATGGATGGCTTCAATAGTTGAGCGACCTGGCATGAATCCGAATTGATTTTCTTTTATTTGGGAAACTTGCCTCAACCTTCTTTCGATCACACGTTCCCAAATTTTCATAGTGTGACTCATCAGCTTGATACCTCTATAATTTGAACAATTTTGAATGTCTCCTTTGTTCTTATAAAGAGGCACCACGATACTCCTCCTCCAATCTTCAGGCATTTTCTTGCTTCGCCAAATAACATTGAATAGATTCGTAAGCCAAGTCAAACCACGCTCACCTAAAACTTTCCAAACTTCTACAGGGATGTCATCCGGTCCAACACCTTTCCCAGGTCTCATAACCTTCAAAGCCACCTCTACTTCTTTTCTTTGTATTCGTCTATAGCATGCACGATTCAAGTAACTTTCACTACTAGCTAGATCACCCAAAGTGATCTCTCTATTTCCTTCCTTTTGCACGTTTTAACTTCTTGCTAATTTTGACCTGAGATTTTATGTGCATAATTAACTCTTTTAAGTTTATTTCTTTTTCATTTGTGTCCTTTGACAAAGTTTTAATAAGAAATGCAAAAATCCAAATCCAGATCAAAACTGAAATCAAAGAAACTGACCAAGTCCGAGTGTCCGTTGTCGGTCTGTACAAAAGTTGTGTGTTTCTTACTTTCATTTTATTTTCCTATTTTCTTATCCTTTAAAATTCCAAAAAAATTAGATTAATGTGTAAATAATTTTCTTCTATTTTATCGTATTTTTTCTAGAATTTTTATCCCCTCAAAAACCACCAAAAAAATTACAAAACTCCAAAAATGCGGTTTTTCGTACACAAGGAAAGCCACCATAAATACCACTTCTCACAGTTGACCTCTTTTGCTCCTAGGCCCTTCATGAAAGTTGTAGATCTCGTCGAGACGAACAACTTTCGTGAAGAAAACTTTTCGATCCGAGGTCATCTTCTATCTCTTTTTCCCCTTTTAAAATCTGAATTTTTTGGTGCCACGTGGCAGCTCCAGGGCGTGCCACGTGGCACCCCGCCTCACTCTCTCTCCCAGGCCACCCCGGGTCACGTGCCCAGCACGTGACCCCGCCCTCTTCTCCTTCCTCTGGCCGTTACCCGCCGCGGCCTCCTGCCATTTCTCCTCCCCCTCGTAACCGCCGCCACGCCTGCTCCTCCACCTCCTGCCGTTACCCGCGCCGCCCCCTATAAAGCCATGCACCCCTCCGCTCGCTCCGACCATCCGCCATCACTAGAGCTACCTCGACTTGGTGACAACAAGGAAGGGCCTCGGCGTGATCCAGCCACCTCCGGTGAGCTGCTGCGAGCCTTCAAGCTCGCCCTTACGGTGTTCGTTACGCCCATCGTCGGCCTCGCAAAGGCCGAGTTCCTTACCCCCACCACCGATTACACCATTCGTCTTCTTCCTCGTGTATTCCTAACCACTTGCAGGTCCCTCCGCCCCAAGCGCCACCGCGCCTCACCGCGTCGGCCAAGAGCGCCCCGCCTCCTCCGCCTCTCGCTCGCACTTCGCCGCCTCGCGCGGCGGCTGCGTCGTCCGCCCGCCTCACTCGCCGGTCGCCCCCGCCAAAGCTCGGCCGTGTGTCGGCCGAGCATTCGCGCGCCGCCTCGCTCGTCGGTGGCCACCAGCTCCGCCCTCCACGACGCACATGCGCCGTTGGATCAAGGGCAGGAGTGCCCGATCCAACGGCCGAGCGGCCGACACGCGCCTCCCCCCTAGGCCTTGAGGCTCGGGCTGATCGAGCCTTAGCCTCGGGACCCCGAGCCTGCCGGTCCGCACCCGAGCCTCCAGGCGCAGTTCTGGGAAAATTGCAGGAACGCCCCCAAAGGTCTCTGAAATTACAAGAAGGCCCCCGCCTGGGGTAAATTACGCAGGGACCCCTCCGACTTTCCAAAATTACAGATAAGCCCCTCCAGGGACTATTTTGAAGGAAAACTTTATTTTAATTATATTTTAGTCCCTGAAATTTCATTTTAGCATATCTTCTCCATCTGGACTCCGATTTTAGCGTATAATATGTCGTTTCGAAGCTCTTTTCATGCTCTACTATTTAGTATAGTCTGTGAACAGATCTGAAGTGGTTTATTGTCAATTATTATTTGCGGATCATCACTGACTTTTGCAGGCTTCTTTTGACATACTTGTGCTTGAGAATTGAGTGATAAATTTTTGCAGGAGGTCGGATAGTGAACTCTGATTGCCATTGATGGTTATTATCATATTTACTATTTCATAGGGGATTAATTTAGATCTATTCCTCTAAATTTATAGCCAACTATTCGAGGAATTAATTCAAAAATATTTGGAGGTCAGATCTCTCGCTTCAACTATTCTGAGCTTAAAATTATTGATCTGAAGCATTGACTCAATTACATGTTGATCTATGATTAATTTTGAGGAAATTATTGATCATATTATTAGAGACTTAGATACGATCCAAATCACAGATCCTGGGCATAAATTCTGTTTATTATTCTTGCATTGCATTTTCTTCGCATTTGTATTATATTTTCCCCACACAGGAATTAATCGAGCATTTATTAATTACTTAATTTGGTTTAAGACAGTGCAACTAAAAATCTCCGTTCCCTGAGTTCGACCTTGGTAAACTTGCCAAGTAAAAATAGTCCACAACATTCAAAGATTGTGGTTTTTGATCGACCGATTTTCACCTCCTATACTACAATTCATCGATATTAAAGAGGTGGATTTCGCTTCATCACCAACTTTCATGGGTACTCTACGAAGGAGCCACATCTACACCTCCAGGAATTCGAGTTTATTTGTAGCACAGTGCATGATGTACAGGTGAATGAGGACACAATCAAATTAATCGCTTATCCATTCTCCCTCGTAGATCGTGCAACCTACTGGTTCAAACACCTAGGGAGATACATTTCGACATGGGAGCAGTTGAGAACTGCCTATCTGAACAAGTACTACCCACTTGGTCGAACGAATGCTGCCAGAACTATGATAAGTAACTTCACCATGATTGGGAATGAGCAGTTCCACGAGGCATGTGATCGTTTCAGAGAGCTCATTGATAGGTGTCCCCACCACGAGATCACAAAGGTGAACCTAGTTAAAAGTTTCTTTTATGGATTGACACTATAAATCCATGGTCTGGTGAATGTATCTTGCGGAGGCTCGTACTTCTTGAAGCATGAGGACCAAGTCTTGACCATCTATGAGAAGATGGCTGATAACTACACCACGATGTCCCAGACTCGGTACTATAATTAGACCAAGCCATCTACATATCACCAGCATTCTCGAGTGGCATAAATCGAAGGGACTCCTTCATCTGATGTCTCAACACCTACCGAGTCCTCATCAACTGATATGGGGATCAATTTACTAGAAGATGGATCGAATGGAAATCATTGAAAAGAAGTTCTAGAATCTGGACAAGCTCGATAAGATCGACGAGCTTGAAAAATGCCTAAGTCATCTGAAGACACAAATTATGTGCCTTCAAGAAGTACAAGCTGATTCCAACAAGTCTTTGAGATCACAGGCTGACTCAGGAAGCCGAGATCAAGGCATACATCAGTGGCCGCCAGTTCAGCACATCTACCATGTGCACTGATGAATCCCTGATCATCACTCTTTATTCTTCTATTTTAGCTAATTATCTTGGCAAAGCATCATGTAGATAGATGTAAATACAATAAGTATAGCATGCATGTGTTAAATATACATAACTAGCGTGTATTTGTGCAAAAATAAAAGAATAAAGGAAAAGAAAAAGGAAGGACATATTTAGAATAAATACAGAGTGACCCGAACCCCAAGAGAAGGCCAAGCATTAGCCTGATCGCCAAATAAAACAAGTAGAGAGAGATAGAGCCTACTCTATATTGTACATATTATTTGTGCAAATAAATAATTATTTTTGACAAAATAAAAATAAAGCATTCTTTTTTACCTCCTTGTATATATTCTTGAAAATGAAACAAAAATCAGAAAAATAAAATAAATAAAAATAAAATCCTCTCTCCCTTGTACAAAATACATGTATATATGCTTTCCTCTCTATTTATTATATACATGTAATTCAATAATAAAAATAAATAAAATTTATTTTATACTCCAAAAATTATGTTGTAAATCAACAAAATTGAAAATTGGGGTATTTGTGTAAAAATAATAAAATAAAAATAATTGTACAAAATATATAGGTATATTATACATGTATATAATACACTATACTATATATAGATTAATTTATTTTTCAAAAAAAATAAATAAAAATCACAAAAAAATAGTTTGGAAAAAAATAAACATTTATCATTTTGAAAACTTTTTAATTTAAAATCATTTATTATTTTTATTGAATTTGTAAGTATTTTGTACATTCGATTTTTCTGATAGGTCCACGTCACGTTGTTGACCCGGGTCAACACACTCTTCCAAGGCTTGACCCGACCCGAACTCGTCGTTGGACCTTTTTCTTCGAATTTCCCTGATCGAGTCACGCAGCACCTCGCCCCGATTCTTCACCCATGGTCTCTCCTTGGATCCTAGACCCTCGCGGATCCCTAGGAAGGCGCAGATCTTCCTAGGGTTGCGTGCCCTTGCCCGATTCCTCTAGCCTCCTGGGAACCCTATAAAGTATCTCATCCTCCTCCCAGGAGCAGCGACTCTTACCTCGCTCCCATTTCGACACCAGCCACCTCCAACTGAGTGACAGCTGCTCGGAGAACCCCTCGGAGCTCGATTTGGTGCAGTAGAGACGGCGCTCACCCTTTGTGGCCAAAGATCCGCTGCGAGGAGCTTCCCCCACCATCCGCATCGAGGTTGAGGCCATTACCCCATCATCCATCTTCGCCTGAAGCTCAGGAGCACTCCTAGATCTTCATGTATCCCTCATATCCTCTCCATTTCCCATTTTGTTCCAATATTTCCATTTATCACCGTCGCACTCCTATCTGCTCTGACCAGCTGGTCGGAGCCTCAATTTCCCCATCCAGCTGTTTAGATCGACACGGAGACACGCCTTCCATCTTGCACCGCAACCTGATCACCCGTAGCCTCGATCTTCAGGTCGAGATTAGGGCCGAGATCTCCTCTATCACCTTAGCCGGAGATAAAGAATCACCCCTCCGCTTCTTTGGTTTTTAGCTTCAATAACCCGGACCAGAGCACCGCCCCGAGTCCTAGCTTTCCTTTGCAGGTATTAGCGCGTGTTGGGAGTCCTCGTTTCACCCATCTGAGGTTCGCTGGAGTAGCTCCTGTCCATCTTCACCGTCACGTGCATCCGGCTGGTGGCTCCTCCATCGGACCCATCTAGTCGACACGGAGGACCTCCAAGATCATTTTCGAGCTTCCCGATCGATCATCGGAGCTGAGGATCACCTCCTTGGCTCTATAAAGTTCATCCCGCTCTTGTTCTTCCAAGCATCCTCAGCACCGTTGGATCGCCCAATCTTCTCCAGATCAAATCCACGTCGCCGATAGCTGCAACTTTTGAGTTGTTGATCTGCCACCTCCTGACATATCTGCATCGCACGTAGGCGACATTCCCTGAGCGTCAGATCTGACATCGCAGAAGATCAGAGTCGCATGTCCACGTGCATCCAACGACCTCCACGTGTCCCTCACGCGCACCCACGCGCCTGTAAGGGTATATTACATTCTTTACCCTGCACTTTTTTTGCTTTATTTTCTCGTCTGTTAAATAAAGTTGTAGTTTGAACTATTTGGATTTTAGTCCCTAAGGTTTCTAGTATTTGCACTTTAGTCCTTCTAGTTTGAAAAAACGTGCATGCTCGCGTGCCCTGCGGTGTTTTTGCTCATTTTATCATGTAGTTTCTGCTGATTATTGATTGAATGAAATGTTTTCTGGAATTGCAATTTTGCCCATGTGACCGATTTATTGAGCATGTGCGTTATTTTCTGGGAATTTTGCATTGATACCCTTGAACTTTTTATGCATGTTATGACCTAGACTGGAAATCTTGAATATTTGCAAACATGTCCCTACAACCTATGTGCTTTGTTTTTAATCAAATAATTATCAAATCTACTCCAAAAATTCCCCAAAAATTACCATTGGCTCCTGCTAATTTATAATAGATTTGATAATTTTTGTGACACAATTTGATTTTATTTGATATTTTCTAAAAATAAAAAACCCATAAAAAGCGTCTCTCTATTTTAGAAAATCCATAAAAATATAAAATTTCCCTAAAAATTCTATACAAATTCTTGATTGCTTGTTTTGGTTTCTTTTAACTTCAGTACCATTTTTGTTCCATTATCTCTTGTAAAACCCCTAAAAATAATAAACGACTAAAAATCATTAACAAAAATAAAAAAATGAATTTTCAACTTTGTACTTAGATATTGTCATCTCTTTTATCATAAAATGCCACCAAGACGTTTGGGGCACTTTAGATATTTTAAAGTTGCCTTCTGGTCCAGGTTGTACACTATTTTGATATTTTGACTTTATTTCATTTTTAGAAAATTATATAAAAATCTGAAAATCCCACAAAATCACCAAAAACATTTGCATATTTTAAAATATTAAAATATTTTTATTTTTAATTTTTGAGCATTTTTGGTCCTAATAAAAATTGTTGTAGTTTGATTTCTTTCATATCTTTATTCATTTTCTTATTAGAAAATATAAAAAATCAAATTAAAAATCAACCAAAAAGATGTTGGTTCTTTTATAATTTCTCGACTACTTCGTAGGCTTAGCTCGTGCTCCTTGTGTCCGACCATTGCTATATTAGGTTAAATAAATAGCGGAGATCGCTTCTTTAGATTCCGTGCTTTATTGTTTTTACTCGTGGTCTTATTTTTCTTGTTGAGTCTGACTTGCTGAATGGAGTCGCAACAACCTTGATTTACTTTGATACTTAACCCTAGTTGACGAGACGCTCATCAGAATGGCGCCGTTGCCGGTGAGCACAACTTAGTAGTCGGTTTTCAGTTTTTCCTCTCTTTTTCTTTTTGCTTTATTTTTGTTCATTTTTATCCTCTATCTATTATAATTGATTTCTGACTTAGTTCAATTTCTCTTTTCTGTGCGAGGGACCATCCGAGGAGTTTTGCGGCTTTTGGTTGGAGGACCCACGCCCGAGGAGGAGCAGGAGGATAGGAAGAGCGTAGTTATATAGGATAGAGTAGCTAGTCTATTTTAGCACAGTTTATTATTCTTGTAATAATACAGGACCTTGGACAGTGTTGGACACTTGGCTATATCGGGGTCTGTTTCACCGAGCACCGGTGTGCTTAGGGACCTCACCGTGATTTTTCGCCGGTTTTGATTTTTCGCCTTTTATTTTTATTTTGATTCTCGAAGAATTTGGCCCTTAGATTTAGGGATTTCTTTGATTGTGACATAATTAATTAATGCCCAATCCCTAATTGTTTGCCTGCACCTATAGATCATAATTGGACCTAATTATTAAAATCACAACAAAAAGTTAACTTGGTCGCTTGAGAGGTCACGCGTCGTTAGAGGTCGTATACAGTGCGTGCAGGATCCGTTGTGGCGGACACCGATCGGCATCAGAGACCAGAATCCGACCTCTCTCTCTGACAAGTTAGCTATAGTTCTTCACATGTAGAAATTGCTCATCTAAGGCCATTTTCTTCTTGCATCATATAGGATAGTTTTATTTCTATCTTTTAATTTATGCGCGGATCACCCTGCATATAGAGTGTTGGCGACAGGTATGCATCTCTTATTTTGCATGCATCATCGTGTTTGATCGCGCATCAGCTTTTTCGACTTCTCCCCCCATTTTTGGATTTTAAATAATCAAGAGATCAAAAAATTCATTAGGCGTTTTCTTGTTTATTGAAAAATATCTAAAAAGTGATAATCATATAATTGGGACTACTAAACAAACTCGTCCCTAAAAGACACTCGACTTAAAAATCTATCTTAGGAGAGCAATCCCCTCATTGTTTGGTTTGCTTGCGCGAGAGAGTGACCTGCACACTAGGCTAGAGCCATACCTGAACTTTCATCAGACTACTGGTCTCGGTATTAGTCATTCTCCAATGAGGATCGCTCTGGTCTCCGGTAAAGCGGGACACAATATCCTTAACAGAGCGAGTTGATCGAGTAGCCGGTAAACGATCCGTAACTTGTATTGGCTGGGAAAGATCTAGCTTCGGGATTGGGCAAATCTTCTGAGAGCATCCGGTTCCTACCAGCTCGCTTAATCGTCCAGCTAGACTGAATTTTCACCTCAATAAAATTGACAAGATAAAAGACCGAACCTTTACGATCATTAGATCTTAGTGTTGAGTAGGTGAATTGGCGGTTTCTTTGTTGATCTTGTTTGTTTCCATATCCCATCCGCCCTTTCTCTAGATCACGATGATGGGTCAGAGGTTCCTTAGGCAACCCTTGGTTGCACCGCTTTCGAGTACTCCGTCCCATTCATCTAGGTTGGTTCGTGAGAGCTTGGACCTGCTCTCCGAACCCAAGTTCGAATCCACCCTATTCCCTCTCGACTACCCTTCTTCCAATCATGGGGTGCTGATGAATACCCATTCATCACTCTTTATTCTTTTATTTTAGCTACAAAACCCTTGCAAAACATCATGTAGATATGTGTAAATATAATAAATTGTCAAAATGCATGCATTGTGTAATTATGCATAATTAGCATGTTTTGTGCATAAATAAAAGAATAAAGAAATAAAAGAAAAAGAGGGAAATATTTAGAATAAATATTGAGTGACCTAATCCCAAGGGAGGGCTTAGCATGGGTCTGACCGCAAAAGAATCCAAGTAGAGGGAGATAGGGTCAATCATGTGTGTGTATATACCTATGTATATAAATAAAATTATTTTCCTCAAAATAAAAATTAAAAAGTGTTTCTCATATTTTGTACATATTTGTAAAGATAAAACTAAAATAAAAATCAGAAAAATAAAAGTAAAATAAAAAGAAAAAGAAAAAAAATTAATGTTTACCTTGTACATATACCATGTAAATATGTATATAAAAGTATTTATTTTAACCTATAAAAATAAATCATATAAATAAAGTAAAAATACCCTTTTATTCCAAACTTTATGTTACAAATAAATAAAATATAAAATTGGAATAATTGTATAGAAATAAATAATTAAAAACAAAAATAAAAAATACCTATATGTATATACCTAGATATAATAATATAATGTAAATACAAATTTATATTTCAACAAAATAAATAAAAATCACAAAAAATACTTTGAAAATAAATAAATATTTTTCATTTTTAACTTTTTTTAAATAAAATCATTATCTATTTTATTTTGAATTTCTAAAATATTTTCCAATGGTAGCCTGTGATTGGTCCTTGAGGGATGATGACCCCTGGTCAACTCCCCCCTGGACCTTTCCACCCGGATCCGTGTTCGAGTACCCGTTTTCTCAGACTTCTCTAGACACGATCCGATCACCGTTTATCAAAACCCCAGGTGCTAATTAAACCCTGTTGATCCGAGATCTTTGCCCGATCATCTGCCTAGGGGCCCGCGCTTCACCAAGCCGGATCCAACTCCTTCTTCTCGGACCTACACCACTATAAAGCATCACCTCCGCCGCATATTCCCCGCTATCTTTGGCTCCGCCCCTTCATCCCAGGACCTCCACTCTCATCCCTAGAGTGACAGCTACCGATAGGAGTGTTGCAGTGAGGAGAAGGAGTCCTCAGCCACTGATCCGGCGACCTTCGTCGTCGTGCGTCGTCGTGAGGTGCGCCAAGCCTCGGACCACGACGTTTACTTGAGGCCAAGACCCCCAGAGCTTCCTTAGATCATCCCTAGTCGACATCCTCCATCAGATAACCTCGGTACCCCCTAGGTTCCTCTAATTTTTGATTACGCCCAATTCGCTCATTCACCGTCGCCGATCGATTCCCACCGCTACGCTCACCTATTCAATCATCGGACCACCCCGTCACCTTCGCGATACTTCTCTCCACCTTCTGCACCCACTCACTCAACTTGGTTTGCCCCGGAACCAAGAGTTCGACCTCCACCGCCGTCGCTTCGCCGGAGGTCTCTGCTCCGACGCACCCAACCACCCATTTCACACACTGACGGGTCGAGGCAATTTGCCCTCAACCCAGGAGCTCGTCTGTGCCATTTTGTAGGTCAAAGGACCCCATCTAGGGGTCAAGTCGTTCGACCACAGGAGCTTCGCTCCTCTGCCATCGCCGGGCCACTCCGGTGGTCCCTTGCTTCATCGGAGGAGCCCATCAGCTGCGGACCACCGTGACGGATCTCTTCCACGTCCCAGCAGCATCATCAGAGCTCTCCACCGTGCACATTGGGCCGGCGAAGTTCGCCGGCGGCTTGTTCTTGGAGGAGCTCCAGTTGCTGTCCGATCGCACCTCTTCTGCCAGAATAGATCTTGACCCTTCATCTGCGGAGCTTCCCCAGCCGTAGATCCATCGAGGAGCTGATCTGGACCATCCATCTCGCTGAAGAGACATGCGTGCACCACAAACGTCGATCATCCACGTGGCACGCCTTCGTCCATCCGATAATAACGAGGGTATTTTGCACTTAGGCCCTCGTCTGTTTTGATATTTTTAGTTAGTCCTGTAAATATTTAGCATAGTTGTTTTTATTTCGGGTATTTTGCATAGTGGACCTCTCTGATTACTTTATTTGCATTATAGTCCCTGTGTGTACGAGCCACATGCTTCTTCACGTGAGGATTTGGACAATTTGCATTTTCTGTCCTGTATTTCCTGGATGTTATTGTTTGCATTTTTATAAATAGGATTTATAGTTATACCCCTCCGTGCCGGCTTCACATGCCGTGCGCATGTATTTGTGGACTTTTTGCATAAGGGGCCCTGAACTTCTGGTTTTGTTATTGTTTAGCCCCTGCAAATAGTTTTCTTACATTTAGGCCCCTGTGTACTATGTGCCTTGTTTTAATTAAATAAAATAGCAAATTAAATCCAAATTATGAAATTGGACACGTGGCTCCTACCATGGTGTAAAAATTTCCCTAAATTTTTGGGACATTTTTTAGGCTTTTTGATATTTTTTAAAAATTCAAAAACAGGGATTTTTATGACTGTCTGACTTAGAAAATCAAAGAAAAGTATTAAAACCCCTTTAGAAATTCTAAAAAAAATTAGTGATTGTTAGTTTTAGTGTGTTTGAATTTCTGCCAAATTTTAGTGCTTTTTTGATATATAAAAACCTTTAAAAATTAAAAACCCTAAAAATCTTATAAAAATTCTAAAAAATTATATAAATCTCAAAAAATACTAACTCTTTTTCTGAATCTTAGTTTTTGTTTATATTTTTCATACAAATTGCCTCCAGACTGTTATAGATCCATTTTATATTTCTAATGGATCTTTCAAGTCTGGCTAGACAGTGATTCCCTGTTTTCCCTCTTTTTGATTTTTAGAAAATCGTATAAAAATTAGAAAATTCTGAAAAATTCACCAAAACACTAAAAAATCTAAAAACATAAAAACAATTTTATTTGAATTTTCTGTGCATTTTGAGTGTTTTTATTAATTGTTGAAGTTGTTTGTTTTTACTTCTCATTATAAAATCAAAAATACAAAAACATTTAAAAATCATTAAAATCCACAAAAAAAATTCTTTTATTCTTATTTTCGACTGTGACTACTTCGTAGGCCGTCTCGGCCAATTCATGTTCCTTGAGTCCGACCCTGGTCGCTATACCAGGTTAATAATTTAGCGAGGACCGCTTTCCTTGTTTTGATTGATTTTCTCTTTTATTTGGTGGTTCTGTTTTCTTTTTCTTGTTGACCAGATCTCTCTATTCGGGTCACGACTATGCCGAATATCTTTACCTTATCCCGATAGAGAGATTTTATGGGGGCATTAGAATGGCGCCGTTGCCGGGGAGCATGGCTTAGTAGTCCTTTTTCCTTTTTCTTCGATTTTGTTTTCTTTTATTTTTTGCGGATTTTGCCGCAGCTTTCTTTTCGGTTTTCCGCAGCTTTTCGCGGCTTTTTGTTTTTCTCTGTTTTCTTTTTATTTTCTTTTATTTTTTTTGTTTGTTTTATTTCAGTTATCTTTATTTTCACTTCTGCTTATAGTGTCATTTTATTTTATTTTATTTTTATTGCTTTTATTTTATAATAATCTGGTCTAATCACTCCTCTCTGTTTTCTTGCGAGGGCCCGAGAACCGAGGCGGCTCTTCTCGAAGAGCCGAAGCAACCGTGGGAGTCGGAGGTGGCTTCTTTCTGTACAAATCCGTAGGAGGACGCGAGAAGCCGAGTAGAAGTGCGGGAGCCGCGGAATAGCTGCGGAGTAGCGTAGATTAGTTTAGTTTACTTTTCAGCAGATATTATTTAGTTGTAATAATACATGGACATAGACTTGAACTTTGGAGACTATCGGGGTCTGTTTCGTTGAGCATCGGTGTGCTCGGGGACCTCACCGAGCTTTTTCGCGGCTTTTCGCAGTTTTGACCGTTTATTTACTGCCTTATTGATTTACGTGGTTTTCAGTCCTAGCTTAGGATTTTTACTGATTGCGACATAATAATTAGGGTCCACACACCTAATAATCTGCCTGTACCTATTAGATCATAATTGGACCAAAATAAAATCAATAAGAAAAGACAACCTGGTCACTTGAGGGGTCCCGAGCCGCTAGAGGTAGTATACAGCGCTGGCAGGACCCGTTGTGGTGGGCACCGATCGGCATCCGAGATCGAACACCGACCCCTCCTGTTGACCACTTAGCCATCTGTTCTTTCGTGTAGAATTGCTTTGCTTAGGACCGATTTTCCGCGTGCATCATATAGGTAGTTTATATTCTATCTTTTATTTATATGCGGATCAATTTGCGTGTAGACTTGATGAATCCACATTTCATCATCTTTATTTTATCATTTTGGCCTCAAAAACCCTAGCAAATGCCTGAAAATAGCATTAAATAGAGTAATTTAGCATTCATGCATATGTGTGTAAAAGGTTTATAAAATACTGTTTTTAATGCCAAAATTATAGAATAAAGAAAAGAAAAGAAAAAGAATAAAATATTGTAAATATTTTATGACCCGAAACCACGAGACCTAGGCATCTTGATGAATAGATCGACAAGGAATAAAGTAGGGGGAGATAAGGGCCAAATACCTATATTTATTAATTCATTCTTTATTCATTTTGGGACCTATTTTTGGTTCCACTTTTTGTGCATCAAATAAAGAAACTTTGTACATGAAAGTTGTAGATATTTTTACATAGAAAAATACAAAATTAATTTCATTGAAAAATAATGTACAGATAAAAAGTTATGGTCTGAATAGAAATCCAGAATCCCAACTTCCCAACCCTGTATCTCACAAATGAAAACTCCAAATGCAGCAAACTCACCTTTAATTGCATATAGAATAAAATAATCTATTTAATGGTGGTAGTTTCGCATTTGGCGGAGCTGCGGTTTGAAAGTTGAGTTTTGGACCCACATTGTATACCCGTACAGCTTAAAATATTCAATTTATTCTTTAATCATTATATTTGTATTTTTATATTTTTATAATTTAGTGAATATTATTTATAATAATTATGTACATTAAAACAAGAATAAAAATCCAAATAAAACTCAAAATAAAAATAAATGTAAATAAAATACACAGGTATTATACCTATATACATACATATACAATATATACATATATTTTATTTAATATACAAAAAGACCCCAGAAAAATTAAATAAAAATATATTTGGGTATATAAAAGTATTTTATAATTTTATAAAATACTAAATAAAAATAATAAAATTAAGATACACAAAATAAAAATAAAAGAACAAAATGTGTAGGTATTATACCTATATAGGCTATAATAAGTAACTTATAAAAATAAATCTCATAAAAATAATTAAAATTCATAATAAAATAATTTATAAATTTATAAACATTTTTTATTTTATAACCTAATTATAATAATGTCATTTAGTATTTTAAATCATTTTTAAATCTTTTTCCAGGGGTTTTTTCTAGTTGGTCCACGTGGACCAACCAGAGGGCCTGGACAGTTGACCTCGGTCAACTGTCTGACCCACCCCTGTGCCTATTGTCAGAAGCATTTTGTCTCTTCTTCTCGCCATTTTCTAGGGTTGAACTTGCACCAATTCATGTCGATGCCTTCTGCGTTTTTGCTCCTCGATCAGTGATGATTCACGCCCAAGTGATTTCTGGGGCTGAGACCACTGATCGAGGCGTTGGACCCTCGTCTTCCACACCGCCCGTCAACCCTTCAAAAGACACCCCCCGACTTCGATTCGAATTTTGATCCTTCTTCTGCTAAATCTACCCATAAACCCCTAGCCCATCGTGATCCTGGTGACAGCAGGCATCGATTCGAGCCGGGGTTCACATCATTTGGTGTTGAATCGAAGAGATCCAAGCCCTCGCCGGAACTCCGCCGCGACCTCCATCCCCGACGTCTCTGGTGAGCCTCACCCCCTTCTCTTTCCATTTTCTTGTAGCCTTAGCTTAGTTTAGAATCGCCTAGTAGCAGTTTTGATTGTCCTCGCGTCAATCGCCGTGAATCATCGATCGAAGCCCACCGGCGGATCTAAGCTCCGCCCACCATTTCTGGTCGCTCCACGCATCCATCCGATCACCTGTCACCTCCATCTTCTTCCCCTTCACTCCATCGCTCCGCTCCACCCCTCCATCCACCTCGATCTCGCCTAGATCGAGCCGCCGAGTTCCCCTCTCCGCCGCTCGCTGGAGCTCGTCGCCCGAGCCACTTTCCGCCTCCATCAACCCATCAGAGGACACCCGCAGCTTCGCCTGGTTTTTTGTGCTTCTCCCTTGCAGGTCAGAGCCCAAGAGGAGGCTCCATCGAGTCTCGAAATCCCCAGGAGCATCCCCCTAGGTCACCTCCGCCGTCCAAGCACCCCACGCCGTCTCAGCCTCGCCGGAGACCACCTTCAGATGCGGAGAGGCCCCAGGATCGTTTTGCCCTTGATCCTAGGGCCGGAGAGGCTGTGTGTCTGCTGCAATCGCCCGCCAAAGCTCGCCGGGGGAGGTGTTCTTCGTGACCCTCTCCCCGCCGTTGGATCAGCAGCCCCCTCCAGGCGCACGTCCGCCATCCGATCGCCAAGTGTCCCCAGCCGTCAGATCATCCATCCAAGATCTAATCCCAGCCATCCAGGGCGAAGGGGTATGGGCCGTCCGATGCACGCCACGTGTCAAGTGAAGCTTCCTCGGCCACACGATCAGCACTGTGGGTATTTTGTACCTTAAACCCACGTGTTTTTGTATTTAACTTTTAGGTCCTAGAACTTTCATTTCCCAGTTTAAAAGTTTTGTAATAATTGCACTTAGGCCCCCGCTCCTATTTTATTTGCACTTTAGTCCTCGCCACGTCACCTCACGTGACTGGGGCGCGTGTGTTTTGGGTATTTTGTATTTTTGAACCTCAACTTTCATCTATTTGCAGTTATACCACTATGCGTAGTTATTTAAATATGTTTTTGGGATAATTGCATGTTTGTCCCGTCGGTTTCTTGTATTTGCAAATATGCCCCTGTGAATGACAGATCACATGTTCTGCGCGTGTCTTTTGGTGAAATTTGCACCTAAGCCCCTGTATGTTTCTATAATTGCATTTATACCCCTGTCCGGCTTAGGATTTTTGTATGTTTGAACTATTTATTTCACGCATCATTTAAGTGCCAAAATTCTCAAAAAATAGACTTAAGCTCCTGTTAACTTGCCATTGCACGCCATATTTTTTTTTATTTTTGTCGCATTTTATTATTTATAAAAAATAAAAACATGCTATTTCAATACTGTCTAGCTTAGAAAATACAAAAAATATTAAAATACCTCTACAAATTCCAAAAACATTACCTATTATGTATTTTAATCTATTTAGTGTCAGTCCAAAAATCACTAAAAATATCAAAAGAAAAACTTTAAAAATTCGAAAATACATAAAAACTTCAAAAAAAATATGAAATCATAGAAAACTCAGAAATATAGAACTCAAGTTCTGTAGGTTCCAGATTTTATTATCTTTATTTTAAAAATAGTTTGGAAAAATTTTGTGGTTGTTTGTTATTTTTAATTCCCATTTTACCCCCATCAAGTAGCTAATTCACAGTTTTGCTTTATTTTGCTATTTAAAAATACCAAAAACATTCTGAAAAATCCCCGAAAAATCATAAAAATAGTAAAAAATTATGAAAAGACCAAAAAGATTTTATTTCTGAATTTTGACTATTTTTGTATATTTTTATAAATATTTTATTACCTTTTTTATTACATAGTTTATATCTTCCATTATTGAAAAAGAAATAAAAAATATAAAATAAAAAATATAAAAAATTCAGAAAATTACAAACCAAAATACAAAATTCAAAAAATAAAATAAAATAAATTAAAAACCCACAAAAATTAGATTGGCTAAGTGTCTAATTGACCTAGGTTTTGACTTTTGTCTATACTCTACACCTTTGTTTCCTGTGTTCGACCCCTACTTGCTTGCATTATACATTTGTAGTAGGGTATACTAAATTTTAAATCCTTGCTATTGATTGCCTGATTGATTGTGTGGGTTAATTGTTGACGAACGGGAATGCTGAGTAGTCGCATCAACGACAGTGAGTTTGATTTGTCAGACCACTATTTTAGCGGCTCTCGCTTTATCATTTTTCAAATGGCGCCGTTGTAGGGGAGCATCGGCTTGTAGAGTACACTTGTGTCTTTTATCTGCTTAGCCATTTTTGATTATTTATTTTTCGTGCATAATTTGGTTTTGAACTATCTGACACCTCTCTTGTTTTCTTGCGAGGGACTGCTGACCGAGGAGGATCGCCTAGGGATCCTGTGCATCCTTGGGAGGAGGAGCCGGTTATTCTACCCTAGCCGGCAGGAGAGAGCAGGAGATCTTGAGAGAGAGAGAGACAGTTAGACTTTTTTTTGTATTTTTGTGAGAGAGAGTCATTTAAATTGTAATAATACAGGACTTGGACACTTAGACACTTCGGGCCTAATTTTCGGGTGTTTATTCATCCGGGGGCTCACTGCGGTTTTCTTCACGTTTCTCGACTGTCATTTCCGGTTTTGATTTCTTTTTCATTTCTTTTGTGGATTGAGCCCTTAGATTTTTAGGCCATTTCTTGATCGATTAGATTAGGTCCAAACACCTTAATCACTTTGCATGTTCCTATAGATCGTATTTGGACTTAGTTTTAATTAAATAGTTAGTCATTAGCCTTCGATCCGCGCGCCGCGAGCTCATCCCGCCAAGCGCTTCTCCTAAACTCGACGTGTCTAGAGAAGGAGGGGTGAGCCTAGACCGGACATTAGGATTGGAGGATAGTGGTTAGCTTGTGGTTCTTCACGCTAGCAGTTGCCTATCTTAGGACGATTTCCGCCTTGCATACCGACATGTAGTTAGGTTTATAAATTTCTGTTTTGCATCCCGCATGGAGAGAGCTGGGATTCGCTGTAAGTCTTCTTACTTTGCATCCATCATTTAGGCACAAAGGTGAGATTTCCCACCTGGTGTGACTTGCATTGGCTTTTCCGACTCTATTCTCCCTCTGTTTTTAGATAAAGTAGGATCAAGAAAATACAAAATCGTTAGGCGCTTGTTTGAATCAACTCAAAAGAAGCGATAACACCAAAAAAATTAAAAAAGGGACTGCTAAGAAAACCTTGACCAAAATAAAATTGGTAATCGGATTCATTGATTGGGGAGAGCAACACCCTCACTTGTATTCAGGTTGCATGGGAAGGTCTCCTTCCAAGTGAGTAGAGTGCTTCGTAAGGATTAGAGCCCAAAACCCAGCTTGTGGCTGCCTTGTGTATCGTCTGATTTCCGAAGTATTGGCGCTACTATCGTACGTAGGCGAGTAGGGCTGGTCGCCATTGGTGACTCACTATTGTGTGAGCATCGACCTTGTCCGAAGTACCGAGCATAGGCACGCCTTCACAGGTGTGTTCTGTCTCACCGTCTGCGTCCAAGTAGGATCTTGCACGCTCACGGGTGATTCCGTTGCGAGCGAGATCCGAAGTATCGGTTTCGCCTATCGGCTTCCTCCCTCTTTTCTTTGGCTGAGCAGGGATCCAGGAAGGGTTACAAGGACCTCAAAAAGCGCAAGCTACAGGTTACACAAGAGGAGGACAAGTACGGGAATACTTTTCCGGCAGTACTCTCGCTCCTATAAGCGTAGCGCTCTAAGGACTCATTGAAAGATAACTTCCTGAATTCAAGATAAAAACTACAAAGATAAAAGCCGAACCTTCACGGCTTCACGCGTTGAGTTGGTGTATCCCCTTGTTTTGTGTTTGATTGCTAGTTATATTTAGGTCAAGATCAAAAATATCGTGCCTTTGCGCAAATTTTGTCTCCTTCTATTTGACCCTTGCTCATCGTGAGCCTTCTACTGTTTTACACTCCATTTGTTTCTTGTTGACCCCCGTATCTTTCATCCACATCGATCTTCCTCTTGATCTACGAGATGGCGATGAATGGACAGTTTAGTCGAGACTCCGTCGGCACCCACATCGGTTCCATTCGCTCTCCCTCTCCAATAATTCAGGGTGATTCCCGAGAACCCGGTTCAAACTCCGTGGATCGATCTCCAGACTCCCTGTCTTCTTCAATAAATCGGGATCACTCTCGTCCTGAATTCTGTCCGTTTTGGATGGCAACTGATTTCACTCCTTACACATCGTCGTCCTTAACGAAATTCTGTGTTGACCTTGACACAGACCACATCTCCCTATCTGGTGCTGCAATTCAGACTGATCGGGGCATTCTTCCATGTGCAGACCTCGAGCCCGATCCCGAGCCAGTAAACCAGGCAGAATCCGAGATGGCAGGAGGAAGAGGAAAAGGACCACAACCCCCACCTGAACCTGAAGTCAATCCGGGGGAAGGGCAGTACACCACGTAGAACGAGGTTAACAGTCAACTGCTGGCTTCCATTCAAGCCATCCAGCAGCAGTTGACTAACCAAGCCCTGGCCCAAACTGCCTTCCAAGATATGATGAACGATCTGAGGAGGAGGGCCGACGCAAGAGACGACCGACGAGAGGATGATCCGAACTATGATCCTAATTTTCATGAAGTCAGAGATGAGTTCTCAGTGGGAGGACCCAAATTTGAAACCGCAGAAGAAGATCCACCGCAGCCAATGCCTACACTCAAGGAAACATACAATCCAGGAGCGGAACGCATCACTGAGTGGATTCAGGTTCCACGTATGCATGCCCACTTCGAGCTGAAGCCACAATTTCTGTCGCTACTTCCCACATTCCACGGGAACACCACTGAGGAACCATATATCTTTCTCAAGAAATTCAGCCGCATCTGTGCCACTGCTCACTACCCTGGTATTCCTTTGAGGGTAGTCATGATGACCGCCTTTCCCTTCAGCCTTCAAGACAAGGCCCTATATTGGGTCGACCATCTTGGGAAGGTCGTCACGACCTGGGAGGAGCTGAAGTCTGCCTTTCTCCATAAATTCTATCCTCTCGGGCGATTGAACCAGATGCGTGCCCGAATCTCCAGTTTCTGCCAGCAACCCCACGAGACCATCCATGAAGCGTGGGAGAGATTCAAAGACTTGCTGGAGAAGTGCCCACACCATGAAATTCCAAAGACCAGTCTCGTGCAACATTTCTTTGGGGGGCTATCACTTGAGAGCCAAAATCTTGTAGATGCCGCTTGCGGCGGTTCGCATTTCAACAAGGACGAGGACGTGGTATGGAACGTCTTCGAAGAAATGGCTGAAGGAGAAGCCGCACAAACCTCGTCCTGAGCATACATGAAGCCACCAACCGCCATCAGCAAGCTAGTGAACATGACTTCTCACACCAAGGATAAGGATGAGAGCTCCAACCTGAGCATCATTGGGAGCCACTTGTCCAAGGTGGATATCATTGAGAAGAGGTCGCAGGACCTCGAAAAATTGACAGTCATTGAGAAGAGGACCCAGGGTTTGGAAAAGCTCGACCAGATTTCCCAACAGCTGGAGCAACTCGTTCGTGCATTAAATGCAAACATGTGCAATGCTATGTCTACTTCTGCCGAGCTGAATGCTGAGAAGAAGGAGCCCACAATGCAGCAACACCCTCAGCCGACTCCACTGCAGCCCCAGCCTGTCCAGCACGTGTACTACATGCATGTTCCGGAGCAGCCCCCGCAGCCCCAGACACAGATGGTTGTATATCAACCTGAGCCCCAGCCCGCATACTCCGAGCAGTTCTCTCCGCCCCGCCACTGATTCAGGAGATCAATGGCGTATGGAACAATGAAGCGCAACTGACCAATCCTCAGGGACACTCTCAAGGTCAGAACATGGGCAGCAGGCCCTATCAGCAGCAGCCGCAGGGTGGGAGACCCTTCCAGGCCTCTTACGAGTACCAGCCTCCATCCCACGGAAACACCTGGAGGCAGAATTACCAGCACGGTCCGTAGCAGTCCGGATATCGCGGACAGGGATATCATCAGCAGCCGACTACTCAATACAGTCAGCAGAATGCACAATATTCCCCCAACCCTCCTCCTCACCAATTATCACAAGGTTATCAGTCGCAATCTCAGCCGCCATATCAGCATTCTAGACCCCAGCAGGGGGACTCCTCTGAGATTGTGCCGGTCAATCCGGCCCTGGCCTGTTTAGAGCAGTTAATGAAGAATATGACTGAGATGAACCAGAAGATCGACGACCTGACGACAGCCAAGACCGTCATACCAGCCCAGGTCGAAGCCAACCCGAACAACTTCCGACGCAAGGAGCAGGTAGCCGGCAGTGTCCAACCCGAATCAGGTGAATTAAATTGTTTTTTTATCTAATGCCGTTACTCTCAGGAGCGGTAGGACACTCCAGCCATCGACGACGGCGAAGGGAAAGCATCTTGCATCTGACGAGGAATCATCAGTCCAGCCAATACCAGGGCCAATCAGCATTTTGGGAGGAGCACCAGCATTCAGAAAATCACAAAAAAATGAAGAAAATAGCAAAACACAAAAAGATAGCAGAAACCTCGGTGGAGATCAGCCAGCATTGGAGACGCCTGCACCGGCCTCACAGCCAGTTCCTGACAGGAGGAGCACTGCACCTGCAGCGAGTCCAACGCCAGCACCAGAAGCCGAGCCTGCCATTTTTGGTCCACAAATTGTAGATGAATCCATTCCTTTTTGTCATCTACATGTACACAACAATATAGACACTATTTTGAATGAAATTGGTGAAGATTTTGTAAATATTCCTTTTCCAGAAGCAATGAAAAAACACAAAAAAATGAAAAATTTGAAAAATGCCTTGTCTGATCCTACCATTATAGAAATCATCCAGAATTTGATGATGAATATGCCCTTGATGAAAGCTCTTGAGTACATGCCAGCTGTGAAGAAAGGATTAAAAGAGGCATGCACGACCAAGCGCAGGCCGCATCCCCACAACTCCAGAAGTAAGGGTGGCAAGTCCGAAAAGCATATCCTCACAATGGCCACCGTTAACGCCATCAGCAACCTCCCGGATAAAAAGCCAGATATGGGAGCACCTCTTGTACGTTGTCAGATGTTCAATCAGGAGTTTGAATGAACACTTCTCGACAGCGGGTCTTCTGTCAATTTGATGCCAGCTTCGCTGCTCACGGAGTTCAGGCTAGGACCGCTCAAGCCTACAAAGATGATTCTGCAGTTCGCAGACAAGTCAGTCAAGCGGCCTAGGGGCCTGTTGGAGGACGTGATCGTCACAGTTCAGGGAAAGTCATTCTCGGCCGATTTTGTGGTCTTAGATATGGACGTCCCCTCTCCATTGCTCCTTACCCCAATCATACTTGGAAGACCATTTCTGCGGACATCAAACGTAGTAGTGAATTATGGGATGAGAGAAATCACTTTTGGAGCTGGCAACGAAACAATCATAGTAGAGACCTTGTCTGAGGGAACACATGCCGAACAGACATCTACATCATGTGCAAGGGTGATTGAGTATGCTGACGACTGCGACTTTCTAGCAGAAATTCAAGATACCAATTTATTTTTGGATGACAATGAGATCCATGAACTCCTCTGTCCCGAGGAGGAAGTGGAGTCCGCGGTCGAATTTCCCCTTATCGATCAGGATGAGGAGCTCGCTGATGAGCTGCAAGAGACTGCCGTGGGGGTGATGAGCCTTCAAAACCAAGAGCAGAAGCTTGAAGAATATTTTGACGAAGAAGACATCATTGAGGAATTCTGTCAGGATTTGAGAGAAGAAGCAGATCAGAATATGGTGGGCACCGAGCAGTTGAGTGAATCACCACATGTACTAATAGCTGAGGTCACCACTTAAGCAGCTCAGACCCCGCCAGAGCTGAAACCCTTGCCCTCCACCATGAAGTATGCCTTCCTTGCGGGAGAACCAAACATGTACTCGGTCATCATCAATGCACATCTGACTGAAGACCAAGAATCTCGTCTGATGGAGGTTCTTGAACGCAACCGCAAGGCGATAGGCTGGTGAACATCCGATCTCCATGGGATCAATCCGTCATTATGCTCGCACTGCATCTTTCTGGAAGACGATTGCAGGCCCTTCTCGAGAACTTTAGAGAAGATTAAATCCTAATCTGCGAGAGCTCGTTATGAAAGAGATCCAGAAGTGGTGTGATGCGGGATTTATCTATCCCATCTCCGACAGCAAATGGGTGAGCCCTCTGCATGTGGTGCCCAAGAAATCAGGGATCACCATTGTGAAGAATGATAAAGGGGAGGAGATCGCAACCAGAGTACCCACATCTTGGCGAGTATGCGTGGATTACAGAAGACTTAATCTCGCTACCAAGAAGGATCATTTTCCTCTACTCTTCATCGACCAGATCTTGGAGAGATTGGCCGCGAAGGAATATTTCTGCTTCTTGGATGGCTACTCTGGGTATAACCAAGTTGCTATTGCTCCTGAAGATCAAGAGAAGACCACGTTCACCTGTCCTTTTGGCACATATGCCTTCAGACGGATGCCGTTCGGGCTGTGCAATGCCCCAGCCACATTTTAGAGGTGTATGCTTGCAGTTTTTGCCGATATGGTGGGCAACTTTCTCGAGGTCTTTATGGACAACTTTTCGGTCTATGGGGATTCATTTGACCAATGTCTGGACTATTTAGACCAAGTCTACGGAGGTGCTGCGAAGTCAATCTTGTGCTCTCATGGGAAAAGAGCTACTTCATGGTGACCGAAGGAATTGTGCTGGGTGATGAAACTCGATTTCATCATCTTTATTTCTCATTTTTAACCCCCTTGCTTAAGCTGAGTGTCAATAAAACCCAGTTAAAGTTTTGTAATTATCAGAGTCTCGAATAAATTAAAAATCACAAAAAAATGACAAAATGAAAATCGTGGTATTTTTAGACTTAAAAATACCCTTAAAAATATTTGGAGGCTACAGTTGATCTCATCTCTAGTTTTGATCAACATGAAACTTGTAGATCTCATCAAGATCTACAACTTTCATGTTTTGAGTTTTCTCAAATTCGACCAAATAAGCCTTCAAATATCAAAAATATCATCAGAATAATCTGATTGGGCCACGTGGCCCGTTCTGGGGGCGCCACGTGGCCCCGCCTCCCTTGTCTCTTCCGCCTCCTCATCCAACCGTCGGATCTCCTCCTGAGATCCAACGATTCCAGGCGTTCCACGCACCTTCTTTTTCCTAGGTCGTCTGATCATCCCCGCCCTTAATCTCCGCCGCTCATTGCCGCCTCTCTTCCCTCGTGCCACGTATCGACTGCGGAGCCCTCCGATCGCGCAATCATCTTGCCATCTCCACCGTTAACGACCTCGACGTTAATAGCCGTGCGATCAAGTCTCCAGAGACGATCACCACCGCATATAAGCGCCTTGCGCAGAGCGCGCCATGTGGCGCATTGAGATCCGTCCGATCACGCCCATAATGTCTTGATCTCTGCCGTCCATGATCGCTTAATCCTCAACCTTCCGATCAACAACTCCTTCACATCCAAGCCGCTCGCCAGCGCCGCGGCCAGAGCTCGACACGTGGCTTCTTCACATCCCTTCGATCGCACCGCCTCGGATCTAATCAAGACCGCTCTTTCGCGCTTAGATCTCCACCGTTGGATCTTCAGATCCAACGGTCAGAGGTCATCGTCAACCTCCAGACCCCCACTCTTCCCACTTTCTCCAGCTCGCGCACATCTCTCCCCCTTCCTATTTTCTTCGCCACTCCAGTCAACCTCTTCCTTCGCCAACCACCTCTGAGTCTTCCCCAGTCATCCCTCTACCTCGCGCACCACCCCACTAACTCCGACATCCTCTCAGTCGTCCCATGATCACCTCGAAACCCACGACTCCCATCATCAGCTCTGCCACTCCTCCCTTCAAATAAGCCGCTCCCTCCTCCGTTCACGCCTGTCCATCTTTACGCGGGGAGGGGCCCAGCCCTCCTCCGCCTCCCTGTGACAGGGGGAGGCAAGAGGATAGAGCGAAGATGACCCAGCCCCCGGTGATACCCTCCGCCACTAACGGCGGAGCTGCGACGCCTCTTGGCGACCGCCCGAGCTGCACGGAGCGGCTGGCCGTGTCCAGCGAAGACCCAGGGCTCGATTCGAGCCCCAGCCCAAGCCATCCGACCACCTTCCGACCAGGTAAAGTCCCCCTTCCTCCTCTGTCTTTTTATTTTGATTTCATTGATTTAATTAGCCGCATCCAGTAGCTTTCTCCCTCCGATGACCACCCACTTAGTTTCTCCGCACATCCCCCTTTCACGCGCACGCTCTCGCTCACCTTCACCCTCCTCCAAACCTTATATCGCCTCCGACCCACCTCCTCCGCCCTCGCAGCGGAGGAGCTCCGAGCTCCCCAAGTTCTTCGTCCCCGATGAGCTCCCACCTTACTCCATGCACACACGCACGTCTTCTGCTCGCTTCGGCTATGTGCTTAACATTGCAGGTCGCTAATTTGTGCAACGGTCGGAGCCTCGCCGGAGCCTATTTCGTCACGGCCACTCTCAGCTTCAGAGCTCTGTTGACCGATGCCAGAACCTCCTAGGCCTTCCCCGAGGTCCCCGCTTCATCGACGACCATTCCTTGGGCTCAGGGGAGGACCAAATCGACGGGGAACCAGCGGCGGAGGAAAGCCACCTTCGCCGGAGCTCGTTATTCGCCGCCAGTCGAAGACGAGGGAGAAGAGCAGTTGCCGTTGGATGGTCCCCTTCCAGCGACCATCCAACGGCCCCGATGCGGCCACGTCACCGACTCCAGGAGCCATTCGATCACCACGATCGGATGGCCCACACCTAGCCACGTGGCGTCACCAGAACACACCCGAGCCTTCGTCTCCGAACCTCCAGGCTTGGGACCTCCGAGCCTTCACGAGCCTGCACCGAGCCAAAGCCTACGCCCGAGCTAGCTGAAGCTTCATCCGAGCCTCTGCCGACCCCGAGCCTGAATCCGAGCCTGGGACAGCGCATGTTTGGCACGTGCTTCCTGGGTAAATTGCAATGCAGCCCACGAACTTCTTCAAATTTGCAAAAAGGTCCCCGTGCGTTTGGTAAAATTACAGGGAAGGACTCGCGCCTTATTTTTATTACGTTTTAGTCCCTCTCAGGGACCTTTTTGTAGTTATCTTTTCTTATTTTATTTAAGTAATACCCTTAGCTTCCTTGTTGCATATCTTGAGCTACGTAGCTCCAAATGAGTTGAATTCAGTTTCATTTTAACGCTTGTTTGACGTACTTTTTAATGGCATATTTGTTCACTTGACATTGACACTGTGATCTCAATGTACTTTGAATTAACTCTAGTGTTTTTTTGTATGCCTTTCTGATTAGCCTTGCACTTTATGTCAAACGAGTTGTTGCTTCATTTAAATCTGAAATCAACTTTGGTTTAGTTGGCTCATCCTTTTAACCTAGGGCATATTTCCATTGCATCGCATTGCATTTTATGGCATTTATTTGCATGATACAAATGATTAAAAAAATGCATGTTTAATTTTAATGCATTGTTGTGTCTCTGCATGAATTGACCTATATGCCTTTAACTCAATATTTAATTAAATAAACTTAAATCCGATCAATACGAGAGAGGCTCGTGACCCTGAGTTCGACCTTGGTTTCTTGCCAAGTAAAATAATTTCACGACCATCACATTCTTATTTGACATTTATTAAATGAGATGGTCTCTTTGATGACCAAAATCAGCGTGACTGCGATGATGATTCCATGTGCTAAAAACACATTATTAAAGGGGCGATTTTGCGGCTCATCAAATGGCGCCGTTACCGGGGACACGGCTCATTTCTTACATTTTTTGGATTTTTGTCTGTTTAATTTAGTGTTCCTTTTTTATAGGTCAAATGATCACATATTTTGCACTTAAAATTTTTTCTTTCTTATTTGATATCTAACCATTGTTTTTGTGGCAGGGCCCTTGATGGATCAAGGAGGCGAGGAGCCGCAGGAGCATGCTTGGAGCAAATAAGGAAAAAAGAAAAAAAATGTCTCGCATTTTTTGTTTTCATGACTTGTAATAATTCGTCTTTTACATCGGTCTTCGATCGAAGACTCGCGTGTGTAATCGAACGAATGTGGTTGTGTGGGGATCGTCCCCACTTGAGTGTCGACCTAGGACTAGGCACGCGGCTCTCCGAGCTCATGTTATTTTTCATATTTTTACGTGCTTGATCGTAGGTAGGACACACTAATTTCTATACGCACATAATCTCGCATCACTTAGCTAAAATTGATGAAGATCAATCACTGCTAATAGATGCATGATTAGGTGTGGTTTTATTCGACTTGCATACATTGATTTTGGTTCTCAAAACGGCCCTAGTTTTTTCACAGATTTATCGTCAAATCACTGCATGATATCTCGCTTAGCCTAGATCGCGTTTTTTTATCGAATACATGTTTTTCTCGGCTTTCATTTCCTAGCTCGATCACCTAGGATTAATGGAAAATGAAATGAACGGTAGACGATGATTCCCTGATTGATGTGCTAACCTTAATTCAGTGATAATTCTAAATAAAATTGGGATTGTTAATTGCAAGTTGACCAAAAAATGGAGTAAAAATCGATTTTGGGAGAGCAACACCCTCGGTTACACATTGGTTTTTATTTCACATTTTTCTCCGCGTAATTATCTAATGCTTTATCACCAATAAAACTGACAAGATAATAAACCAACTTCGGTTGGTTTCATGTGTGAGTTGGTGAAACTAAGGGTTTTGCTTGCTTGAATTGAGCCATGTTTGCTACACAACCCTAAAACCTTAGTCACTCCATTTCATCTCCAAAGATTCAACCACTCACTTGTAAATCCATTCCTCTTCTTCGTTCACCTTGGGTCCCTTCCAACATCAATTCCCATCTTTATACTTAGGCTAATCTCAGCCTAAGTATAGGGGGGACCCGAGTCCCCGTGATTATTCTCTACTCATCTATCCTTGCCTTTATACTTAGGTTATTTCTAACCTAAGTATAGGGGGAGCCCCTCTTAGCTCTCGTATATTTCTCTATATTTAAATGGACCTATGTACTTGTAACATCTAGTGCTATGAGGACATAGCAAAGTTTAAGTATAGGGGGGTATACCGTATATACCGTATATTTACTTTAGCTATAATCTGAAAAATTTGAAAAATTTAAAACTTTTTGGCTAAGGTAAAATTCGTTGGACTAAGAGAACTCAAATGATTTCACGGCTTTTCGATATTATGTTACGTTATAAAAATATTTTCGAAAATGATTTTTCCTGTTTTGAAAAAGTCTTTTGAAAATATTTTGAAAAACTTTTTTGTGTGACATGATTTTGAAAGTCTCTTCAAGGAAAGTTGAGTCTAACTTGTGTTTTAACCCTTTTATTAAAATCCATAAAAATGAGAAAAACCTTAAATTCTTTAGGAGCTGTTACCGACTACTAAGCCTAATTAAGAAAGCCGCGTTCAGTGAGAGTTCGCCCTTAGCAGATTGGATGGTTTAGAGGAGGCCCCGTCCTCAAGCAACGAGCTTAGGCCTGTACTTACATCCATACTGGCTGAACGTAGCTACTTAATTGAGTTTAGGTAGTTATAATATCTCTTGAAGACCAAAAAAAATGAAATTTAAAAAAATGAAATCATAAAAAAAAAGAAAAAAGAAAATGTGTGTCTTGTTTTTGAATGAAGAAGTTGGATTAGTCCTCTACACTTACACTTTCACTCAGGATCTGAAATGGTCAAGGAGACTTAAGCTTTTTGAGGTCTTTGAGATTTTAGGTTAACCAGCCTTAGCCATCAGGGTCATTGACTTAATCGTCCACATTCCCCTAGGTTTCTAGATTTGCATGCTATATTCCATGCTTAGTCTCAGACAAAAGAATATGATCAGCACATCACATGCACGACTGCGGTTTTTGATGAGATGAGTTGATTTTTCACCTGAGGGATTGGGATGAGGAAGTCAAGTTTGGATTTGATCTAATGATGCTTGAGGATGGGATAAAGTCTTTGGAGGCTTCATGAAACCTGAGTGTCAGCAATATTAGCCAGCATGAGAACTTGGTTCTTATACTAATCTCTTGACATTGACCTAAGTGCCAGGGTGTGAAATAATTAAAAAATGTTGATCAGTGTGCGCCAACTTTTGGTAAAAGCAGTGGAGCTAGCCACAAATTATACAAGTCAAAGAAATTTCAAAGAAAAGCTCTCATTCCACAAAGATACATATCAAAGAGCTTCCACCAAAGGCGAGCGCTCCCAACTATTTCAAAGTGTCCACTTGGACCACTGCTATTAGGACCAGGAGTCGGGCTTGCACCAATAAAGGGCTCTGCATCGTAAATGCTACAAGTCTGGGTGTCGAAGGTACGATAGGTACTCAAAAGAGACACACCCCGGTGTACTCCCAGGAAAACAAGTGCAGACGGCTCCAACTTCTCTTGACGGACGCACTGATCAACACCAAAAAAATGTGTTGCGTAAAAAGGCACTAGAGAGAATCCTTGTTCCAATGAGAGGGAGAGAAGAATTGACACAATCCCATGCCCTCCATTTCTGGACTGCCATCTACATTTTCTAAGTCTGAAAACTAACGAGACAGTGGACTGAATGCAAGATTTGATTTATTCCCTAGTGCTGAGGATTGGGTCCTTAGGAGATTTTCTCGGACCAAGATTTTGGGTGACGAATTGACTCTACTCTCAGAATTGCAGTCAACACTAAACTTCATATCCTTTAGTTTATATGTACATCCGAGAGAGTCTAGAGAAGTAGAGGAATTGGAAGCCTCTTGATTAAGGCTGGGTTGAACTCTAGAATTTTGGATCTCTAAAGTCGAGTCGACTTGATCAGATTGGATCCTGTATTCACATGCACAAAGGGGTTAATCCAACTTAGTCATTCTTTTTGATGCTCGAGGACGAGCATAGTTTAAGTATAGGGGGGTGATGAAACTCGATTTCATCATCCTTATTTCTCATTTTTAACCCCCTTGCTTAAGCTGAGTGTCAATAAAACCCAGTTAAAGTTTTGTAATTATCAGAGTCTCGAATAAATTAAAAATCACAAAAAAATGACAAAATGAAAATCGTGGTATTTTTAGACTTAAAAATACCCTTAAAAATATTTGGAGGCTACAATTGATCTCATCTTTAGTTTTGGTCAACATGAAACTTGTAGATCTCATCAAAATCTACAACTTTCATGTTTTGAGTTTTCTCAAATTCGATCAAATAAGCCTTCAAATATCAAAAATATCATCGGAATAATCTGATTGGGCCACGTGGCCCGTTCTGGGGGCGCCACGTGGCCCCGCCTCCCTTGTCTCTTCCGCCTCCTCATCCAACCGTCGGATCTCCTCCTGAGATCCAACGATTCCAGGCGTTCCACGCACCTTCTTTTTCCTGGGTCGTCTGATCATCCCCGCCCTTAATCTCCGCCGCTCATTGCCGCCTCTCTTCCCTCGTGCCACGTATCGACTGCGGAGCCCTCCGATCGCGCAATCATCTTGCCATCTCCACCGTTAACGGCCTCGACGTTAATATCCGCGCGATCAAGTCTCCAGAGACGATCACCACCGCATATAAGCGCCTTGCGCAGAGCGCGCCACGTGGCGCATTGAGATCCGTCCGATCACGCCCATAATGTCTTGATCTCTGCCGTCCATGATCGCTTAATCCTCAACCTTCCGATCAACAACTCCTTCACATCCAAGCCGCTCGCCAGCGCCGCGGCCAGAGCTCGACACGTGGCTGCTTCACATCCCTTCGATCGCACCGCCTCGGATCTAATCAAGACCGCTCTTTCGCGCTTAGATCTCCACCGTTGGATCTCCAGATCCAACGGTCAGAGGTCATCGTCAACCTCCAGACACCCACTCTTTCCACTTTCTCCAGCTCACGCACATCTCTCCCCCTTCCTATTTTCTTCACCACTCCAGTCAACCTCTTCCTTCGCCAACCACCTCTGTGTCTTCCCCAGTCATCCCTCTACCTCGCGCACCACCCCACTAACTCCGACATCCTCTCAGTCGTCCCATGATCGCCTCGAAACCCACGACTCCCATCATCAGCTCCGTCACTCCCCCCTTCAAATAAGCCGCTCCCTCCTCCGTTCACGCCTGTCCATCTTTACGCGGGGAGGGGCCTAGCCCTCCTCCGCCTCCCTGTGATAAGGGGAGGCGAGAGGATAGAGCGAAGATGACCCAGCCCCCGGTGATACCCTCCGCCACTAACGGCGGAGCTATGGCGCCTCTTGGCGACCGCCCGAGCTGCACGGAGCGGCTGGCCGTGTCCAGCGAAGACCCGGGGCTCGATTCGAGCCCCAGCCCAAGCCATCCGACCGCCTTCCGACCAGGTAAAGTCCCCCTTCCTCCTCTGTCTTTTTATTTTGACTCATTGATTTAATTAGCCGCATCTAGTAGCTTTCTCCCTCTGATGACCACCCATTTAGTTTCGCCGCACATCCCCCTTTCACGCGCACGCTCCCGCTCACCTTCTCCCTCCTCCAAACCTTATATCGCCTCCGACCCACCTCCTCCACCCTCGCGATGGAGGAGCTCCGAGCTCCCCATGTTCTTCATCCCCGATGAGCTCCCACTTCACTCCATGCACGCACGTCTTCTGCTCGCTTCGGCTATATGCTTAACATTACAGGTCGCTAATTTATGCAACGGTCGGAGCCTCGCCGGAGCCTATTTCGTCACGGCCACTCTCAGCTTCAGAGCTCCGTTGACCGACGCCAGAACCTCCTGGGCCTTCCCCGAGGACCCCGCTTCATCGACGACCATTCCTTGGGCTCAGGGGAGGACCAAATCGATGGGGAACCAGCGGCGGAGGAAAGCCACCTTTGCCGGAGCTCGTTATTCGCCGCCAGCCGAAGACGAGGGAGAAGAGCAGTTGCCGTTGGATGGTCCCCTTCCAGCGACCATCCAACGGCCCCGATGCGGCCACGTCATCGACTCCAGGAGCCATTCGATCACCACGATCGGATGGCCCACACCTAGCCACGTGGCGTCACCAGAACACACCCGAGCCTTCATCTCCGAACCTCCAGGCTTGGGACCTCCGAGCCTTCACGAGCCTGCACCGAGCCAAAGCCTACGCCCGAGCCAGCCGAAGCTTCATCCGAGCCTCTGCTGACCCCGAGCCTGAATCCGAGCCTGGGACAGCGCGTGTTTGGCACGTGCTTCCTGGGCAAATTGAAGTGCAGCCCACAAACTTCTTCAAATTTGCAAAAAGGTCCCCGCGCGTTTGGTAAAATTACAGGGAAGGACTCGCGCCTTATTTTTATTACGTTTTAGTCCCTCTCAAGGACCTTTTTGTAGTTATATTTTCTTGTTTTATTTCAGTTATGCCCTTAGCTTCCTTGTTGCATATCTTGAGCTACGTAGCTCCAAATGAGTTGAATTCACTTTCATTTTAACGCTTGTTTGACGTACTTTTTAATGGCATATTTGCTCACTTGACATTGACACTGTGATCTCAATGTACTTTGAATTAACTCTGGTGTTTTTTTGTATGCCTTTCTGATTAGCCTTGCACTTTATGTCAAACGAGTTGTTGCTTCATTTAAATCTGAAATCAACTTTGGTTTAGTTGGCTCATCCTTTTAACCTAGGGCATATTTCCATTGCATCGCATTGCATTTTATGGCATTTATTTGCATGATAAAAATGATTAAAAAAATGCATGTTTAATTTTAATGCATTGTTGTGTCTCTGCATGAATTGACCTATATGCCTTTAACTCAATATTTAATTAAATAAACTTAAATCCGATCAATACGAGAGAGGCTCGTGTCCCTGAGTTCGACCTTGGTTTCCTGCCAAGTAAAATAATTTCACGACCATCGCATTCTTATTTGACATTTATTAAATGAGATGGTCTCTTTGATGATCAAAATCGGCCCGACTGCGATGATGATTCCATGTGCTAAAAACACATTATTAAAGGGCCGATTTTGCGGCTCATCACTGGGTCACGTTGTTTCTAAACGTGGTCTGGAGGTTGACCCAGCCAAGGTGGACGTGATTTCCAAACTTGAGCCACCTACAAACATCAAGCAAGTCCGACCATTCTTGGGCCATGTCGGTTTTTACCGACGGTTCATCAAAGATTTCAGTAAACTGGCCAGACCGTTGACTGAGTTCCTCGGCAAGGACAATGAATTCATTGTAGATGATTGTGTGCTCCTTGCCTTCAACCAGTTGAAAGAACTCATCACGCAGGCCCTTGTCTTACAACCACCGATCTGGACTCAACCTTTCGAGATCATGACCGACGCGTCAGATTATGCCATCAGAGCTGTACTGGGACAGAGGAAAGATAATGTACCATTTGCTATTCACTACGCTAGCCGAACGCTCGATGAAGCCTAGAGAAACTACACTGTCACTGAAAAGGAGCTGCTAGTGGTAGTCTTTGCCTTGGAAAAGTTCAGATCCTACCTTCTTGGGTCTAAAGTAGTCATCTACACTGATCATTCGGCCATTCGGTACTTACAGCAGAAGAAGGACGCCAAACCACGTCTCATTCGGTGGATTCTTCTCCTCCAGGAATTTGACTTGGAAATCAAAGATAAACTTGGGGTAAAGAATGTAGTGGCCGATCATCTGTCAAGGCTCCCTGAACTGGAATCTTCTGAGCTGAACCTACAGCCGATCACAGAGAGCTTTCCAGATGAGGCAATTTTGTCTGTCGCCTCACTTCCTTGGTATGCGGACATCGTGAACTACCTAGTGGCCAAGAAAATCCCACAAGACTGGCCTAAATTGAAAATAGACAGATTCTTGTCTAAAATCCATTTCTACGAGTGGGAAGACCCGTATTTGTTTCGTGAGGGAGCAGATTGTATCTGGAGAAGGTGCATTCCTCAGGAGGAAGTTCCAAGTGTCCTCGCTTTATGTCACGACCAAGATTCTGGAGGACATCATTCAGGCAAACGAACGGCAGCGAAAGTTCTTCAAAGTGGCCTCTGGTGGCCTTCATTATTCAAAGATGCAGATGAGTATGTCAAATGCTGCACTGACTGCCAGAAGATGGGCGGAACCATAGGAATGAGAGACACGATGCCGCTGAAATACATTCAGATCTCAGACGTCTTTGACGCATGGGGCATTGACTTTATGGGCTCGTTTCCCAACAGTCAGGGTTATGAATATATTCTGCTTGCTGTCGATTATGTAAGTCGATAGGTGGAGGCTATTCCCGCCCGATCCGCCGACAGTAGGACTGTCTGTCGATTCTTGAGAGATCACATCATAGCACGGTTCGGGATTCCCAAGATTCTCATATCTGACGGGGGTAGTCATTTCATAAACAGAGAGGTGAAGAAGCTGACCTAAGAATTCTGCATTGAGCATCGTGTTGCTTCACCCTACCACACGCAGTCCAATGGCTTAGCTGAATGTTCAAACAGGGAGATCAAGACAATCTTACAGAAGCTTGTGCATCCGGATCGCAAGAACTGGTCTCAGCTGCTTGACTCTGTTCTTTGGGCTTATAGAACAGCGTACAAGTCACCCTTAGGAATGTCTCCCTACCGCCTTGTGTATGGCAAGCCATGTCATTTTCCCGTCGAACTAATTCACAAATCCTTATGGGCTATTAACATCTGTAAATTGGACTCCAAGCATGCAGGAAAGAACAGAAAACTGGATCTGAACAGATTACTGGAATTCAGAGATTATGCATATGACAACAACCTGATGTACAAGGAGAAGGTCAAAACATAGCATGACAAGCATATCCGTCGCAAGTCCTTTGATCCAGGTCAGAAGGTGTGGTTGTTCGATGCGAAATTAAAGATCTTTCTAGGAAAATTGAAGAGTAAATGAACTGGGCCATTTATAGTTAGGCAGGTGCGTGACAACGGAAGTGTATTGATATCCAATCTGTCAGCTGACACACAGCCATTTGTAGTCAATGGACAGCTTCTGAAGCCATACCTTGAACATGATACATTCATGACAGTCGTTGACTCGGTTCAAGTAATCTATGAGGATGAGCTGAATATCTCCAAAGAAGCAGAGGAAGGCCAAGCACAACAAAACATTTTTGAATGAGTTTTCTTCTTTTCTTCTTTTCTTCTTTTCAATTCCTTTTATCCTCTTCTACCGAATTGATGCCATCCCTTTCATCATTGCTACACTTAGGATGTACTCTATCCTAAGTATAGGGGGGATGCGCATCCCGAGTTGTTCATACCCAATTTCATCTCTTTTCTTCTTTTCTTCTTTTCTTCTTTTCCTTTCATATCTTCTGTATCTATCCAAAAAGTGTCGCCCCTTGTAGACAGTCTTCTATACTTAGGACGTACTTTGTCCTAAGTATAGGGGGGTGTACACCCTGAAGTTCTTTTATTCTTTTCGATCCTCTCCATTGTCTCCTCTTCTTGTCTATACTTAGGTATATTTTACCCTAAGTATAGGAGGAGATAATCTGAGTACGATATGTTCATTCCCACCCTTGACCCTCCCTGCGTTGTGTACAGTCTGCTATACTTACGATTATTTGATCCTAAGTATAGGGGGGACAGTCGACTTCTCATTCACTGATTCATTCATCAGTTCTTTATTCGTTGGACTTGCCTATACTTAGTACGAGTTATGTCTTCTCTTTTCTCTCCGATCTATGAGGACATAGCTCAAGCTAAGTATAGGGGGGTCTTATATACTGCGTATATACTTTAGCCATAACTCGTACTTTTGTATTTTCTTAAATAATATGGCTAATAATTCTTTAAAATTCATTAAAAATCTTTAATAAAAAGATGTGATTATTCCTCAAATTCTTTTTGTATTTACTGATTAAAAATCAGGCGAAAATGTTTTTTGCAAAATGTTTGAAAAATAGTTTGAAAATCTTTGTGAGCATTTATTGAAAGCTATTTTGAAAATATTTTGTTACATGTTTTCAACCTGTGTAAAAATGTGTGGTTTGTAAAAATTTATTTTCTTTGTGTGAAATAAAATGTGTGCAAATTGATTTGCAAATGGTTTGAAAAATGGTTGCAAAAAGATTTGAAAAATCTATCTATACTGTTTGAAAAACCTTTGCACAATGATTTTCAAATGTGTGTACATGTTTGTAAAATTATTTGTAAAAATTATTTTGGACTATAGTTTTCAAAAATTGTTTGCAAAAGCTTGTGTTAAATAAGTTTGAGGAATATTTATATCACACCAAAATCCACTTTATATATACTTATAAAATTGATCACTTACCCTTGTAAATTCTTAAAATCCACTTCTTGTATATATATGAAGCACTCCTGTGTACATATTTTTCACCTAGTTTTCAGCCAAAAACTCTTTGTTTTAAAAAAAAATCCCAAAAACATTTGCAAAATTAAAATCCAAAAACATGTGAAAAAATCTTTTTGAAAAAGACAAAAAAATGCATCTGCATATGCATCATCATCATCATCTTTTCAAAAATCCATAAAAAGTTCAAAATCTTTGAAAATCGCATCACAAAAATATTTTCTGCATTCTGCATCGCATTTGCATAGCATTCACATTTTTCGGATTGAGTTTGATAGTTGAACAAGTCTAAGTAAAATCCGAAGATTGGAGCTTGATTGGAGCTTAAAATCTACCTAATAACAGGAACCTTATAGGAACGGGGTTTGAGGTACTTCAGGTCTAGTTGAATTAATTCTTTGAGGATCACGGGACTTGGTTCAATGGATTCTTGACTGCCTATGTAGAGTATTTCGGAGCACACGCACGACTCTTGTTGATAATGACCTACCTTGGACACCTGCACCTTTCACATGGCTCAACTCAGTTGGAGTGGTGAGGGGATTGGATTTGCCGGTATGAGACGCACATAAGTGGAAACATTTGTCCTCCTCTAGGGAGGGAAGTGCACCCCAACCCGTCCAGTGATAAGGAAATCTAAAGACAGGAGAGTGTGGGTTACAATAAAGCTTCAAAAGAGGGATAGTCTACTGGCTCAAGAGGAAAAACTCCTTATGTAAATGCTGCTGTGAATAGTATTCAAAAAAAAGAAAGAAAGAAAAAAAAGAGACAGGCTTGTACAAAAAAATAAAATGCCTGCAAAGTATGTGAATATGTTGTAAAGTCAATAAGCAAGCTGGAGTTCCAAAGTCAAATATGTGAGCCTGCAGCTGGATGACTTGACTACACTGGTCTTGCATCCGAGGATAGGTAGCTACACTGGCTACCGTCCATTCTTCTCTTCACCCCCTTTTCTTGAGCTGGTTGCCACTTGAACTTAGAAGGGAATACCCCGCTCCTCGAGGATGGAGTTGTTGGATTGGGGAATCATTGGGTTGTTGTACTGGAGAAGTCAGTCTCTTTGTCATTCTAGTTGGGGAGAGCCACCATCACTTACACTGTACGAGTCAGATTCATAGTCGTAAGAGTTTGCGTATGAGTTGAAGTATTTCTGACCTGGCTATTGAGGAGACTTGGACAGAGTTTCGGGATTCTCAAGGACTGTTGGATTTCAAATTCGGTTCTCGTTAAGGTTCCGCCCGCTCTAAAATTCCAAAGGTCCGACTTAAGCTCCAAACTTTGATTTTGTGAAGACAAGTTTGATGATCAAATAAAATCCAAGTTCTTCTTTTTCTTTTCTTTCTTTTTCTTTTTGCACTTATTGCATAAGTGTTTGCTAGGGACTAGCAAAGGTAAAGTATAGGGGTATGACGAATCCACATTTCATCATCTTTATTCTATCATTTTGGCCTCAAAAACCCTAGCAAATGCCTGAAAATAGCATTAAATAGAGTAATTTAGCATTCATGCATATGTGTGTAAAAAGTGCATAAAATACTATTTTTAATGCCAAAATTACAGAATAAAGAAAAGAAAAGAAAAAGAATAAAATATTGTAAATATTTTATGACCCAAAACCCCGAGACCTAGGCATCTTGATGAATAGGTCGACAAGGAATAAAGTAGGGGGAGATAAGGGCCAAATACCTATATTTATTAATTCATTCTTTATTCATTTTTGGACATATTTTTGATTCCACTTTTTGTGCATCAAATAAAGAAACTTTGTACAAGAAAGTTGTAGATATTTTTACATGAAAAATACAAAATTGATTTCACTGAAAAATAATGTACAGATAAAAAGTATGGTCTGAATAAAAATCCAGAATCCCAACTTCCCAACCCTGTATCTCACAAATGAAAACTCCAAATGCAGTAAACTCACCTTTAATTGTATATAGAATAAAATGATCTATTTAATGGTGGTGGTTTCGCATTTGGCGGAGATGTGGTTTGAAAGTTGAGTTTTGGACCCACATTGTATACCTGTACAGCTTAAAATATTCAATTTATTCTTAGTCATTATTTTTGTATTTTTATATTTTTATAATTTTGTGAATATTTTTTATAATAATTATGTACATTAAAACATGAATAAAAACCCAAATAAAACTCAAAATAAAAATAAATGTAAATAAAATACACAGGTATTATACCTATATACATACCTATACAATATCTACTTATATTTTTTTAATATACAAAACACCCCAAAAAATAAAATAAAAATATATATGGGTATATAAAAGTATTTTATAATTTTATAAAATACTAAATGAAAATAATAAAATTAAGATACATAAAATAAAAATAAAAGAACAAAATATGTAGGTATTATACCTATATAGGCTATAATAAGTAACTTATAAAAATAAATCTCATAAAAATAATTAAAATTCATAATGAAATAATTTATAAATTTATAAATATTTTTTATTTTACAACCTAATTATAATAATGTCATTTATTATTTTCAAATCATTTTTTAAATCTTTTTCCAGGGGGTTTTCCTGGTTGGTCCACGTAGACCAACCAGAGGGCCTGGACAGTTGACCCCGGTCAACTGTCTGTCCCACCCCCTGTGCCTATTGTCAGAAGCATTTTGTCTCTTCTTCTCGCCATTTTCTAAGGTTGACCTTGCACCAATTCATGTCGATGCCTTCTGCGTTTTTGCTCCTCGATCAGTGGCGATTCACGCCCAAGTGATTTCTGGGGCTGAGGACCACTGATCGAGGCGTTGGACCCTCGTCTTCCACGCCGCCCGTCAACCCTTCAAAAGACACCCCCCGAATTCGATTCGAATTTTGATCCTTCTTCCGCCAAATCTACCCGTAAACCCCCAGCCCATCGTGATCCTGGTGACAGCAGGCGTCGATTCGAGCCAGGGTTCACATCATTTGGTGTTGAATCGAAGAGATCCAAGCCCTCGCCGGAGCTCCGCCACGACCTCCATCCCGACGTCTCTGGTGAGCCTCACCCCCTTCTCTTTCCATTTTCTTGTAGCCTTAGCTTAGTTGAGATTCGCCTAGTAGCAGTTTTGATTGTCCTCGCGTCAATCGCCGTGAATCATCGATCGAAGCCCACGGCAGAGCTGAGCTCCGCCCACCGTTTCCGGTCGCTTCACGCATCCATCCGATCACCTGTCGCCTCCATCTTCTTCGAGCCACTCCACCCACCCCTCCATCCACCTCGATCTCGCCTAGATCGAGCCACCGAGTTCCCCTCTCCGCCGCTCGCCGGAGCTCGTCGCCTGAGCCACTTTCCGCCTCCATCAACCTATCAGAGGACACCCGCAGCTTCGCCTGGTTTTTGTGCTTCTCCCTTGCAGGTCAGAGCCCAAGAGGAGGCTCCATCGAGCCTCGAAATCCCCAGGAGCAGCCCCCCAGGTCACCTCCGCTGTCCGAGCACCCCACGCCGTCTCAGCCTCGCCGGAGACCACCTTCAGGCGCGGAGAGGCCCCAGGATCGTTTTGCCCTTGATCCTAGGGCCGGAGAGGCCGTGTGTCGGCCGCAATCGCCAGCCAAAGCTCGCCGGGGGAGGTGTTCTTCGTGACCCTCTCCCCGTTGTTGGATCAGCAGCCCCCTCCAGGCGCACGTCCGCCGTCCGATCGCCAAGTGTCCCCGGCCGTCCGATCATCCATCCAAGATCTAATCCCAGCCATCCATGGTGAAGGGGTACGGGCCGTCCGATGCACGCCACGTGTCAAGTGAAGCTTCCTCGACCGCACGATCAGCACTGTGGGTATTTTGCGCCTTAAACCCACGTGTTTTTGTATTTAACTTTTAGTCCTAGAACTTTCATTTCCAGTTTAAAAGTTTTTGTAATAATTGCACTTAGGCCCCCGTACTTATTTTATTCGCACTTTAGTCCTCGCCACGTCACCTCACGTGACTGGGGCACGTGCGCTTTGGGTATTTTGCATTTTTGATCCTCAACTTTCATCTATTTGCAGTTATACCCCTATGCGTAGTTATTTAAATATGTTTTTGGGATAATTGCATTTTTGCCCCGCCGGTTTCTTGTATTTGCAAATATGCCCCTTTGAATGACAGATCACGTGTTCTGCGTGTGTCTTTTGGTGAAATTTGCACCTAAGCCCTGTATGTTTCTATAATTGCATTTATACCCCTGCTCGGCTTAGGATTTTTGTATGTTTGAACTATTTATTTTACGCATCACTTAAGTGCCAAAAATTCTTAGAAAATAGACTTAATCTCCTGTTAACTTGCTATTGCACGCCATATTTTTATTTTTCATTTTTGTCGCATTTTATTATCTATTTAAAATCAAAAACATGCTATTTCAGTACTGGTTAGCTTAGAAAATACCAAAAAAATATTAAAACATCTCTAAAAATTCCAAAAAAATTATTTATTATGTATTTTAATCAATTTTAGTGTCAGTCCAAAAATCACTAAAAATCTCAAAAGAAAAACCTTAAAAATTTGAAAATACACAAAAACTTCAAAAAACATATATAAAATCATAGAAAACTCAGAAAAATATAAACTCAAGTTCTGTAGGTTCCAGATTTTATTATCTTTATTTTAAAAATAGTTTGGAAAAATTTTGTGGCTGTTTGTTATTTTTAATTCCCATTTACCCCCAGCTAGTAGCTAATTCACTGTTTTGCTTTATTTTGCTATTTAAAAATACCAAAAACATTCTTGAAAAATCCCCAAAAATCACAAAAATAGTAAAAAACTATAAAAGACCAAAAAGACTTTATTTCTGAATTTTTGACTATTTTTTTAAATATTTTATCACCTTTTTTATTACATAGTTTATATCTTCCATTATTGAAAAAGAAAATAAAAAAATAAAAATATAAAATATAAAAAAAACAGAAAATTAAAAACCAAAATACAAAATTAAAAAAAATAAATAAAAAAATATAAAATAAATTAAAAACCCACAAAAATTAGATTGGCTAAGTAGTCTAATTGACCTAGGTTTTACTTTTGTCTATACTCTGCGCCTTTGTTTCCTGTGTTCGACCCCTACTTGCTTGTCATTATACATTTGTAGTGGGGTATAATAAATTTTAATCCTTGCTATTGATTGCTTGATTGATTGTGTGGGTTAATTGTTGACGAACGGGAAGGCTTGAGTAGTCGCATCAGCGATAGTGAGTCTGATTTGTCAGACCACTATTTAGCGGTTCTCGCTTTATCGTTTTTCAAGACTGTTGGAGTCAAGTATGCATTTCTTACTCTGCATGCATCATTGATTCCCGCGCATCGGCTTTTTCGTCTTCTCCCCCGTTTTTGGGTTTAAAATAATCAGAAGAACCGAAAAATTCGTTAGGCGTTGTTTGATTTGAAAAATATCTAAAAAAACAACAACCATAAAATTGGGACTGCTAAACAAACTTGACCCTAAAAGACACTTCACCATAAAAATCTGTCTTAGGGAGAGCAACCCCCTCATTGTCTGGTTTGTATGCGCGAGAGAGTGACCCACGCCCTAGGCTAGATCCATATCTGAACCCTCTTCAGACTACTGCTTCTGGGCTAGTCGTTCTCTAGAGAGGATCGCTCTGATCTTCGGTAAAGCGGGTCACTATATCCTTAACAGAGCGAGCCGATCGGGTAGCCGGTAACGGTCCGCGGCTTGTACTGGCTGGGAAAGATCTAGTTCGGGATCGGGACAGTCTCTTGGGGGAATCAGATTCCTAACAGGTCACATAACTGCTCTGCTATCCTGACATGATCACCTAATAAAATTGACAAGATAATTGACCGAACTCTTACGGTCTTCAGCTCGTGTTGAGTAGGTGAATTTGGGGTTTGTTTGCTCATATTGTTTGTTTCCAGATCCCATCCGCCTGACTCGCCAGATCAAGATGATGGGCAGGAGGTCTCTTAGGCAGCCTCTGGCTGCACCGCTTTTCAGCACTCCATCCTGTTCATCTAGGTTGGTTTGCGAGAGCCGAGACCCGCTCTCCGAACTCGAGTTCGATTACACCTTGTTCCACCTTGACCACCCTTCTTTTAACTTCTGAGATGCCAGTGCGAGATGAGAGACAACAGACAGATTTATCAGCACCTGAGTTTGGGTCTTTTGCCTTTGCAGAGACCATGGCCGGCAGCAGCGATGACCGCACCGGAGGTCCCCGACCAGAACAGACATACATCCTAGACCAGGGTGCGATCAACACCACCTTGATCACCTCCCTCGAGACGATGCAGCAGCAGCTTAGGGATCAGTGGGCATTTATGATAGAGATGAGGAGAGAGATGGAGCAGATAAGAGCCGATCGCGAGCAGCGCGGGCCTGGAGACGGACCATGGAGACCCGATGACCCGGCAGCAGCAGCCGCAGCAGCAGCAACACCAGATCAGCTGAGACTGATGCGGGAGTTGCACAACCCCGAATCGACACTGACGCACCGGTGGGTAGTACTTCGAGCTATCGTGGGGGACTTCAAGTTCCCCCCGAACACACTTCAGCTCCTACCCCGCTTCCACGGGCTCGCCACTCAGGAGTCCCATCTACATCCTCCAGGAGTTTCAGATGATCTGCAGCACCGTCCACGATCGACAGGTGGACGAGGACACCATCCGGATGATCGCTTTCCCCTTTTCACTGGCAGATAGAGCAGCTACCTGGCTGAAGCATCCGGGGAAGTTTGTGTACACCTAGGAGCAGCTCCTCATCGAGTACTTGAACAAGTACTATCCACTCGGGAGGACGAATGCAGCGAGGGCCTCGATTAGCAACTTCTCCATGCTTCCCAATGAGCAGTTTCATGAGGCATGGGAGAGGTTCAGAGAGCTGACTAACAGATGCCTGCACCACGATATCACGAAGCCGAACCTAGTTCAGACCTTCTTCTGCAGGTTGACACCAGAGCTGTAGGGCCTGACGAATGCTTCGAGTGGCGGTTCCTACTTCGCCAAGGATGAGGATCAGGTCTGGGCCATCTACGAGGAGATGGCCGAGAACTATACAGTGATGTCCCAGACCTGACTCTACACTCAGGGACACCCCCAGCCCCAATCCGTGCAGTTTCAGAGGATAGCACGGGTCAATGCTGGTCCTTCTACTTCGTCCGTGACTGTCGCACAGTCTGAGTCTACAGCCGCAGACATGGGGATTATCAGCGAGAAGCTAGACCGGATCGAGCTGATAGAGAAGAAGTAGTGCCAGGGTATCACGTAGATGGATCAGATGGCACATACGCTGAGTGACCTGAAGACACAGATCATGTATCTCAAGGAGGCACAGACGGCTTCTCAGCCCGTCTTCAGGCACGAGGAGATCCGAGCAGCAGTGGTAGCTTGTCCCAGCACTCTAGTCAGCCTAGACAGGTTCACCTTGTACAGGAGGAGCCATACCAGCAGCCACAACCGTACTACCAGTCACCACCATCCCCAGACCACTCAGATGGTAGTTTACCAGCCGGATCAGCCCTTGGCAGTACTCCCTCCGCCCACCTACGAGCAGGAGCCGTTGATGGACGTCAACGGGATTTGGTACGACCGACCCCAACCCGGTATCCGACGAGACCATCCTGGATTCTGTTGGTCAGCCGGAGGTGCCAATTCCCAGCAGCAACCTCCAGTTTAGGGTGGCCAGTACGGCCATCAGCGAGAGCACCAGCAGCCCCAGCCCCCAGTGCACCAGCAGTCATCCCAGCAGCACCAACAGTATGGTCCTCATCCCTATCAACAGGGACAGTCTTGGAGGCGAGAGCAGCCTCAGTAGTATCATCAGCAGTACTCCTCTCACCCACACCAGCAGCAGCAACCTCATTACCAGAGAGGCCACCTGTCAGGTTCTCATGGGCTAGCCTATGATAACCCTGCCTTAGACGATCTAGCCCGCCTCATGACTGAGCAGCAAGCTACCTTCAGACAGGAGATGGATGAGTTCCGCCAGGAGATGCGGGAGATAGTTAGAGGGAAGCCTCCATCCCTGCCCAGAGTGAAAGAACCCGAACAATCTGAAGAGGAAGTCTAAGCAGGTAGATTTCACAGAGTTTGCCACTCCTAGTGATTCATTTGGTGATATGGCTGCATATCTGTTTGATACTGATTTTGTTACACTTAGGAGCGGTAAGATGCCAGCAGGCGGTGCCTCGTCTGAGCGACGATCCCATGCCACTTCCAGGGTGCCAGGCAAGGATGAGCGTGGTACTGATGCTGCGAGAGATGATGACGGTGTTGCTGATGCCACCATGGATGTTGATCCCGCCGACGGTACTGAGGCCGTCGCTTCACCAGTGGAGGAGGTGGTACTGAAACCACCACAGTTGCCGAGCCAGAGCGCGATACTGATGTCGCGAGTCGACATGTCGATGGTGGTACTGAGGCCATCGTTTCTACTTCTGCTATTCCTGTTGTCTTTCATTATGTACATGTATCTCAGGACTTTTCTGGAAATAAAGGAAAGGGTTTATTTTATTCTTATCCACATGTGGTGATTGATGATGTATGTGTGGATTCTGCCGTACTTGAGCAGCCTAGACCCTCTCCTAGTCCTTCATATGAGAAGGACCCTGTAGTCCCATTTCCTAGAGCACTCCATTTGGGTAAGGGGCAGAAAAAAGAAAATCTAAAAAAGAATCAGCAGGTAGAGTTCAGCCAGCATATGATCGACAGATTCCATATCCAGTTGACTCTTCAGGAGGCCTTGGAGCACATCCCTCTACTCCAGAGATCACTCAGAGATAGGACCACAGTTAGGAGGAAGAGGAGGAACCATCAGTCTGAGATCCATGTGCTTACTCGAGCCACTTGTTTCACGATTCAGAACCGTCTGCCGGCCAAGAGGCCTGATTCAGGAGCCCCGTATGTCAGATGCCATATCCATGAGCAGAGGTTTGACCACACTCTATTAGACAGCGGTTCTTCGATCAACCTAATTCCGGCAGCCCTACTCGACCGCTTCGAGTTGGGCACTCTACGACGGAGTAGGACGGTCCTTCAGTTTGCTGATCGATCTGTCAAGAGGCCGAAGGGGTTGCTGAAGGATGTTTTCGTCACGATTCAGGGCCTGAAATTCCCCGTGGACTTCGTTGTGTTGGACATGGAGATCCCTGAGTCTGTGATCGATACCCCCATCATTTTAGGATGCTCGTTGTTGGCCACAGCCAAGGCGGTGACCGACCATGATAGCGGGAAGGTATACATTCACGTCGAGGGCGAGAGTGTACAAATAGAGACGGTCGAGGACATCAGAGCCAGAGATTCAGATTGCTCAGAGCCGATCACAGATTCAGAGCAGATGATAGAGGCAGGGCGAGACGTCCACCAGGACTGCGATTTTTTGATCACAGATAAGGAGGAAGCTTGGGCAGATCTAGTCGCACAGGCCATCCTCTCACCTTTAGTGTTCACTGATGAAGAAATGCTAGCAGAAGAGATCTTGGAGAGCGCATTCCTGGTCCAGGATACTTTTCAGTCAGCAGAGCCGGTTCTTGACCACAAGACATATTTCTATGAATATGATACAGATCCCTCGGAGTCAGATGTTGATTGGGTGGAGTTTGATTATTTTATACCATGTCTGACTTCCACTGAGCCTACATCTAGGGAGGAGGTTGATGCCATGCAGAGTAGAGACAGTCCAGTAGAGCAGCCTTCTCCAGATACTGATTGTGAGCGAGAGTTTCCATTCTCCCATGCAGATTTGGTAGCATTTACTCAGACTTTTCAGAGGCCAGATCCGCCAGCACCTACTTGTCCAGAGTTGAAGCCGCTACCTGCGTCACTGAAGTATAGGTTCCTTGCGGGTGAGCATGAGATGCACCCAGTCATTATCTCCGTTGATTTGACTGGAGAGCAGGAATCCCGTCTGATGGGGGTTCTTGAAAAGAACCGCAAGGCGATAGGATGGAGTGTAGCCGATCTCCAGGGGATAAGTCTGGCCCTGTGCTCCCACCATATCTATCTCGAGGAGGAGGCAAAGCCGTCGCGTGAGTTCCAGCGGCGGTTGAACCCGAATCTTCGAGAGGTTGTCATGAAGGAGATCTCGAAATGGTGGAGTGCCGATTTTATCTACCCCATCTCCGACTCCAAGTGGGTCAGTTCGTTGCATGTGGTGCCCAAGAAGACGGGCATCACTACAGTTGTCAGCGAGTCTGGAGAGGAGATCACTACTCGGGTACCCACTTCATACGGGTCTGCGTAGATTACAGACGACTCAACCAGGACACCAAGAAGGATCATTTCCCCCTGCCCTTTATTGATCAGATCATTGAGAGACTGGCAGGTAAGAGCCACTACTGTTTCTTGGATGGGTACTCCAGCTACAATTAGGTGGCCATCGCGCCCGAGGATCACGACAAGACCACCTTCACCTGTCCCTTCAGGACATATGCTTTTAGACGCATGCCATTTGGGTTGTGCAACGCCCCGGTGACATTTCAGAGATGCATGCTGTCTATCTTTTCAGACATGGTGGGGGAGTGCTTGGAGGTCTTCATGGATGACTTCTTGATTTACAGTGACGGATTTGACTCCTGTCTTGACTGCCTAGACCGAGTCCTTCAGCGATGCATTGAGGATCACCTTGTGTTGTCTTGGGAGAAGAGTCACTTCATGGTGACTCAAGGGGCAGTGCTTGGCCATATCATCTCCAACAGGGGCATGGAGGTGGATCCGTCCAAGGTGGATGTCATTAGAAAACTCGCTCCACCGTCCAACTTGCGGCAGTTACGGTCTTTTCTGGGGCACGTCGGTTTCTACCGATGCTTCATTCATGATTTCAGTAGGATTGCCCGACCGTTGACTGATCTGTTGACGAAAGACACCGAGTTCCTTGTCGATGACAAGTGTCTATCGTCGTTTGAGACTCTTAAGAGATGTGTTGTAGAGGCTCCTGTTCTCCAGCCGCCTGATTGGTCTCTCCCATTCGAGATCATGATCGATGCCTCCGATTTTGCCGTAGGGACCGTGCTGGGACAAAGGAGGGATGGAATCCCATTTGCCATTCACTACGCTAGCCGTACATTGGATGCCGCGCAGTGGAACTACACTGTCACTAAGAAGGAGATGCTAGCCGTAGTTTTTTCCCTAGATAAGTTCAGATCTTACATCATTGGATCTAGAGTGACCATCTATACTGATCATACCGCCATCAGGTACCTCATGGCAAAGAAGGATGCCAAAGCTAGATTGACCAGATGGATCCTTCTACTCCAGGAGTTTGATATTGAGATTAAGGATAAGCCTGGAGTCAAGAATGTGGTGGCAGATCATCTCTCCCGATTAGAGCATCTTGAGGATTCTGAGCAGACTGAGCCTATTTGTAAGACCTTCCTAGATGAGGCGATCCTTGCTATCGCCTCTCTCCCGTGGTACGCCGATATTGTGAACTTTCTTGTTGCTAAGAAAGTTCCACAAGATTGGCCCAGGCGGAGACTTGAGACCTTCCTCGCGAAGGCCACATTCTACCACTGGAAGGATCCCATCCTTTACCATGAAGGAGGGGATAGCGTATGGCGTAGGTGCATTCCTCAGGAGCACCATAGCGTCCTCACTTACTGCCACCAACTTGAGGCAGGAGGACATCACTCTGGGAGGAGAACGACACAGAAAGTGCTCCAATCCGGCCTATGGTGGCCTACCCTCTTCAAGGACTCTGATGAGTTCGTGAAGAGGTGTACTGATTGTCAGAGGATGGGCACTTGTGGACAGCGTGATATGATACCGATGCAGCCCTTTCACTTCTGTGAGGTTTTTGACGCATGGGGCATCGATTTCATGGGTCCATTCCCTAGGAGTCAGGGATTTGAGTACATTCTATTGGTCGTTGATTATATTAGTCGTTGGATTGAGGCCATCCCCGCCCGAACTGCAGATGCTAGGATTGTTTTCCAACTTTTGAGGAAGCATATCATTTCACGATTCGGGGTACGTCGAGTGTTGATATCTGACGGGGGGTCTCATTTTGTCAACGACAAGGTAAAGGTCCTTGCTAGCGATTTCAACATAGACCATCAAGTTGCCACTCCATACCACCCTCAGACGAATGGTCTTGCTAAAGTGTCGAACAGGGAGATCAAGACTATATTGCAGAAAGTCGTCTGCCCTGACCGAAAGGATTGGTCACAGCTTTTGGACTCGGTCTTGTGGGCACATAGGACGTCTTTCAAGACGCCTCTGGGTACGTCTCCCTTTCGCCTCGTTTATGGAAAGCCGTGCCATTTACCTGTTGAGCTGAGACATAGGTCACTTTGGGTTGTCACTGATATACTTTTGGATCCATAGAGTGTAGGAGATCAGAGGAGGGCAGAGTTAGCAGCCTTAGAGGAGCTTCATGATACCGCCTTTTCAAACAACCTACATTATAAGGAGAGAGTGAATGAGTGGCATGATTCTCATATCAGCCACAAGCATTTGAGCCAGGACGGAGACTATGGTTGTTTGATGCTAGGCTTCGTCTATTTCCAGGGAAGCTACAGAGCAAATGGAAGGGACCGTATTTGGTGAGAATGGTACATGCTAATGGGAGTATAGATATATCTGAGTTGTCTTCTGAGAGTACCTTTCGTGTGAACGGCCAACAGCTCAAGCCATATCTAGATCATGAGCCACGGGTCGTTGATGTTGCCCCGATTCACTTTGCGTGAGATGTGGTCTCTTGACTCACATCTATTGCATCTCACGCATGATTATCACTGTTCTTCCGACTTGTATAGATCTAGATGTCCATATCACTCTATTCTTTAGTCCCACATCCCTTTTCTCATATTATGATTATGCTATACTTAGGGTGCACTTTACCCTAAGTATAGGGGGATGTAGAACTCTCGGGTATTCTTTTGATTCATTTCTACCTCCGTTTTGCTGCCTATACTTAGGGATATTTTACCCTAAGTATAGGGGGTAGACCCTATACATTCTCACTCGGCTTTCCCTTTGTGTACAGCCTGCCATACTTAGGATTAGTTGATCCTAAGTATAGGGGGAAGTGCCGAGATCCTCTTGGATTTCTATTCTTTTCATTTATCTTTGTATATAGCCTTCCTTTTTACTTCCCTATACTAAGCATGAGTTATGTCTTCTTCATCGCTCTTGACTCTAAGTACATCGTTCGAGCTAAGTATAGGAGGTTGTGTATATATTTCATATATACTTTAGCCATAACTCGTACTTTGTGTGAGTGTGTTAATATAAATAAAAATGGCTAAAAACCAAAAATCCATAAAAAATTAAAAAAAAATCTTGTAAATAAACATTCTTTTATTGCACATACATAGCTATTGTACAAATTATTTTTGTAAAAATGTTTGTAAAAACTTTTTGTGTAAATAGTTTGTAAATATTTTCTTATCAAAATTATGTATATAGTACAAAATTTATCCAAAATGTTTTGAAAATCAAAAGTTTGCAAAAACCTTGTGTAAATTTGTGTAAATACTTTGCAAAACTTGCATTCATGCCTACATCCATGGTTTCAAAACATTTTCAAAAATTGTGCACGTGTAAATATTTGTAAAATTGCATCTTTGTAAATATTTGTATAGTTTTTCCTGGATCACAGTTGACATTTAAACTAGCCTGGAATTAAATTGGAAAATGGAGCTTGGTTAAGATCTTAATCCACCTAATTATAAGAGGAACCTTATGGGGCTTAGGGTTGAGACTTTTCAGGTCCATGGTGACTTAATTCTTTGAGTCCACTAGGCTATAATTATATGTCATCTCAATGAGCCTAAGTAGAGAACTTAACAACACACACATGACTCTTATAGATAATGGCTTGACTTGAACCCGCACTTTACACTGAGCTCTCTACGGATGAGGTGGTGAGGAGGCAGTCTTCCTTGACTTGGGGTAGCATATGAGGGTAGTACTTCTAGGCGGAACCTCTCTTCTTCTTATAGTGAAGGAAGTGCATCTCAACTTGGTCTGGTTTCCATGAGGTCTAACGACGGGAGTTGTGGGTTGCAATAATGCTTCAAAAGAGGGATAGTCTACTGGCTCAAGAGGAAAAACTCCTTATGTATATATGCTGCACATTGTAAATATGTTGTACAGATGCACACCAAAAAAATGCAAGAAGAAAATAACTCCAAAAAAGTGGTGGGTCTGATAGAAAATGATAATCTCACCAGAGTGTATATAGTGCAATAAGCAAAGCTTGAGACTCATGTTCCATGTTATGTAGCTTGCAGCTGGGAGACTTAGCTACAGTGGTTGAGCTCCCAAGGATACATGACTACACTGGCCATGGTCCATTCTCTTCTTCCCCCTCTTCTTGAGCCGGTTGAACTTGAACTTCGAAGGGAATACCCCGCTCCTCGAGGAAAGAATGGCCAGACTAGGGTCATAGAGTTACCTTGTTGGGGAGGGTTGTCATTTTGCTACTTCTGAGGTGGAGAGCTATACCTCACTTACACTGTACAAGGAAAGATTCATGGTCTTCAGGGTTTGTGTATGTAGACTTGTTCTGATCTGGATTATTGAGGAGTCTTGACTATAGATTAGTGGATCTTAGAGGCTGTTAAGTTTTAAACCTAAGTCCAAATAAGGTTCCGACACATTAATAATCCAAAGATCTGTCCATATTTCAATTTAATGAAGACAAGTTTAATACTCAGCATTGATCCTTGCATTTCCTCTCTTTTTCTTTTTCTTTTTCTTTTTCTTTTTCACTTCTTTTTCAAATAAGTGTTTGCTAAGGGACTAGCAAAGTTAAGTATAGGGGGGTGATGAATACCCATTCATCACTCTTTATTCTTTTATTTTAGCTACAAAACCCTTGGGAAAAAAACATGTAGATATGTGTAAATATCATAAATTGTCAAAATACATGCATTGTGTAATTATGCATAATTAGCATGTTTTTGTGCATAAATAAAAGAATAAAGAAATAAAAGAAAAAGAGGTAAATATTTAGAATAAATATTGAGTGACGTAATCCAAAGGGATGGCTCAGCATGGGCCAGACCGCAAAAGAATCCAAGTAGAGGGAGATATGGTCAATCATGTGTGTATATATACCTATGTATATAAATAAAATTATTTTCCTCAAAATAAAAATTACAAAGTGTTTCCCATATTTTGTACATATTTGTAAAGATAAAACTAAAATAAAAATTAGAAAAATAAAAATAAAATAAAAAGAAAAAGAATAAAATTAATGTTTACCTTGTATATATACCATGTAAATATGTATATAAAAGTATTTATTTAACCTATGAAAATAAATCATATAAATAAATTAAAAAACCCCTTTTATTCCAAATTTTATGTTATAAATAAATAAAATATAAAATTGGAATAATTGTATAAAAATAAATAATAAAAAATAAAAATAAAAATAAAAATACCTATATGTATATACCTATATATAATAAGAATATAATGTAAATTCATAATTTATATTTCAAAAAAATAAATAAAAATCACAAAAAAATACTTTGAAAATAATAATTATTTTTCATGTTTTAACTTTTTCAAAATAAAATCATTATCAATTTTATTTTGAATTAGTAAAATAATTTCCAATGGTGGCCTGTGATTGGTCCACGGGGGATGTTGACCCCCGGTCAACTCCCCCCTAGACCTTTCCACCCGGATCCGTGTCTGAGTACCCGTTTTCTTAGAATTTCTCTAGACACGATCCGATCACCGTTTATCCAAACCTCGGGTGCTAATTAACCCCTGTTGATCCGAGATCTTCGCCCGATCATCTGCCTAGGGGTCCGTGCTTCACCAAGCCGGATCCGACTCCTTCTTTTCGGACCTGCACCACTATAAAGCATCAACTCCGCCGCACATTCCCCGCTATCTTTGGCTCCGCCCCTTCATCCCAGGACCTCCACTCTCATCCCTAGAGTGACAGCTACCGATAGGAGTGTTGCAGTGAGGAGAAGGAGTCCTCAACCACTAATCCGACGACCTTCGTTGCCGTGCACCGCCGCGAGGTGCGCTAAGCCTCGGACTCCGACGTTTCCTTGAGGCCAAGACCCCCAGAGCTTCCTTAGCTCATCCCCAGTCGACATCCTCCATTAGGTAACCTCGGTACCCCCTAGATTCCTCTAATTTCCTATTACGCCAAATTCGCTCATTCATCGTCGCCGGTCGATTCCCACCGATACGCTCACCTATTCGGTCATCGGACCACCCCGTTACCTTCGCGAGACTTCCCTCCACCTTCTGCACCCACTCACTCAACTTGGTTTGCCCCAGAACCAAGAGTTCGATCTCCAACGCCGTCGCTTCGCCGGAGGTCTCTGCTCCGACACACACAACCACCCATTTCACACATTGACGGGTCGAGGCAATTTGCCCTCGACCCAGGAGCTTGTCTGTGCCATTTTGCAGGTCAAAGGACCTCATCTGGGGGTCAAGTCGTTCGAGCACAGGAGCTTCGCTCCTCTGCCATCGCCGGGCCACTCCGGTGGTCCCTGGCTTCATCGGAGGAGCCCATCAGCTGCGGACCACCGTGACGGATCTCTTCCACATCCCAGCAGCATCATCGGAGCTCTCCACCATGCACATTGGGCCAGCGATGTTCGCAGGCGACTTGTTCTTGGAGGAGCTCCAATTGCCATCCGATCGCACCTCCTCCGCCAGAATAAATCTTGACCCGTCATCCGCGAAGCTTCCCCAGCCGTAGATCCATCGAGGAGCTGATCTGGACCATCCATCTCGCTGAAGAGGCGTGCGTGCACCACAACCGTCGATCATCGACGTGGCGCGCCTTCGTCCATCCGATAATAATGAGGGTAATTTGCACTTAGGCCCTCATCTGTTTTGATATTTTTAGTTAGTCCTGTAAATATTTAGCATAGTTGTTTTTATTTTGGGTATTTTGCATAGTGGACCTCTATATTTACTTTATTTGAATTATAGTCCCTGTGTGTATGAGCCACGTGCTTCGTCACTTGAGGATTTGGACAATTTGCATTTTCTGTCCTATATTTCCTAGATGTTATTGTTTGCATTTTTATAAATAGGATTTACAGTTATACCCCTCTGTGTCTGCTTCACGTGCCGTGCGCGTGTATTTGTGGACTTTTTGCATAAGGGGCCCTGAACTTCTGGTTTTGTTATTGTTTAGCCTCTGGAAATAGTTTTTTTACATTTAGGTCCCTGTGTACTGTGTGCCTTGTTTTAATTGAATAAAATAGCAAATTAAATCCAAATTAGGTGAAATTTTGAAACGTGGCTCCTGCCATGGTGTGAAATTTTCCTAAATTTTTGGGACATTTTTTAGCCTTTTTGATATTTTTAAAAATTCAAAAACAGGGATTTTTGTGACTGTCTGACTTAGAAAATCAAAGAAAAATATCAAAACCCCTTTAAAAATTCTAAAAAAATTAATGATTGTTAGTTTTAATGTGTTTGAATTTCTATCCAAATTTTGGTGCTTTTTGGATATATAAAAACCTTAAAAATTAAAAAAATCCTAAAAAAATTATAAAAATGCTAAAAAATTCTATAAAACTCAAAAAAATACAAACTCTTTTTCTGAATCTTAGTTTTTGTTTATATTTTTCATAAAAATTACCTCCTGACTGTTATAGATCCATTTTATATTTTTAATGGAACTTTCAAGTCTGACTGGAAAGTGATTCCATGTTTTCCCTCTTTTTGATTTTTAGAAAATCGTATAAAAATTAGAAAATTCTGAAAAATTCACCAAAAACACTAAAAAACCTAAAAAACATAAAAACAGTTTTATTTGAATTTTCTGTGCATTTTTGAGTATTTTTATTAATTGTTGAAGTTGTTTGTTTTTACTTTTCTTTATAAAATCAAAAATACAAAAACATTTAAAAATCATTAAAATCCACCCCAAAAAAATCTTTTATTCTTATTTTCGAATGTGACTACTTCGTAGGCCGTCTTGGCCAATTCGTGCTCCCTGAGTCCGACCCTGGTCGCTATACCAGGTTAATAATTTAGCGAGGACCGATTTCCTTGTTTTGATTGATTTTCTCTTTTATTTGGTGGTTCTGTTTTCTTTTTCTTATTGACCGGATCTCTCTATTCGGGTCACGACGACACTTAATATATTTACCTTATCCCGATAGAGAGATTTTACGGGTCATCAGGTGCCCAAGCAGAGACCAGAGCAGATATTCATTCATTTGATGGCACTTGAGTTCAGAGCTTTTGCCTTTGCAGAGACCCAAGAGATGGCCAGCAGCGAGGAGCGCACTATTGGATAGCCCCAGACCACCACATATGTTCTAGATTAGGGCGCCATCAAGAACACCATGTTAGCTTCCTTGGAGACGATGCAGAGACAGATCAGAGACCAGGGAGCTTTCATGGCTGATATACGTAGAGAGATGGCCTAGATGCGAGCTGACCGAGAGTAGAACCGACCAGATGGTGGAGAGATACCAAAGCTTGGAGGAGGAGATGGAGGACATCCAAATGAGCTAGTGGAGCCAGTCCGACCAGCCATGCCAATGAGAGAGTTGCACAACCCTAATGCGACTCTTACACACTGTTGGATTCAGCTTCCGATGATCTTGGGAGATTTCATGCTCCCCCCTCAGACGATTCAGTTGTTTCCCAAGTTTCATGGGCTATCCACCAAGGAGTCGCATTTGCATTTGCAAGAATTTGAGATGATCTGCAGCACGGTCCATGACAGATACGTGGACGAGGACACCATCAAGTTGATGGCTTTTCCGTTCTCCCTGGTCGACAGAGCAACCTATTGGCTGAAACATTTAGGGAGATAAATCACTTCGTGGGAACATCTCCGGAACGAGTACTTGAACAAGTACTATCCACTCGGTCGGGAGAATGTAGCTCGAGCTCTCATCAACAATTTCTCCATGCTTCCCAATGAGCAATTCCATGAGGCATGGGACCGCTTCCGAGAGCTCATTGACCGGTGTCCACATCATGACATCTCCAAGCCCAACTTAGCTTAGAGTTTCTTTTGTGGGCTGACACCGGAGCTGTAGGAGCTCATGAAGGCATCTTGTGGGGTATCCTACTTCGCCATGGATGAAGACCAGGTCTGGGCCATATACGAGGAGATGGTCGAGAACTACACAGTTATGTCCCAGACCCGTCTCTACACTTAGAGGAAGCCCCCACCCTAGACCGTGACCTATCACAGGATATCATGGGTCGATGCAGGTCCATCCACCTCTTCAGTAGCCGCAGCACAAGCAGAGTTGTTGCCCACTGATATGGGCATCATCAGCGAGAAGCTGGACCGCATCGAGATCATCAAGAAGAAGCAGTGCCAGGGCATGACACAGATCGACCAGTTGGCATAGACATTGAGTGACCTGAAGACCCAGATCATGTATCTCAAGGAGGCATAGATGACTTCTCCGTCCCATCTCAGGTCATGGGCTAACCTTAGCAGCAGTAGCTCGACCCAATCCTCCGCCCAATACAGATAGGTCCACCATATCCAGGTGGAACCGCTCCAGCATCAGCCGCAGCACCAGTACGTTCAGCCACAACCGTCTCAGGACACTCAGATGGTGGTGTACCAGCATGATCAGCCCCTAGCAGTCCTTCCTCCACCCCCTTTCGAGCAGGAGACATTGATGGAAGTCAACGGGATTTGGTACGACCAACAGCAGCCAGGGATCCATCGAGATCATCCCGGATTCAGGTTGTCGACCGGAGGTGCCTCATCTCAGCAGCAACCTCCAGCTCAGGGTGGACTGTTCAGCCAGCCTCAGCAGCAGCCCCAGTTCCCACACCAGCCACAACAGCAACATTACCAACAGGGTCCTCGTCCCTACCAATAGGGACAACCGTGGAGGCAGCACCAGCAGCAGCCTCAGCAATACTCTCAGTTTCCCCCTCATCCTTCCCAACAGCAGCCTAACTTCTAGAGAGGCAACCCATTCGGTTCTCATGGGCCAGCCTATGAGAACCCAACACTCTATGACCTAGCATGTCTTCCTTCTGATCAGCAGGCCACATTCAGGTGGGAGATGGACGAGTTCCACCAAGAGATGAAGGAGATCATCAAGGTCAAGGCTGCCATACCCGCTCAGATTGAGCCAAATCCGAACAACCTAAAATAAAAGTCTGAGCACGTACAGTTCACAGAGATTACCACTCTTAGTGACTTATTGGGCGATATTTCTTTATATACATTTGATGCTGACTTTGTTACACTTAAGAGCGGTAGGATGCCAGTCGGCGGCACCTCATCTGAGCGACGACACCACAAGGATGCAGGAGCGCCAGACGAGGAGGACAACGGTGCTGATGCCGCTCGTGATGATGATGACGGTGGTGTTGATGCCACCAAGGATGTTGATCCAGCCGACAGTACTGAGGCCGTCGCATTCCCAGATGTAGAGGGTGGTACTGATGCCACCAGATATCCAGATGCTGAGCCAGAGTGCGGTGCGTATGCCACAGTTCCTGATGCCGTGGGAGGCACTGAGGCCACCCCTTCTATTCCAGTTGTATTTTCTTCAGTTTCTATACCCCGGGACTCTATAGAAAATACCAAAAAATTAATAAAGGAAAGGGTTCTTCATCTTCGAGTCCATATCTAATGCATGGTGATATTTGTATGGATTCTATTTCTTCTCAGCAGTAGGGACCCATTCCTAGCCCTATATCTGAGGAGGGCCCAGCCATCCCCTTCCCTTAAGCACTTCGCTTGGCTAAGGGGAATATAAAAGAAAATCAAAAAAAGAATCAGCAGTTAGAGTGCAGGCAGCAGATGATTGATAGATTTCAGAGACAACTGACTCTACAGGAGGCACTTGAGCACATCCCCCTCTTTTAGAGGAACCTGAGAGAGAAGACCACCATCCACAGGAAGAAGAGTAACCATAACGCAGAGATCCATGTGCTCACTCGTGCCACCTACTTCACCATTCAGAACCATCTGCCAACCAAGAGGCTAGATGTAGGAGCTCCCTATGTCAGGTGCCATATTCATGAGCAGAGATTTGATCGTACTCTATTAGACAGCGACTCTTCCATTAACCTCCTTCCGGCAGCCTTACACGACCAACTCAAGTTTGACCCTCTTCGACAGAGTAGGACAGTCCTTCAGTTTGCTGATAGATCTGTTAAGAGGCCGAAGAGGTTGTTGAAGGATGTGGTCGTCACAATTCAGGGCCTGAAATTCCCCGTGGACTTTGTTGTGTTGGACATGGAGATCCTTGAGTATGTGACCGATACCTCCATCATTCTAGGACGTCCATTCTTGATCACAACTAAGGCAGTGTCCGACCATGATAGTGGAAAGGTGTTCTTTCGCGTCGAGGGCGAGAGTATACAAATAGAGACGATCGACGAGACTAGAGCATGAGATTCAGCTTGCTCAGAGCAGCATAGTGATTCAGAGCAGATGACAGAGGCAGAGCGAGACGTCCACCAGGAGTGTGACTTTGTGATTACTGATGATGAAGCCGCTTGGTCTGATCTCATTTCACGAGCCCTCCTTTCACCTTCAAAAACTGCAGATTCACAGATCTCAACAGATGAGATCTTGGAGAGCACACTCGTGGAAGAGGACACATTCGAGGCTGAAGACCGTGTTCAGGATAGCGAGGCAGAATATATTTCTTGTGATTCAGATTCGGATCTCTCAGAGTCAGATATAGTTAGGCTGAATTTGATGAGTTGTTACCTTATCTGATTCCAACAGATCCAACAGCTAGGGTGGAGACTGAGCTAATACAGATTACAGATTTATCAGCAGGGCACTCTACACCAGTTTTTCATGATCATTGAGAGTTCTCCCACGCAGATTTGGTTGCATTCACTCAAACATTTCAGAAGCCAGATTTGCCGGCTCCCAATTGTCCAGAACTGAAGCCTTTGCTGCAATCACTGAAATATAGATTCCTTGCAGGCGAGCATGAGATGTACCCAGTCATTATCTCATCAGACTTAACTGGAGAGCAAGAATCTCATTTGATGGAGGTTCTTGAAAAGAACTGCAGGGCAATGGGATGGAGCGTAGCTGATCTCCATGGGATAAGTCCGGCCTTGTTCTCCCACCATATCTATCGCGAAGAGGATGCCAAGCCATCGTGTGAGTTCTAGCGATGGAGGAACCCGAATCTTTGAGAGGTTATCATGAAGAAGATTTCGAAATGGTGGAGCACCGATTTTATCTACCCCATCTCCGACTCCAAGTGGGTTAGTCCATTACATGTTGTGCCCAAGAAGACGTGCATCACTACAGTTGTGAGTGAGTCTGGAGAGGAGATAGCTAACTGGGTACCCACTTCTTGAAGGGTCTGTGTGGACTACACACGATTGAATTAGGCCACCAAGACGGATCATTTCCCGCTGCCTTTTATTGATCAGATTATAGAGAGGCTAGTTGGGAAGAGTCATTACTGCTTTCTTGACGGGTACTCCGGCTACAACCAGGTTGCCATTACGCCCGAAGACCAAGACAAGATGACTTTCACTTGTCCGTTTGGGACTTATGCTTTCAAAAGAATGCCCTTTGGTCTATGTAACGCCCCGGCAACATTCCAAAGGTGCATGTTGTCCATTTTCTCGGACATGGTGGGTGACTATTTAGAGGTCTTCATGTATGACTTTTCTGTCTATGGCGATGGGTTTGATGCTTGTCTTGACTACCTAGACCACATCCTTCAGCGTTGCATTGAGGTTCACCTTGTTTTATCCTAAGAGAAGAGTCACTTCATGGTGACTCAAGGGACGGTGCTTGGTCATGTCATCTCCAACAGGGGCATGGAGATTGATCCGGCCAAGGCAGATATCATCAGGAAACTTAATCCACCGTCCAACCAGTGACAGTTACGGTCTTTTATGGGTATGTCGGTTTCTACTGACGATTCATTCATGATTTCAGTAGGATTGCCCGACCGTTCACTGATTTACTGACAAATGACACCGAGTTCAATGTGAATGATAAGTGTCTTGCGTCATTTAAGACTCTCAAGAGTCTAGTTGTTGAGGCTCTTGTCCTTCAGCTGCCTGATTGGTCTCTCCCATTCAAGATCATGACGAATGCCTCCGATTTTGCTGTAGGGGTTGTTCTAGGATAGAGGAGGGAAGGAGTTCCTTTTGCCATTCACTACGCTAGCCGTACATTGGATGCCGTGCAGCGGAACTACACAAAGTCACTGAGAAAGAGATGCTAGTCTTAGTTTTTGCCTTGGACAAGTTCAGATCATATATTATTAACTCCAAAGTGACTGTCTTTATTGATTACCGCCATCAGGTACCTCATGACTAAGAAGGATGCCAAAGCGAGACTGACTAGATGGATACTTCTACTCCAGGAGTTTGATATTGAGATTAAGGATAAACCTATAGTCAAGAATGTGGTGGCGGATCATCTCTCCCGATTAGAGAATCTTGAGGAATCTGAGCAGACTGATCCCATTTCTGAGACCGTCCCAGAAGAGGTGATCCTTGCTATGCCTCGCTCCCGTGGTACGCCGACATTGTGAACTATCTTGTTGCCAAGAAAGTTCCACAAGGTTGGCCCAGGTAGCAACTTGAAACCTTCCTTGCGAAGGCTAAGTTTTACTATTGGGAGTATCCCATACTTTATCATGAAGGAGGGGATAGTGTCTGGCATCGGTGCATTCCTCAGGAGGAGCACCATAGTGTCCTCACATACTGCCACAAGCTTGAGGCAGGAGGACATCACTATGGGAGGAGAACAACACAGAAAGTGCTCCAATCCGATCTATGGTGGCCTACCCTCTTCAAGGATTACGATGAACTCATGAAGAGGTTTACTGACTGTCAGAGGATGGACACTTGTGGATAGCATGCCGATGCAGCCCTTCACTTTTGTGAGGTTTTTGACGCAAGGGGCATTGATTTCATGGGTCCATTCCTAAGAGTCAAGGATTCGAGTACATTCTGTTTGTTGTGGATTATGTGAGTCATTGGGTTGAGGCCATTCCCGCCCGAACCGCAAATGCTAAGACTGTTTGCAAATTTTTGAGGAAGAATATCATTTCACAGTTTGGGGTGCCTAGAGTATTGATATCTAACGGGGGTCTCACTTTATCAACGACAAGGTAAAGGCCCTTGCTAGTGAGTTCAGCATAGACCATCGAGTGGCCACTCCATATCATTCTCAGACTAATGGTCTTGCTGAAGTATCGAATAGGGAGATCAAGACGATATTGCAGAAGGTAGTCTGCCCAGACCGAAAGGATTGGTCACAGCTTTTGGACTCGGTCTTGTGGCCATATCAGACTTCCTTCAAGACTTATCTGGGTACATCTCCCTTTCGTCTCATTTATGGCAAGCCTTGCCATTTAGCTGTTGAGTTAGGCACAAGTCACTTTGGGTTGTCACTGATTTATTATTGGATCCAGAGCGTATAGGTGATCAAAGGAAGGCAGAATTGGCAACCCTGGAGGAGCTTAGCGATACAACCTTTTCAAGAAGCTTACAGCATAAGGAGCGAGTGAAGATATGTCATGATTCTCACACCAGCCATAAGCAGTTTGAGCCAGACTAGAGAGTATGGTTGTTTGATGCTAGGCTTAGATTATTTCTAGAGATATTGCAGAACAAGTGGAAAGGACCATACATGGTCCGAAAGGTGCATGACAATGGGAGTATCGACATATCTGAGATGTCATCTGAGTCCACCTTTCGTGTTAGCGATCAATGCCTCAAACCATATCTAGATTAAGAGTCGTTGATCGTTGACATAGCCCCGATTCATTTTACATGAGATGTGGTCTTTGACTCACATCAGTTGCATCTCATGCCTGATTATCACTGTCTTCCACCTTGTATAGATCCAGATGTCCATGTCATCTCATTCTTTAGTCTAACACCCCATCTGCAGCTTGTGATTATGCTATACTTAGGGTGTACTTTACCCTAAGTATAGGGGGTGTCAGACTCTTGATTATTCTTTTGATTCCTTTTACCTCTATTTTACTGCCTATACTTAGGGATATTTTACCCTAAGTATAGGGGAGGTAGACCCTGTACATTCTATCACTCGGTATTCCCTTTATGTACAGTATGTTATACGTAGGATCCATTGATCCTAAGTATAGGGGGAAACACCGAGCTCTCTTCATTCTATTCTTTGATTCGTCGTTGTATTATAGCATTCCTTTTCACTTCCCTATACTAAGAACGAGTTATGTCTTCTTCTTCATCACTCTTTGTTCACTCTGAGGACATCGTTCGAGCTAAGTATAGGGGGTGTCGTATATATTGCATATATACTTAATCCATAACTCATACTTTGTGTGAGTGTGTTAATAAATAAAATGAATAAAATCCTTTATCTAAAAATTGTAAAAAAAATAAAATTTTTCTTGTACATAAAATTCTTTCTTGCACATACATAGCTATTTATAAAAATTATTTTTGTACAAATGTTTGTAAAAATATTTTGTTTGTAACAAGTTTGTAAATATTTTTGGTATCAAAACTATGTATATAGTACAAAATGTTTGTAAAATGTTTGAAAAAGAAAAGTTTGCAAAAACCCAGGTGTAAATGTTTGTAAATAATTTGCAAAACTTCTGCATCCATGCATTCAAAATTTTTTCAAAAATTTTGCACAATTTCAAAAACTCTGCATAAAAAGCTCTTTGTATATACTTGTGCATTCTTCTGAATCATATTTGACATTTAAACTACTCTGGAATTAAATTGAAAAATGGAGCTTGGTTAAGACCTTAATCCACTTAATTCTAAGAGGAACCTTATAGGACTTAGGGTTGAGACTTTTTAGGTCCATTAGTGACTTAACTCTTTAAGTCCACTAGGCTATGATCACATGTCATCTTGATAAGACTAAGTAGAACATTTAACAATGCACACATGACTCTTACAGACAATGGCTTTACTTGCACCAGCACCTTACGCATAGCTCTCTACGGATGAGGAGGTGAGGAGGCAGTTTCCTTTGGCTTGGGGTAGCATACGAGGGTAGTACTTCTAGGCGGAACCTCTCATCTTCTTTTAGGGAAGGAAGTGCGCCTCAACTTGGATTAGTGGTGTTGAGATCTAAAGACAAGAGTTGTGGGTTGCAATAATGCTTCGAAAGAGGGATAGTCTACTGGCTCAAGAGGAAAAAGTCCTTATGTATATATGCTGCACCATGTAGATATGTTGTACATATGCACATCAAAAAAAATGTGCAAAAGAAAGAAAAACTCCAAAAAGTGGTGGGTCTGATAGAAAATGAAATCCCTACTGGAGTTTATATAGCCAAATAAAGAAAAGCTTATATTACCCATTCTCGTCTCATGAAGCTTGCAGTAGGGAGACTTAGCTACACTAGTTGGGCTCCCAAGGATACATGGCTACATTGGTCATGATCCATTCTCTTCCTTCCCCTCTTCTTGAGCTGGTTGATCTTGAACTTAGAAGGGAATATCCTGCTCCTCGAGGAAAGAGCTGCCAGACTAGGGCATTAGAGTTAGCTTGTTGAGGGAGGTTGTTACTTTGCCATTTCTGAGGTGGGGAGCTACATATCACTTACACAGTACAAGAAAAGACTTATGGTCATTAGGGTTTGTGTATGTAGACTTGTTCTGATCTAGATTATTGAGGAGTCTTGACCATAGATTAGTGGAACTTAAAGGTTGTTGAGTCTTAAACCTAGGTCCAAATAAGGTTCCAACAAACTAATAATCGAAAGGTCTGACTGAGCTCCATACTCCAATTTAATGAAGACAAGTTTAATAATCAATCTTGATTCTCCTTCTTTTTCTTTTCTTTCTCTTTTTCACATCTTTTGCAAATAAGTGATTGCTAAGGGACTAGCAAAGGTAAAGTATAGGGGCTGATGAATCCTTGACCATCACTCTTTATTCTTTTATTTTAGCTAATTATCTTGGCAAAGCATCATGTAAATAGATGTAAATACAATAAGTTAGCATTTAGCATGCATGTGTTAAATATACATAATTAGTATGTATTTGTGCAAAAATAAAAGAATAAAAGAAAAGAAAAAGGAAGGAGGTATTTAGAATAAATACAGAGTGACCCGAACCCCAAGAGAAGGCCAAGCATTGGCCTGATCACCAAATAAAACAAGTAGAGAGTGATAGGGCCTACTCTATATTGTACATGTCATTTGTATAAATAATTAAATATTTTGACAAAATAAAAATAAAATATTCTTTTTACCTCCTTGTATATATTCCTAAAAATAAAATGAAAATCAGAAAAATAAAATAAAAAATAAAAATAAAATCCTCTCTCCCTTGTACAAAATACATGTACATATGCTTTCCTCTCTGTTTATTATAAACCTGTAATTAAATAATAAATAAAATAAAAATATTTTATACTTCAAAAATTATGTAAATCAATAAAATAGAAAATTGGGATATTTGTGTAAAAATAACAAAAGAAAAATAATTGTACAAAATACATAGGTATATTATACCTGTATATAGTACATTATATTGTATGTAGATTAATTTATTTTTCAAAAAAATAAATAAAAATCACAGAAAAATATTTGAAAAATAACAAAAAATTTTCATTTTGAAAACCTTTTAATTTAAAATCATTTATTATTTTTTATTGAATTTATAAGTATTTTTTACATTCGATTTTTCTGATTGGTCCACGAAACGCTGTTGAGCCGGGTCAACGCCCTCTTCCAGGGCTTGACCCGACCCGAACTCATCGCCGGACCTTTTTCTTCGAATTTCCCTGGTTGGGTCACGCAACCCCTCATCCCGATTCTTCGCCCGTGGTCTCTCCTTAGATCCAGGACCCTCTTGGATCCCTAGGAAGGCACGGATCTTCCTAGGTTGTATGCCCTTGCTTGATTCCTCCAGCCTCCTGGGAACCCTATAAAGTCTCTCATCCACCTCCCAGGAGCAGCAGCTCGTACCTCGCTCCCATTTCGACTCCCAATCACCTCCAGCTGAGTGACAGCTACTCGGAGAACCTCTCGGAGCTCGGTTTGGTGCAGTAGAGACGACGCTCACCTTTCGTGGCCGGAGATCCACCGCGAGCAGCCTCCCACTCCTTCTGCATCGAGGTTGAGGCCATTACCCCGTTAGCCATATTCACCTGAAGCTCAGGAGCACTCCCAGATCTTCAAGTATCCCTCATATCCTCTCCATTTCCCATTTCGTTCTGATCTTTCCATTTATCATCGTCGCCCCTATCTGCTCCAACCAGCTTGTCGGAGCCTCGATTTCCCCATCCAGCCATTTAGATCGACCCGCAGACACGCCTTCCATCTTGTACCGCAACCTGATCACCCGTAGCCTTGATCTTCAGATCGAGATTAGGGCCGAGATCTCCTCTATCACCTTCGTCGGAGATCAAGCGTCACCCCCTCCACTTATTTGGTTATTTGCTTTAATAACCCGAACTGAAGCACTATCCCGACTCCTAGCTTTCCTTTGCAGGTATTAGCACGCACTGGGAGTCCCCATTTCGCCCATCCTAGGTTCGTCGGAGCAGCTCCAGGCCATCTTCACCGTCACGCGCATCCGGTCGGTGGCTCCTCCATCGGACACGTCTAGTCGATGCGGAGGACCTCCACGATCATTCTCGAGCCTCCCGATCGATCATCGGAGATGAGGATCACCTCCTTGGCTCTAGTGAAGTTCATCCCACTCCTGTTCTTCCAGGCATCCTCAACACCGTTGGATCAACCATTCTTCTCCTGATCTAATCCACGCCGCCGACAGCTGCAGCTTTTGAGCCGTTGATCTGCCACCTCCTGACTCATCTGCGTCGCACGTAGGCGACATCCCCTGAGCATCAGATCTGACATCGCAGAAGATCAGAGCTGCACGTCCAAGCGCAGCCAGCAGCCTCTACGTGTCCCTCACGTGCAACGCACGCGCCTGCAAGGGTATATTGCATTATTTACCCTGCACTTTTTATGCTTTATTTTCTCGTCTGTTAAATAAAGTTGTAGTTTGAACTATTTGTAATTTAGTCCCTAAGGTTTCTAATATTTGCACTTTAGTCCTTCCTGTCTGAAAACGCGTGCATATTCACTTGCCCTGTGGTATTTTTGCACATTTTATCATGTAGTTTCTATTGGTTATTTATTGAATGAAATGTTTTCTAGAATTGCAATTATACCCCTGTAAATGATTTATTGAGCATGTGCGTTATTTCCTGGGAATTTTGCATTGATACCCTGGACTTTTTATGCGTGTTATGATCTAGTTTGGAAATTTAAAATATTTACAAATAGGTCCCTACAACCTGTGTGCTTTGTTTTTAATCAAATAATTATCAAATCTACTACGAAAATTCCCCAAAAATTACCATTAGCTCTTGTTAATGTGTAATATTTTTGGTAATTTTTGTGAGGCAATTTGATTTTATTTGAATTTTCCAAAAATCTAAAACCCTAAAAAAGTGTCTGTCCATTTTAGAAAATCCATAAAAAAATATGATAATTTCCCTAAAATTTCTAAAAAAAATCATGATTGCTTGTTTTGGATTCTTTTAACTTCAGTACCATTTTTGTTCCATTATCTCTTATAAAACCCCTAAAATCACAAAAAACTAAAAATCTTATAAAAATCATTGAAAAAGTCCATAAAAATAAAAAAATGAGTTTGCGATCTCTGTAGTTAGATATTGTCATCTCTTTTATCATAAAATTGCAAATAAGACGTTTGAGATACTTTAGATATTTTAAAGTTGCCTTCTAATCCAGGTTGTACACTATTTTGATATTTTTACTTTATTTCATTTTTTGAAAATGATATAAAAACATGAAAAATCCCACAAAATCACCAAAAACATTTGCATATTTTAAGAATATATAAAAAATTTATTTTTAATTTTTTAGCATTTTTGGTCCTAATAAAAATTGTTGCAGTATGATTTATTTCATATATTTATTCATTTTCTTATTAGAAAAAATAAAAAAATTGCAAATTAAAAATCAACCAAAAAGATGCTTGTTCTTTTCTGATTTCTTGACTATTTCGTAGGCTTAGCCCGTGCTCCTTGTGTTCGACCCTGGTCGCTATACCGGGTTAAATAAACAGCGGAGACCGCTTCTTTAGATTTCGTGCTTGATTGTTTCTACTCGTGGTCTTATTTTTCTTGTTGATTCTGACTCGCTAATTGGGGTCGCAGCGACCTTGATTTACTTTGATACTTAACCCTATTTGTAGAGATGCTCATCATGCACTCTAAGCCAACTCACCAGTCTTCGGCTTACCCGCAACACCAGTAGACACCATCATCTGACACACAAATACGGGTGTATCAGAGCGATCAACCATTGGCATCTATGCCCCATGTTTACTATGAGATGCTCGAGACATTGATCGAGGTCAATGGGATATGGTACAACTAGCCGCATCAACCAGGGATTTGTCGCGATAATCCTGGTTTACGTTGGTCTACAAGAGGTACCTCTTCCCAGCAGCCACCCGAGGCACCGATGGGGTAGACCAGAGAACAATAACAGCATTCCGGTCCTCGCCAGTTCCAGCAACCTCAATGGAGATAGAATTCATATTCTTCTCAGTATCAACTAACTAACCCTCTCAGCAGTCATCTCAACAACAACCTCAATACCATCGAGGTGACTCATCCGGGTCTCATGGTACTTTCCCTGACAACCCAACTTTAAAGTATCTCGTCAATCTGATTACCGACCAACAAGCTGCTTTTAGGTGAGAGATGGATGAGTTTAAAACTCATGTCACAGATTTAGTCAAAGGGAAGTCTGCCCTTCCTGCTCAGATATAATCAAATCCTAACAATCTGAAGAGAAAGTTGGAGCAGGTAGATTTGACCGAGCCCACTCTCCAGTCATAGGTATTTTCAAATGATTATCTTTTCTATGATATGCTGGTTTCATTTCTCTTAGGAGCGATAGGATGCCAGTAGGAGGAGACTTAACTAGTCCCGACGAGGATACACCTGATGATACGAGCGAGCCTGTTGAGGACATTGATGGCGGTATTGAAGCCGTCATTCCCTTTGATGATGTGGATGGTGGTATTGAAGCCACCAAGTTTGAAGAAAATAAGCCAGAACTGAACGTTTATGCAGTTGTTTTACCTTTCTTTTTATATAGCGATGATGATAGAATCACAAAAATATGTACAAAAGAGAAGAATTAGAAAAATAAATAAAAAGACAGTTGGTTAATCTTGATCTGACTCTATCTCTGATGATCATATAGAGCAAGTCTTAGTTTTACAAAAATATGTTCTTCTTCTTCCTCTGATCCTCCTATTGTACAAACTGGCAAGGAGGATGTACATGTACCTTTTCCCCAAACTCCACTTGGAAAAAGGAGATAAAAAGGAAAATAAAAAAAGACCCAGATAAATAATCTGACGAAAGAGATGTTAGACAAATTCATGATCTAACTCACTCTTTCGGAAGCCTTGGCACACATCCCTCTTCTGTAGAAAGGTATCAAATAGCGAAATATTGTCCATAAAAAGAAGAGGCAACACAATCACTGTTCAGAGATCCATGTGTTAACCAAGGATACAGGTCACGCCATCCAAAACCATCTTCCAACTAAGTGATCAAATATGGGAGCACCGTATGTCAGATGCGAAATTTTAGATCAGACTTTTGATCGTACTCTGTTAGATAGTGGATCTTCGATTAATCTTCTACCTTATTCCTTACTCAACAAGTTCGAGTTCGGGCCTCTTCGACCAAGCGGAATGGTCTTGCAGTTTGTTGATAGATTAGTCAAGAGACCTAAGAGATTAATCGAGGACTTTCGTCATTATTCAAGGTTTGCAATTCTCCGTGGACTTCATCGTGGTGGACATGGTGGTCCCTGAATGTGTGACCGATACCCCAATCATATTAGGATGACTTTTTATGGTGACAACTAAGGCCGTTTCTGACTATAGTATTGGGAAGGTGTACTTTCGCATCCAGGGAGAGAGAGAGTATACATATAGAGATGGTCTAGGACCTCCAATCCAGATCAGCTGAACCAGAACGAGCATCTGATGATGAACCCGATAATCATCAGGACTATGATTTCATACAGACAGAACCTAGTACACAATCATTCATCACACATGCAGTAGAGTCTGAGATTCAGATACGAGATGATGGGAGATTGAAAGACACAACCTTGAAACTGATTAGAGATGAGGCTTGTGGAGACGGTTCTGGAACCTTTTTAGACCATTCTGATACTCTCTATCCCTCCGAGTCTGAAGTAAACAATCAGATCTGCCAGTCACTTATAAACCAGTCAGATTCAGAAGATGCTGATTGGCAATGTTTCGTCGAGTTCATGTCACTTCAGACTACATCAAAAGAGCCTACAGCCAGCCTGGAGATAGAGGCAGTACAACAGATTCATATATTAGATGAGCAATCTCCGGACCTTTCTGAGTCAGAGCAGACCAAGCTTACGCATACTGACCTAGTAGCCTATACCTAGGCCCTAGTCAAGCCAGCTCTCCATGTTCCTTCTCCCCCTGAGCTTAAACCTTTACCTCAGAGCATGAAATAATGATTCCTTGATAGAGAGCCTAAAATGTCTGCAGTCATCATCGCTTCCGATCTGACCGAAGATCAAGAATCTCATCTGATGGAGATTCTTCAAAAGAACCACAAGGCAATCGAGTGGTGAGTAGCTGATCTCCATGGGATTAGTCCAGCTATGTGCTCCCACCACATTTTTCTCGAGGATGACACCAAACCATCTTGTGAGTTTTAGTGCAGGCTGAACCCGGATCTTTGAGAGGTGGCTATGAAGGAAATATCCAAGTGGTGGAGCACTGATTTTATCTATAACATCTACGACTCCAAATAGGTTAGTCCTTTACATGTGGCACCCAAGAAGAGGGATATCACCACAGTGATAAACAAGGACGGAGAGGAGATCGCTACCCGAGTACCAACTTCTTGGTGTGTCTGTGTGGAGTATAGACGTTTGAATCAGGCGACCAAGAAGGATCACTTACCTCTACCATTCATTGATCAAATCATCGTACGGTTAGCTAGGAATTGCCATTGTTGCTTTCTTGATGGTTACTCGGGGTATAACCAGATGGCCATTGCTCCTGAAGACCGAGAAAAGATGGCATTCACTTGTCCGTTCAAAACGTATGCTTTCAAAAGGATGCCCTTTGGATTATATAATGCTCCGGCTACATTCCAGAGGTGCATACTTTTGATTTTTGCGGACATGGTGGGTGACTTTTTGGAAGTCTTCATGGATGATTTTTCAGTCTACGACAATGATTTTGATTCCTGCCTTTCTATCCTAGACCGCGTGCTTTAGAGGTGCATGGAGGTTAACCTCATTCTTACTTAGGAGAAGAGCCATTTTATGATGACTCAGGGGACAGTCCTTGGTCACATCATCTCCAACAGGGGCATGAAGGTGGACCCAGCCAAGGTAGATATCAGAAAGAAACTCAATCCACCGTCCAATCTAAAGCAGTTATGGTCTTTACTCGGGCACATCAGTTTCTACCGACACTGTAGCCCTTATACTTTTCGCACTTGTTTCTGTTTAGCCCTCCGAACTTGTTTTCTTGCATTTAGGTCCCAGTGTGATGTTGCTTGTTGATTGGCTAAATAAAATAGCAAATTAATTCCAAAAATTGTGAAATTTGGACACGTGGCTCCTGCCATTGTATAAAAATTTCACTAATTTTTTGGAATATTTTTGTGTTGTTTTTCTATTTTTAAAAATTCAAAAATCCTTGATTTTGCTACTTCTTGGTTTATAAAATCAATTAAAAAATATAAAAAATTATCCAAAAATTATAAAAAAATTTCCTTACTATTTGTTTGTGTGTTTTACTTGCTTTAGTTTGATTTTTGCTTTATTTGGACTTATAAAACCCCTAAAAAGTAAAAAATCCTAAAGACCTTATAAAAATTATTAAAAATTCTATAAAATTCAAAAAAATGCAATTTCTTTTTCTGTAACTGAGTTTTTATTTCTAGTTTTCATAAAAATTATCTTCAGAATTTTAGAGCTAATTTTATATTTTTAATTAGCCTTTCAAATCTGGCTGCACATTAATTCCCTGTTTTTGCCTTTTTCTATTTTTATAAAATCAAGTAAAAATCACAAAATTCTGAGAAAATCCAAAAAACACTTAAAAATATATAAAACACAAAAATATTTTTATTTGAATTTTTTGGTTTGATTTGATGCATTAAATAATTGGTTTTTTGTGTCATTTTTGCCTTGTTTTCTATTTTCTTTATAATTGAAAATAAAAAAAATTAAAAAAAAACTAAAAAATCCACCAAAACATACGAGACTTCAATAAAATTGTTCGACCATTATCTGATCTTCTCGCGAAAGTTACCGAGTTTATTATTGATGATAAATGTCTTTCGGCTTTTGAAACTCTCAAGAGCATGGTTGTAGAGGCTCCTGTCCTTCAACCGCCCAATTGGTCTCTCCCATTCGAGATCATAACAGACACCTTTGATTTTGCCGTTGGGGTTGTGTTGGGACAAAGGAGGGATGGCCTTCCATACGCCATACACTACGCTAGCAAGACTTTGCATTCTGCCCACCAGAATTACACCGTTACAGATAAGAAAATGCTAGCCGTAGTATTTACCTTAGACAAATTTAGGTCCTACATCTTAGGATCTAAGGTTACAATCTTCATTGACCACACCTCCATCAGATACCTAATGGACAAGAAGGATTCTAAGCTGCGTCTGACCAAATGGATCCTACTACTCAAGATTTCAATATCGTGATAAAGGATAAGCTTAGAGTCAAGAATGTGGTGACGGATTACCTCTCTCGACTAGAATCACCCGAGACCTTTGAGTTCAAGGTAAGAGCACTTGCTAATGAGTTCAACATAGACCATAGGGTTGCTACTCCGTATCATCCTCAAACGAATGGTCTAGCTGAATTCTCGAATAGGGAGGTTAAAACGATCTTGCAGAAGGTTTTTCACCCAGATCGAAAGGATTGATCACATCTTTTGGACTTCGTTCTTTGGGCCTATAGAACATCCTTCAAAACATCATTGGGTACATATCCCTTTTGACTCGTTTATGGCAAGCCATGGTACTTACCTGTTCAAATCAATCACCGATCTTTGTATGCAGTGAAAGAAGTGATCTTTGGTCTAGTTGATGCGGGAGATCAGAGGGAAGACAGAATTGGAAGCCTTGGAAGAATTAAAAGATGAAGCCTTCACGAGTAGCCTGCACTATAAGGAGCGGATGAAAGAGTGGCATGATGCTCATATAAGCCACAAGCAGTTTGAGACAAATCAGAAAGTATGACTATTCGCCGCGAGACTAAAATTATTTCCAGGGAAACTTCAGAGAAAATGAAAAGGCCCGTATCTTGTGCGAAAGGTGTACGACAACGGTAGCATCGATATATCTGAGTTGTCTTCTAATTCCACCTTTTGAGTCAATGGTCAACGGTTGAAACCATTTCTTGATCATGAATCGTCGACCATTGAGGTTGCCCCTATCCATTTTGTATGAGATGATCTCTTCATTCTTACACTCTACATCTCATACGTGATTTTCTAGATCATCTTGTATATACTTTTGATTTTATTCTTTCTTCCTTCATTCCGTTTGTCTTATACCATTAGGTTTCATCTAGAATTTTTGCTATACTTAGGATGTACTTTATCCTAAGTATATGGGGGTGTAGACTTTATGTTGTTCAAATCGTTATGTTCTATTACCCATGTCCTGTATATACTTAGGGTGTGCTTTATCCTAAGTATAAGGGGAATATCGCTTTTTGATCATTTTCTATTTGTGTATCGTTTGCTCTCTCGCTTGTCCCTCATCTGTTGATATTCGTATCTATACTTAGGGATATTTTACCCTAAGTATAGGGGGGACAAGCCGAGCCATTGAGTGTGTACATCCTCTTGACCTGATCATCTTCAGTTTTGAGTCTGCTATCTTTAGGATTACTTGATCTAAGCATAGAGGGGATGATTGACTTCTATTCTTTATTCATTATTCTTTGAGTCATTGTAGTATATGATTCTTTTCACCTGTCTATACTTAGCCCAAGTTATGTCTTCCTTTGCCGCTTCTTTTGATCACTATGAGGACATAGTTCACGCTAAGTATATGGGGTGTCGTATATATCTTCTATATATATTTTAGAAGCCACAACTCATACTTTAATGTATTTTAAATAATATGGATCTCTAAAAATATGGTTGTATATTTTGGACTTTTAACAACTGTAAAGAAAACAATAAATATGACTTATAAATATATAAAAAATTGTAAAATTCTTGGATAAAATCCTTAATTATTTAAAACTTATAAAATCCTTATAAAATCTTGTATAAAAGTCGTATAAACTTATAAAACTTGTGTAAAATTCTTTGTAAAATGTACCAAACTCTTGTAAAATTTGTGTAAATAGAATTAATCCGCTAATTCTTTTAAAAGACCATAAAAATTGAAAAATATTAAAATTCAATAAAAAATACAAAATTTTTTAAAATTCACTTAAAAATCTTAATCCAAAAACTCGACTTCATAAAAAATTGTTGCATTCATTCACATTTTCAGAACAAGTTTGATTTTTGAACTGCATAGATCTAAGTCTGAGAGGTGGAGCATTGTTTAGGCCTTAACCCGCTTAATTCTAAAGGGACTTTATTAGGAACTGGAATTGAGACTCTTCAGGTCTTTTAGACTTAATTCTTTGGGTTCCATGAGACCGTATTCGAAATTCAACTTGAATGTGCCTAAATAGGACACCTGGTGTCATCCGTTTAACTCTTCTTCATTTGAACCAATTTTGAACTCATGCACTCTACACTTAGCTAAATTTGCATGGGACTGCGAAGACCAATCCATTTCGGTGGTGTATTTCTATCCTTGTCTAGTGGCGCTAACGTCTAAAGATGGGAGAGATTGGGGTTGAAATAAATCTTCGGATGAGGGAAGGATCTGCTGGTACAATTTTTTCAAGTCCCCAAAAAATGGACAGAAAGAAAAGATACTATATCCATCGGAGCACAAAAGATTTATGCAGTGCAATAATTATTTCTACAAAAAAGAAGCTAAATACACCAAATACCAAAATTACCACAATGGTCCAAGTTTCCGAAAAGCCTGCATTATCTTGTTGGAGGCTTGGCTAAACTGACATGGCTTCGCTAAGAGATGTGATTACACTGATCACACTCCAGTTCTCTTCCCATTCTTCTTACTTCTTTCTATATTCGATTGTGGACACATCATGACCTGTCCTTAAAAGAAAATACCCCCCTCCTCGAGGATCGAGTAGCTGGATGAGGGCCCAATGGGAGTGTATTATTAGGATGGATGGTTTCTTCGCTTCTATAAGCATGGAGAGCTAAAACCTTTCACATACAGTGCAAATTACTTTCAAAGTTAAAAAGTTTACGTGATGGATAGGTGGATTTGAGTTGGCTGTTGAGGTGAACTTGGATTAGGATTTGTGGAACTTGTGGGCTATCGAAGCTTAAATCCTAATTCTAATAGAGTCCCGACACAATATTAATCTAAAGGCCTAAATTTTGGGTGAAGTGCGATTCAGTTTAAAGAAACAAGCATGTTCAAAGTTCTTTTATTTTTCCTTTTTCTTTTTCTTTTTGCTTGCATTTATTTATAAAATATGTGTTTGCTAAGGGACTAGCAAAGGTAAAGTATAGGGGAATGATGAATCCATGATTCATCGCCTTTATTCTTTAATTTTGGCTAAAATCCTTGGTAAAATACATGTAAATAATCACTAATTCCCATTAATTAACATTCTAATCACAATTACTAATATAATATATTTAACACTTATTTTATCTAAAATAAATAATAAAGAGAAAAAGAAAATTAAAAGAAAAGAAGGTTATAGGTATGTAATATATACAGACTGATCCTAATCCCGAGACCAGGTCAATATTGATTGGTCCACAAAAAAAATAAGTAGGGGGAGATAAGGATCCTAATGTATAAAAATACCAGAAAATCGAAATAATAAAAATATAGTTAATCATTTTTTACCTTATAAATATTTCACTAATTTTATTTATCATCAAGAAAATCTCGAATCAAAATCTTTACTTTACAAAACTTGTTTATAAAAATATAAATTAATTTATAAAAATATTAGAAAAATAATTCATCACAAAAATAAAACATTATAATGAATCGAAAAAGCCATAAAAGACGACTTTTGAGGTTCATAACTATTTATAGAAAACTCAAAACGGAACAAACTCACTTTTAAACTTTATTTTATAACTAATACTATTTATTAAAAATATAAAAAAATACTAGAATAAAACGGGTGACACTACAAACTGGACGGCCTTTGGGGACGGTTATTGGGGACGGTCACTTAGCAACCGTCCCCTATATTATTTCAGGGGACGGTTGTTTGCTGACTGTCCCCTCTGTATAGTTTTAGCGACGGTATATTATGGTCGTTGCCTTTAATATGACATTTAGGGACGGTTATATGATCGTCCCCTGCCCGGGCCTTTAGGGGACGGTCATAATCGTCCCCGTTACTTTACTGTGGCTGTCGCTTATAAGAAAACTATAGGGGAAGGTTACAACCATCCCTTATAGTTATTTTGATGGGACGGTTGCATAACCGTCCCTAAAACCACCCTAATTGGTGCGCTGGGGAAAATTTCTGCAACCATAGGGGACGGTCCACTTGTAACCGTCCCCGATTATTATTATAAGGGACGGTTGTAACCGTCCCTTAAAGTAGCTTTTCGGGGACGGTTTAGTAACCGTCCCGAAAACCATCCAGAGGGGACGATCCACTTATAACCGTCCCCGAGTATTATTAAAAGGGACGGTTGAACGACCGTCCCCGATGGTCATATACCCATCACCGGCGAATCCATCTCCCTCATTCCTCCAATCGATAGTCCCTACTCCTCTACTCCATAGCGCCGTCCTCCGCCCTCCGGCCTCCTCCTCCGCCCTCCGGCCTCCACCCTCTCGCCCCTTGCCCTCCTCCTCCGCCATCCGCCTCCGCTCCCTTGCCCTCCTCCTCCGCCCGCCGCCTCCGCTCCCGCCCGCTCGCCCCTTTGCCCTCCTCCTCCACCCTACGCTCCGCCGTCTCGCCCAGTCAGCCCCATCGTCGTCTCGCCCTCCTCCTCAGGCCCCGCCCGACCGTCGCCCGTCTCCGTCCGTCCATCGTCCTCTGCCCGGTCGCCCATCTCCCTCCGCCTTGATTTCATCATCTTATTTGGATGTAAGTTTTTTTAAAGTTTTTGGTAATTTATTAATATATTATGCTTGCTTATGATTGTATAGATTTTTGAAAGTATTATTTAATCTTTGTAAAGTAGAAGTTGTATATACATAGTTAGATCAAAAACATATAGTTTGTATAATCATATATGAATGCTTATGATTGTAAAGTAGAGGTTGTAAAGTAGAGTTGCTTAATTAATTCTCCCAAATTAGTTGCTTTATGATTGTAAAGTAGATGTTGTAAAGTATAATCATATATGAATACATAGTTTCTAATGCTTAAATAGTTTCTTAATAGTTTAGTTTAGAGGATCAAAAAAATATAACCTATATACAACTTTGAAAATTACCAAACATTTTTGAAATTAACTTTGGATCTTACCTTTAGACAATGGACAAAAGTTGGATGAACAAAAGATTCGATGACTATCGGACATATAACAAAGGAGTTATTGAATTCTTAGACTGGGCTTTTCGATATGAATCGCACTATCATATTGTAGGAGGCGAAGGAGATAAGATACATTATCCTTGCATAAGATGCAAAAATACTTTGACCCAAAATCGAGCCATAGTTTATGAGCATTTGATATTAAATGGGTTTTGGCTTCATTATACGAATTGGACATATCATGGTGAAGGAGTTATTTTAGAAGAAGATAGTAATGTCCACGGTGATACTGAAAGAGATGTCTCTGAAACACAAGACCGTGATACTATATTTGAGATGGTAGATAATATTGGAGGACATGACACCGATGAAATGATGGATTCTCTTCCGGATATGTTACTTGAAAAAATACAAGATGCAGAGAATCCATTATGCTCAGGAGTCAAAATGTCTCGATTACGTTTTCTTCTGGAGATGTTTAAGATAAAAGTGAAGATTCGGTGTACAACGGTTACGATGATAGATGTCTTACAGTTGATTAGGAAATTATTAAATAATCCAGAAAACTTTCCAAAGGACTGGAAGGACGCTAAGTCTAGATTTCGTGCACTTGGACTGAATTACGAGAAAATTGACGCATGTCCGAACGACTGCATTTTATATTGGAAGGATTATTCAAACTTAGATACATGTCCTGACTGCAAAAGTAGCAGATATAAGAATATTGATAATGATTCGAAGAGGAAAAAACCGGAGAAGATTTTATGGTTCTTTTCTTTGATTTCCCGATTACAGCGATTATATTCATACGAAAGAACAACTGGAATGATGATATGGCACAGTAATATCAAAAAGAAAGATGTAACCGGTGTTATGCGACATCCATCAGATACAGAGGAGTGTAGCAAATTTGAAGAAATGTATCCATCGTTTTCTGAAGAAATAAGAAACGTACGATTGGGTCTTGCTTCTGACGGCTTTAATCCATTCGAAAATATGAGTACGACTTACTCTATTTGGCCTGTGATACTTATTACATATAATCTGTCACCATGGATGTCAATGGCATCTTCCTTTCTGATGATATCGTTATTGATACCTGGTCCTATGGGGCCAGGTAATGCGATAGATACATATATGCAACAGTTGATTGACGAACTAAAGATTCTGTGGAATTTTGGAGTGAGTGCGTATGACGCGGTAAAGAAAGAATTCTTTACAATGCGTTCTTCTTTATTGTGGACAATTAATGACTTTCCAGCATATGCCAATTTATCGGGATGGAGTACGAAAGGTAAACTCGCATGTCCGATTTGTATGGATAAAACACATTTGACATGGCTAAGTGCGAGTATGAAACATTGTTATTTGGGACATCATCGTTTCTTACCGGTAAGTCATAGATGGTTAAGAAGTGAAAATAATTACAAGTTTGATGGACAGTTGTTTGGACGTCGTTTAAGTTTGAATCGCCGATCAGGAAGCACAATGTGGATGGAACAAAAAAATTTGGGCAACTACTCTCTAGGCCGATTATCTAAGAGGAAGGCAACCGGTGGATGGCAAAAACAAAGTATATTCTTTCAGGAGCTACCCTACTGGCATACTTTATAGGTCTGTCATAACTTGGACGTGATGCATATAGAGAAGAATGTTATGGAAAATATTCTTTCAATTTTGAATATCTCTAGTACTGTCAAAGATAGTTTGCGAGCCAGACGTGATCTAATACAATTGGGTAGCTGACCCGAATTACATCCGATTGAGTCAGACAATTCCAAAGTAATAATTCCCGAAGCAGTGTATACTTTATCCAGTGCTGAAAAAGATAAGATACTCAATTTTATTAAATCAATTAGAGTATCTGATGGATTCTCTTCTCAAATTAGCATATGCATAAATATGGCGGAAAGAAAGATATCGTCATTAAAAAGGCATGATTGTCATGTACTTATGCAAGTTCATTTCCCGTTGTCAATCAGAGGAGTTGTACATCCTGATGTTTTGCAGCCACTAATTGAACTTAGTCAGTTTTTTAAAGTTCTGTGTTCGAAGACTTTAGATCCGAAAGTATTGTTCAGACTAGAGACAGATATTGTTATAATTTTATGTAAGCTGGAGCAGCTCTTTCCACCTACATTTTTTGATATAATGGTTCATCTAATTATTCATCTTGCTAGCGAAGCCCGGATATGTGGTCCTGTGCAGTATCGATGGATGTATCCAATTGAAAGATACCTACGGAAATTAAAGAATATGGTATTTAACAAAGCTGCACCTGAAGGTTGCATTGCCGGGGGATATTTATGTGAAGAATGTATCACATTTTGTAACATGTATATGGGTGATGGAAAGAGTATTAGATTCAATCGGTTCGAACGAAATAATGATGGTGACTTGTGGACAGAAGATCCAAATAAACTTTGGATATTTCAACAAAATGGACGAGCTATCCTAAAGAGTACCCGTCGTAGTATTTCAGACAATGAAAGAAACCTTATTCATTATTATATTTTGATGCAAGTAGATGAGGTTGATTCTTTCTTCGAAGAGTTTCAGTTAACAACCACTAGCAAATCAGACTTTCTGAAATGGTTCGGGGATAAAATTGAACTACTAAAAGTTACCAAAGATGAACGGTGGAGCACTAATCTCGATATAATTCACAAAAGTCCATACTCATTAATAATATCACATTCCGGCTATATCGTTAATGGATTTAGATTTCGAAAGAAGTCAATTGATGAAAATAAAGCATCACAGCTTTCAGGTGTAATAGTGAAGGCTGATCTCAATGCTGAAATTGACGGACACTATGGCGAGATTATTGATATACTAGAAATCAGTTTTACACATGATGTAAGGTGTGTTCTATTTCATTGCATCTGGTTCTATGTGGTTCGAGTTGGATTAGGTTACAAGAATGATAGAAATGTGGTTCTTTCTTTAAAACAAACAGGTCGGTTACAAATCAATGAACCGTATACGCTTCCCAGTCAGGTCCAACATGTCTTTTATGTTCCAAGTAACTCAGTTAGTGGATGGATAATACCCATTAGAACAATACCGAGAGATTTCTTCGATGTAAACGAAGAGGAAGATGCACTAGACAATGATGATGCATACCAAAATAACTCCAATGATTTTTTCCATGAAGTATTAGACAACGACGTTGGAACTAGCAATATCATGTAATATTTTTTATTTTCAATTTCAATTAATTGAATTTATTGCCATCTATTAAATGTATTTTTTTGAAATAACTCTTTTTAAATTTCAGAGATGGCTCCTATACCGAGACGTATTCGGGAGGTTCCCGAACCTCCTCAGCAGCCACAGGCAGAATCTTCTGATGTAGGTAGTGGAGGTACCCCGAGACGACGTGGACCGTCTCAGTGTAGATTTTTGGATCGTCTTGCACCCGTGCAGACGTTGCATGTGCGTATTGTTGGCGGAGATGCGGTTGGGGAGAACTCTACGGAGTTTCAGAGCTACCTTGGCTAGGTTTCTCGTGCGCACGTCCCCATCACTACCCACGACTTTCGGCAGCTTCCTTATGCTGTCAAGGCTGCCATACTATCTGATTTGGAGGTATTTGAAAATCAAACAACCATTTTTTATTAAGTTTTTATACTAATATTTATTATATTTGTTGTATAAGGTTGTCTTTACATGGAAACGAAATGCCCATGTCGATTTCCAGATTCTCTCCCATATTGCTGAGATGTTGCATCGATACAAGGGACGTATAAACGCGAAGGTAGGAAGAATTTTTTTATTTTTAATTCGGAAGATTTAAGATTAACGATATTTATTTTTCCATCTTTAGTATTACAACCCCCAGATTCCATATGAGCAGCTTGTGCAAAACGTCACACCTGGTGTTACAATAGAACAATGGAGGGAGTTGATTAATTTTTGGTCCAGTGAGGAATTCGTGGTACGTACAATGTTTACTTTATACTTATTTTATGCTTATACTAACGTTGTTTAATTTCAGTCGATTTCTAAGAAAAATACAGCGAATCGATCTAAAGGCTTCCGGTCCACCCATAAGATGGGAAGGAAGAACACTAACCAGTTTAAGGATGACTTTGTAAGTATTTAAACAATGTCTGGAATTATTAAATTTGATGGCAGAATTGATTTTAAAACCTTCTTTAATGTATTTTTTAGTTGAGGGATAATGAACGAGAAATGACCCGCATAGAGGTTTTTGCTGGGTCAAAGAGTCGAGATTTAGGTGGAGAAGTGCAGTGGGTTGATGACGCCTGCGTACCAATTCATGTAAGTAATATTTACTTTTACTTTATATAATGACTTAAGTTATTATATATATTGATAATATTTATAATTTTTATACATGCAGGAAGAAATGATTAGGCTCTCTACCACCTCCTCGCTAGACAGCATGGGGACGAGCACTCCTCCATTGTCAGCCGATGATGCATTCCGTCAAGCCACTGGTCCGGAACACAGTGGACGCATCCATTGCGGAGGACGTGGAGAAATGATCCGTACATGGTACGGAATGGGTGGTGCAAGTGGGTCGCACTCATCCTTGCAACGGAGCCAGAGAGAAAGAGAGATGGAGAGGGAGCTGTGGGAGGTAAAGGCAAAGATGTCTGCACTCTGCACAAACGAAGAGATGGCGAAGATGCGTGCGGAAATATCGAATGTCATGTCCTTTATAAGCCGTCTTCAAAGTCAAGCCACGCCACCTGTACAACCAACACATCTCGGCAACGATGAGGAGAGTGAGGAGGAGAGCGACGAGAGTCAAGGATCCGAGTAGATAACAATGCTTGTAGTAATTTTAGTTTTTAATTTCCTGTACATTTTATTGTAATATTTCTATTAGTACTAAGATTATGTTGAATTGACAAACAATTTCTTTATAGCTATAAAGTGTCGTATTTGCACCTTGCATTTTGATTATATGGATTGTGATATTTGATTTCGCAGAGGGAGCGCGAACAAAACACAATGAATCTAGTACTTTTTCCCAGCCAGGAGTTATTGGGGACGGTTATAACCGTCTCCAAAGGTGCTACAGAAACGTCCCCCCTGTTGAGGATAGCTCACGGGACGCAATTTTGCATTTCAAAGACTAATGGGGACGGTTATAACCGTCCCCTATACGTTTCTATTGGCGTTGCCATTGACAACCAAAGCAGATGGGACGGTTGAGACCGTCCCCTTTAATAGACAATAGCAACGGCTTAATCCGTCCCTTCAGAATATTAAATACCTTCTGTCCCATTTTAGCGGCCAGTGGGACCTAAGGGGACGGTCCAAACCGTCACGAATAGGCTTCTATGGCCGTCACCTTTAGCTCTATGCAACTGAGAACCGTCCCCTATGCAAATGAAGGGGGACGGTTCAATCCGTCCCTTCAGAATGTTAAACACCTTCTGTCCCATTTTAGCGGCCAGTGGGATAAGCTTCTGTGCCCGTCGCGACCATTAGGGACGGTTACAACCGTCCCCCGTGCTTCAAAGATGGGGACGGTTCTAACCGTCACGACTAGTTGCAGTACTAGGGACGGTTGTAACTGCCCCCAATGGTAATCTTTAAGGGGACGGTTTGAACCGTCTCCAATGGTTTATTAGAAGAGACGTTTGTCAGAACCGCCCCATCTAAGTAAATGAGACGGTGGTAGAAGGGACGGTTGTGTGACCGTCCCCGATAAACAGAAGGGACGGTTATAGCGACAAAGAGGACGGTCCTTGACCGTCCCCTTAAAGCCACCGCCTGTAGTGTGAGTTTTGACGTTTGAGTCTCGTTGTATATATGTATTATATGTAGAATCTTACCATATTTTTAATTAATTTTTCGTAAATTCGATTAACTTCATTTCTTTTCTAAAATCCTTCTACAAATCATTAAAATAATATACAAATATATTTTAGTCAAATGACCAACAAATCTTGAAGCCACGACGCCGTTACCTAAATTTTCCGAACCTCATAACTCGACCATACAGACTCCGAATTAGGCAAACTCAATTTTAAAGTCCATATTATTTAATTATCTATCAAATGACACTGATTTCGCTAAAATCAGAGTTAATATGAAAAATGTGGGTTTCGAGACTATATTGGTATATATATTGTACAATGTACTGTAATTTATTATTATTTAATATATTATATCTATATACTTTATGAATATTTTATCAAATAAAAATTATTTAAATTATTTTATTTATTTATTTACTTATTTAGTTTTATTTAATTATTAATTATTATTTAATTATTCATTAAGTTAATTAATTATTAATTATTTATTTAATTACTGATTACTTAATTAACCTGCTAATTAGTTCCTAAAATTACTTAATTATTTAATTACTGATTACTTAATTAACCAGCTAATTAGTTCCTAAAATTAATACAAATATTAATTTATTAAATAATTTAATTTAACTTAATTTTTAATTTAATTTTTTTATCTCTTTTCTCTCTCTTCTCCTTTCCATCTTCCTTGTTTCTCTTCTTCGTCTCTCTACTTCCACCACCGCCTTGCTCCTCCTCCCCTCGTCTCCTCAGGCTGCCAACTTCCCGTCAACCAACGAACGACCTGGCAGTTGGACGTTTGTCTAACCACCTCGGTCCTCCACCAGCAGTGACCATATCCCTTGCGTGAGCTCCAAGGAACCTATGCCTATAAAAGACCTAACCCTCCTCCTTCATTGATCCATCTGCCATTTTGTGAGGTGTAGGTCCAACTCTGAGGTAGCTTCAGTGACAATGAGAGGCAACCTCATCGCAATGACGACGATCGCTCACTCCTTCTCCCGGCAAGATCCATGAGCATCATCTCACGTTGCATCAGCATCCAGGAAGCTACCCAGCCTCGAGCATCTTGCTAAGATCTCAAGCTCGTATCACCGGGCTCATCGGAGCGTGATTCCCAGGCGAACAACTCCTTCACCTTCCAGGCTAGTCCTTCGCATCTTCTCCTTCCTCCTTCTGTTTCTCTTCTCTCCTCGATCCTTCCATTCTCTTCTCAAATCCTCTTTATTCTTTGTGTTTCCTCTTCGATTTGACTCAACTTCGACCAAATTCCATTTCATTTGATCGATTTCATCTTCTACGCACTTCGTTCAACCCTGTTCACCTCATATCTAGTCGAGATCTGAGCTCCAAATCCCATTTCCTTCACTTTCGATTAGAGATCTCCCATTTATCTCACAATTGTATTTCAATTTCAGCTGAGGTGTATCCTCGAACAATAGATGTTCATCTATAGGTTCTGGAGCTTCGACGAGTACAACGACTATCTAGAGACCTGAAGAACGGAGATAATCGACACCACCTATAGGACGATATATCAAGCAATACCATCTGAAGCTTCGATACACCGACACCTGAACACGAAGCAGATTTGCGGATCGGGAACGAAACATCGGGATTATCACTTCGTATGAGCGAAACTAACATCGCATGGGGGATCGAAAGGTCATCTTCCTTGAACTGTTGCCACATATGAAGAGCACTATACTCGCACAAACACTGCATCGGTTCTGAGCTGTACCTGGAGCGAAATCTCACCAGAGATTTGATGCTCGATCAATCTTTCACCATCTGAGATCCTTGCCCTGGAGTTCCGAGAAATGCTAACTGCTCGAGAACTACCTAACTTCTGGATTTAAAGCATAAGTTAGGATTTAAAGCATCACTCCATCAGGAGACAAGCTCGGCATAGATCTGGAATTAATTTGCATTCGAGGTCAGAGCGAGGGGAACCACCATCGTTTCCCACCCGAAAGAGGGAAGAACAACCTCCCTCTCCAGATTCAACATCCGAAGTCAGATCACCATCGCATCACACGATCCAGATCCAAAGCACCGCCCGCCGCTTTTGGCCGCACGGGCACAACATGTGAGGGAGATAATATTTTTGGGCATTTGTACTCTCACCCATGTTGACTCGCATATTACGAACATGTCCAGGTCAAGGAGTTCCTCACGCGATCTACACATGGGTATCCTGAGAAATTTGCACGTTCAAGCCTTGTAGTTCTATATTTTATCTTGCGCCCCTGAAGTTCCATATAATTGCAGATAGACCCTTGAAAACAGTAAATAAATACTATATATCCTATACATAATAAATAAAATACAAAATATAAAACTAAATAAAAATACATATAAATACCGTATATATACTCTTCACAGTTTAAAATAGTTTTAAATAAATAAAAACTTTTCTATTTCTGATAAATCATTTAAAAATACCTAAAATATAACAAACCTTAAAAACCATTATAAAAAATATATAAAACAGTCTTATAAATCTAATAAAAATTACCCTTAGCATATTTTACTATATTTTACACACAAACCCAAAAACAAAATAAAAATTGAATAATAAAACCGATAAAAAATAAAATTACATAAAAAACTTTGAAAATTCATAATTAATTCTATAAAAGTCACAAAAATATGTATACCTATCTTATTAAAAATAACTTCACCTACTTAAAAATATTTTGCTACTATTTTTAATTTTAAAATTTGATAATAAAAATTTGTTCTCAACAAAAATTTAATTTTAAATCTTAAAAATAACATAACATCAATAAAAATTCTAAAAACTTTCTAAAAAATGCATAAAAACAGAAAATAAAAATAAGAAAATAAAAATAATAAAATAAAAAAATAAAAATCAAATAGAAATTACAAAACATTTTTAAAATAATAAAAGAACTACAAAATACTAAAAAACACAAAACAATATAGTGTTCACAAAAATTTAAAAAATACAGAAAATTCATTAAAAATAAATAAAAATTAGAAAACCCATAAAAACCTAATTTTCTATCTTTCTACCATAGCTTGTAAACAATTTATCTACCTGAGTTCGACACTCCCGTACTTAACGTTGTACATTTGAGTTTAGGAGTATAAATAATATAAATAATTTTTCTGCTAAAATTTCACCTGATCGACTCAGCGACACTATTCTTTTTTTAGAGTAGTAGATCAGGTGGTTTAGGATGATCTGAGCAACCACATGAAGCAGAGGTCATCTTTTCTAACCTAGCTAACAGGAGAGAGGAGGAAGAAGATTAGGAGAGAGAGGAGCATATTAGCATTAATGTATATATTTATTCTCATTTTTTTGTGTATGTGAGCGAGAGACTTTTTTCAATTAATTATAACAATACATGTTGGGACTCTCATGATACTTGAACACTTCGGGCCTATTTTGCCAAGTGATTGTTCACTTAAGGGCACGCATTGTTTTCTCATGATTTCTTCACCCTCTCTTTTATTCTTCCCTATTTTTTTCTTTATTTCCATTTATTTCTCATGATTTGAGTTTTCCACCTTTCTTTTTTATTTGTTTTGTGTGATTGAGCCATTATTCTATGACTTGCTTGATCGATTAATCTAGGTCCACAACCCCGATTATGATCAGAGAACTTAGATCAAATCAAAATCATGCTTCACGTTAATAGCAATTCTAGCTTAAGGCGATTTCATCAGTGCATTCATATAGTGTAGTTTCAATTCCTATCTAGCATCCCGCATGGAGAGATCTGAGAAGCAAGATAAGACTTCTGACAAAGCATTCATCATCATTTTCCCGTCTTACATTGCTTTCTTGCCTTCTCCCTATGATTTTGATCACTTAGGATATGAAAGAAATTCAAACTTTATTAGGAGTTTGCATGAAAAATATCAAAAAAAGTGATAACCTAAATAAAATCGGTACTATTTAACTCCACTTGATCTTAAAATTAAACGTAATTGAATTCATTGTCTTGAGAAGAGCAACTACACCATTGTATACAGGTACTCTCCGGACTGAGTGGGGCATGCACCCATAAGGAATAGAGACCCCATCCTTGGACTTGTGCCCTAAGTGCTTGGGTCGGCTCTTGGGGCTTATTATTGTTGCATGCACTTGCCTCCAACCTTGGCTGAAGTGGTACGGTGTTCAAGTAGGTGTGTTATGCTGACTTGGACACAACTACTCTAGAAGGCTACACATGTTAGTTTGATTAATCAATTCTTCAAAATCACCTCACTCTAAAAACAAAAAGATAATGACGGCACTCTTACGTCATCACAGTGTTTAGTAGGTGAATGAAGTTTGCTTTGTATTTGATTGCAGACATTTTTCAGCTAATTTTTTAATTTCTTTTAGAAATATCGTCATCTATTTTCGTCACTATATCTCTCTAATATGTCATTCCAATTTCGTCAGAAACAAGTCGACCACATCAATTTAAAGACGTTAAAATCACTTGTTCTAGATGAAGGGCACATGAGCCTCTTATTTATAAAGAAATCGGAGTGACATGTTAGAAGGGTATAGTGATGAAAATCTATTACCGAATTTTTCAAAAAAAAAATGAAAAATGGTATTTTTGAAAAAAAAAATAAAAAATAAGGTGGAGGCAGCGCCTTGTTTGAACGAGACCAATTACAACCCGGAATTGTCGAAGTTTAAATGACCAATTACAACCCGGAATTGTGGAAGTTTAGATGGTGTGATCCGAGAACTTTTAAAAACTAAAAGTCATGACGGCACGTGGTCAGTGCAGTGACCCATTCTTCGATCGAGAGAAGGATATTATACGTTAACTATTATTTAGATTACTTAATACCTTGGGATTATTTTATAGCAAAATGGTAGGAACCTACCTCCGCCATATATGCACGTAGAGCTCTCTCATCTCCACCACGAGAAGCAGCAGCAGAAAACTCACATCCACCGATCGATATGGGCACCGCAATCTTATCCGTCTTACTACTCTCCCTCTTCCTCTCCTACTCCTCTGCTGACATCATATGCGAGCAGCTGCCGCAGGACCTGTGCGCTTTCGCCGTATCGTCCGCGTCCAAGAGGTGCGTGCTCGAGAGCACCATCAAGGGATCAGAGGGCCCGACGATTGCGCACCAGTGCAAGACGTCGGAGGTGGTGGCAGAGAGGTTCTCCGATATCATCGAGACCGACCAGTGCGTCAGCGCATGTGGGCTCGACCGCACAGCCGTCGGGATCTCCTCCGACGCGCTCCTCGACCCCCGCTTCGGCCAGAAGCTATGCTCGGCTGCATGCTACGATAGCTGCCCCAACGTGGTGGATCTCTACTTCAACCTCGCTGCAGCTGAAGGTCATCTTTTTTCCCCCTCGAATGGAGAACATCTGAACTTCGACACTTGACCGGCATATATATGCAGTATACTTATTTCTTGTTTTAAACCCTAATTGCATGCAGGTGTGTTTCTTCCTCAACTTTGCGAAGCCCACCGCTCGAGTCCTCACCGATCCATGGTTGCTCTCCTCAGCTCTGGGGCTTTGTCTGCTTCTTCTCCGGCTCCTTCTCCTTCCTCTGAAGTTCCAGTGATCAGTAAACTATGTTGTTTCTAATATCCCCAGTTCTGTTGTTTGATGATCGACCACACAGTGCTATATATTTTACTCACAAATTCTATTGTGTCTTCTCGCGTATGTAATATGTAATGCAGTCGTTACTTGTTTGTATTATGAACGAAGTGAAATAAATCTTTTTGTTTGATGTTCATATCAAAGATTCATAAAAATTGATCTGCACGCTATTCCTGCATCCAATTTATATGCTCCCATAAGATCGCTTTAAATCCTAACTCATTTCCGCAGTGATGCCCGTGTTTTTCTCTCTCCAACCCCAAAATTATTTCCAAAGCTTCTTCACCATTTCGAGACTGGGAACGAATCGTCTGCCGTAGCATCTTCTGTTGTAACGCAGGGGATCCGTCGGATGAAAAATGGACGACTCTGATAAGAGATCGGGGATGGTCGGCAGCAGAGTTGGGGGTTTGGAATGGAGCCTTGGGAGGGACTTGCCCCGTGCATTCGGCCTCCTCTTCTTTAATGCTTGATGAGGGTATTAATGTCAGGTATATATGGATGGACTGGAACCAGTGTCTCCTTTTTCTTTTTATTTCTCCATGGATGCGAGGTCTGAAAATTAAATGATTCACTTAAGTGGAAGGAAGCTATATGATCATGTCTAATTGGCATTGCTTGCTTATTGAGAGTGCATGGCAGATGAAGAACTTGCAGTCCTGAGGTCTGCATTGTTCGTCTCCCTATCCATTTCAGATATTTTGTATGCCACAAGCAACTCAATGCCATAACGAAGGCTCAAATCCATTAACTTCTCACCATGTTTGAGATGTCAAATTCCAGGGCCATTTTATTTCAGTTTTTTTTATTTTATCTTGTTCTTGTTCAACTCGTGTATTTACTATTTTATTTCAGTGATTTTTAAACTTGCTTCACGTAAACTTTGTCAATAGTAGTTATATCCATATGTTTTTTTTCATGTTAGACTGTGATCTCTACAAAAACTTTATATCTATTAATTAATATAATTAAAGCTGGATTTTTGCCCCAGCCATTGCCGCATGATAGTTTCTCTGCTTGGCAATGGTTGGACAAAATCCCAGCTTTCGTATGGGTTTCTATTTCATTCGCATGTATGCACAAGCAAACATGAAAGGTTTCTTTCCTTCCCTTTCATCCCTTTACCATCCGAACATCAAAATTTTGTACCATATATTCATTATCTTTCCTTTCATTTTGTTCCATCATCTTTCGCATCTTCCAAATCCTTCTATCCAAAGAGTTGGGCATGCAGGTGAGGGATAAAAGATAAGTACTGTTTATCCCTATGTTCGGTTTGTTTGAGGATAAGAAACTGACAAGATATAAAAGATGATTTAATTGTGATTCGACCAATTTATTGTTGCATGAAATAAAATGTCTTTATTCTGGCTTTATTCCACAATCAAAGGTAAAACACCGAAGGCAGTGTTTTTGAAGCTAGACCATGCCGACCGATCCAACCAATTTAATCGACGAACATCACCTGAGCCGATTCGATTATCTAGGTTTCATGATTCGATGTAAGTTGGGATTTTTTTCGTCCGACCACCATATCAATTGGGTATCTAGATTCTGATTCAACCTAATTTGAATTGAAATTCAGATTTGATTTTATTCAAAAAGCATTGCTTTGTATGAGTTAAAGTCATGATCTTTGGATTAACTTGCATTACTTGCTAAACATCTCAACCACAACTACTTCTTATTATGAATTGATCCTAAATACTATTATTTTATTATAAAATTACACAATATTTTAGTTTAAAAATTACATATGTATAAATGATTCAAGTTTCTCTATTATATTAAACAAATCAAGCAACCCTAACATGGGGGAAAACCTATTATATTAAACAAATCAAGCAATCCTAACATATCATCAAAAAAACTCATTCACATGGGGAAAAACATCCCTAAGAAGAATATCAAGTAAAATAAACAAGAATAAACATAAAGGAGTGTTGATAGATACTAGAAAATGAGATTGACGAGGTCGGCAACCACGGAGAGGCCGGAGACAACGACGGGGCGGCAGGGGGCAGCGATGGACGGCGGCTTGAGAGGAGAGGAAAGTGAGAATGAACGCAGGTCGAAGGGGTTTTTTTCGATCTGACCAATGGGGACGGCCGTTTCAACCGTCCCCATTGGAGACGATCGGCGACGCTTCACTAAAGACCGTCCCCTTTGGTGGGTATAGGAGACGGTCTTCGGTGACCGTCCCCTTTGATCGGTCCATGGGCCAGATGCGACACTAACAGAAGCGTAATGGGGACGGTCAGCACCGTCCCCAAAGGACCTCCCAAGGCAGAGGGGACGGTCCATGGTGACCGTCCCCTCTGGTCGCCCACTTAGGATAAATGACCGGAGGCGACGCCAATAGAAGCGTATTGGGGACGGTCATAACCGTCCCCAATGAACCTGCCAGGACATAGGGGACGGTCCATGGTGACCGTCCCCTCTGTTCGGCCACTTAGGATAAATGACTGGAGGCGACACCAACAGAAGCGTCTTGGAGACGGTCATAACCGTCCCCAAAGACCCTTGCATGGCAGAGGGGACGGTCCATGGTGACCGTCCACTCTGGTCGACCACTTACGATCAGTGACCGGAGGCGACGCCAACAGAAGCGTATGCGGGACGGTCACAACCGTCCCCAATGGGCCCCAAAGGCAGAGGGGACGGTCTGTATTGACCATCCCTATTAAGTTAATATAAAAGGGGACGACAGCTCACATAGCGTCTTATGATAAGTGGTATTGGGGACAGTTATGTCCTGACCGTCCCTAAAAGCTTCCATTAGGGACGGTCATAATATAACCGTCGCTAGTTGTCGTCTCCAAAGCTGCAACTTCCTGTAGTGATACATAGGTATAATACCTGTATACATACTTACATAGAATCTATTTCTATTTTTATTAAATGTATAAAACACTTCAGAAAAATAAAATAAAAATATATTTAAGTAAAATTTTTTTTATACATTCATAAAATAATAAACAAAAATAAATAAATTAAATATACAAAATAAAAAAAATAATAAAATAAAATATATAGATATATATACCTATAAAGGCTATAAATGGCAATTTGTAATTATTAATCTCGAAAAAAATAAATAAAAATTACCATAAAATAATTTATAAAATAATAAATATTTTTAATTAAATAGCATAAAATTAATAAATTCAATTACCATTTTAAAATGATTTTTTAATTATTCTCTAGGGGATTTTTCATGGTTGGTCCACGTGGACCAACCACGTTGGTTTGACAGTTGACCTCGATCAACTGTCTGACCTCCTCCCATAGACTTGTCAGAACCTTGGATTTTGATCCATTTCGTGATTTTTTAGAGGCCACACCAAGCACCATATCGTCTTGGACTCTCCACAACTTTTCTTCCTCGACTCAAGGTGATTCACGCCCTCAGCTCTACTTGGGCTGTGGATCGTTGCACCACGCTGCCATCATCGATCTTAGAGCCCCAGTTGTAAACCCTTCGAATACAACCCTCCGACTTTCCTTTGATTTTGGATCCCTCTTCCTCCACCTTCACAGAGTTTGCAAGTATTCTTCGAGTACCTGGTGACAGCAGCTACCCAAAGCACCCCTTCGTGTGGAGATTGGCGTCGAATTGAGGTGTATCCAAGCCCCTCGCCGGAGCTCCGCCCTTAGTTCCACCATTCATCTGCGGTGAGTCTTTTCCCCTTTTCTTTTGCTTTTCGTGTAGATTAGCTTTAGTGTAGCGTAGGATAGCAGCAGGTTCGATTTCCATTGTCTATCTCGCCGTGAATCCGCAAATCATTCCACGGCGGAGCTCAGCTCCGCCTCCGCGTTCCGACCATGTCACTGACCCGAAACCTCCACGATCACCTCCACTTCCTTCCTCATCGCTCCGTAGCTCTGCTCCACCCCTCCATCCACCTCGATCTCGCTCAGATCGAGCCACCCGAGCTCCTTTTCTGCCCTTCACCAGAGCTCCACGCCCGAGCCACGAACCACCTCCATTTAGCCCCGAAACACCCCCAGCTGCATTGCATTTTTGCTCCGCTTCTAACCCTGTAGATAAGAGCCCAAGAGAAGGCTCTATCGAGCCTCGATACTCCAGGGACGAAGCCTCCAGGTCACCTCCATCTTCCGACCGCTCCACATCATCTCAAGCTCGCCTGAGACCTCCACTCGACGTGGATCACCCCTAGGACCCTTTTGCCCTTGGTCCTGGGCCAGGAGAGGCCGTGTGTCGGTCGGAATCAACTGTTGAAATTCTCCTAGAGTCGAGTTCTTCCACCATCCTCGAGGACCGTCCGATCAAGGGTGCATTGATGGGCCGCCCGATAGACTAAGGTAAAGGAATCACTAAGGTCGTTGCGACCTTAGTCACTCGGGACTCAGAGCTCGATCAAGAAACAAAATCGGACCACCAAATAAAGAGAGAAAAACAATGAAAACCAAAATCACGGTCCTAGCTAGGTGATTAACCTGGTATAGCTCCCAGGGTCGGTCTCGAGGAGCACGAGTTGGCCTCGCGGCCTACGAAGTAGTCGAAAAAAGAAAGAACATAAAAACAAATAATTTTTTAATGGTTTTTAACATTTTTTTTGGATTTTTAATAATGGAGAAAAAGGATAAAAAGGCAAAAACAATCAACTTCAACCAATTATTTAAATACTAAAAAATGGTCCAAAAATTCAAACAAAAATATTTTTATGTTTTATATGTTTTTTACTGTTTTTGGTGAATTTTTTAGAATTTTATAATTTTTATAGAATTTCCTAAAAATCAAAGAAGGCAGAAATAAAAGTAAACTGTCCAGTCAGGCTTGCAGGACTAAATTAAAATATAAGATGGTCCTAAAAGAGCCTGGAGGTATTTTTTATGAAAAATAGAAACAATGAAGAAAATTCAAGAAAAAGAAATTGTGAATTTTTGAGTTTTCTATGATTTTTTAAAATTTTTATAAGTTTTTAAGAGTTTTTTAATTTTTAAGCTTTTTATAAATCCAAAATAGTAAAAAAGGCATTGAAATTAAAACATACAAAAACACACAAGACTTGATTTTTTTTAGAATTTTTAAAAGGGTTTTTATATTTTTTAGGAGTTTTTAATCTGGACAGAGGCAAAAATGGGTGTTTTTGAATTTTTAAAAATAATAAAAGGCCTAAAAAATGTACCAAATTTTTTAGTGAAAATTTTACACAGTGGCAGGAGCCACGTGTCCAATTTTCACGAAATTTGGACTTGAATTGATATTTTATTAAACTTAAAAACTAGCACACAGTGCATAGGGACCTATCTACAATAAAAAGTATCTCTAAGGGCTAAAATGTAACAAGCTCAGAAACCTAGGGGTCCCTCGTGCAAAATTTCCAAGTCCCCACGCGCGTTGCACGTGGTCTAGGCACATAGGGACTTAAATGTAATAAACTTACTTCCAAGGACTTATTAGCAACATGTGCTAAAAGTCCAGGGAAGAAGTTGCAAAATACCCAAATATTTCAACACATGTCGAATAAAAGTGTTCACAGGGGTATGGATGCAAATATCAAAAAGTATATTTCATTCAATAACACCTCAAAACATTAGCCCAAATAATGCAAATTCACCAAACACCACGTGACGAAGCACGTGTCTCACATATACAAGGATGAAAATGCAAATACTATAAAAGTCCAGGTCCTAAGTGCAATTATCCAAAAAAACTATATTATATATTTACAGGACTAAATAATAAAAACAGAAAAGAAAAGGGTCTAAGGGTAAATTACCCCTTATTATCTGAGGGCTGGAGGCGTGCCACGTGTGATATCAAACGGCTGAGGGGGTGCAGCGCCTCTGCGAAGAAGTCGGCTTGGATCAGACGACTGGGGGGTGTCTACGTGGCTGATCGGACGACGACTGGATAAAGGACACCCCTTCGTTAGCTCGGACAGTCCAGATAAACCTTCGAAGATCTGACGGTGATGGACTGCTCCTCAAATGAACGGATCTGATCAAAACTGAGCTGCGAGGGTGAACGGACGGCTGAGGAAGGTCCTTGATGAACAGGTCACCAGCGAAGTTCGCCGGCTCGATACTCACGCTGGGGGCCTCCTCTGCTGCTGCTAAAGTGCAGAATGGATCCGCCAAGACGTCCCGCAGCTACTGAGCTCCTCCAATGACGCTAGGGGGCTCCGAGGAGCTCCGGCGACGAAGGTGGAGCTGGGCTCCTGTGCCTGAATGTGTAGACCCTCAGATGGGTCTCTTCTGACCTGAAAAGTAGCACAACAAGCTCATGGGTCGAGGGCAAAGTGACTCGACCCGATTAGAGGGGAAATGGGCGGCTGGTGCATCAGGATGGTCGACCTCCGGTGAAGTGACGACAGTGGAGATCGAAGTTCCTGCTCCGGGGCGAACTGGGTTGGATGGACGGGCGTAGAACGTGAAGAGGAGTATGGCGAAGATGACTGGATAAACCGATGATGGAATTGTTGGACATGTGAGCCCACGGCGAGCCATTATGCAATAAATGTTATTACGAATATCATTCCCTGATCTGAAATGAAGAATGAATAATTTGCATAATAGGTCCCTTAGTACAATTAGGGTATGTACCATGGCCATCTTGATGATCATACAGCTGTTGATTCAATCATTGAATCATAGAGGCTGGTGCTTAGATGAATATCTAATGAGTTAGATTGAGGACTCGTCAAGAACCGTCAAATGATTATAGAGATGATCTCCAGCCAGAGTAGGAGATGGCAATCCTATCTCAGTTAGGCTGATATCTGACCGACCTCTTGATGCAGGTCCTCTGTATAGGAATAGAGATTCGGAGGTGTCGGATTAGTTAGGTCAAAGAGTTGACTTAATGAGATCAAGATAACCAAAGTCCTATATCATATGGTGTCATGATATAGGCACGCATCCTCTGACCGGAGACAGATGTGTTACTATATGTCTAAGTATGTACATTTGGCAGACCAATAGGTTGATGACCTAATCAAGATCTATACACCGGCGTACTGGTGTGCATATAAGGGCATATGAGTAATAAGATCTCTCAAAGGGATCATACAGGTTCAATTACTGAACCGGAAGACATGAGCTCACTCATGAGACATTGGGAAGAATCAAATTCCATGCGCATGGTCATCTCGCTTTGGAAGCTTGACTGAATTTGTAGTTTTGATATATACTTTTGGAAAGTATATGGTCAAGACCTAAGTATGATATATGCTTTTGGAAAGTATATGATCGATACCGACTTCCAATGATCAAATGAGAAACTTACTGATAGAACCCTGAAGTAGACAGTGTAAAGTTGATCTAATACTTCGGGTTTATTCTGAGTCTTCCAGTATGCAGGATGTACAGGTATTAGGAATACCTGAGGGTGATGTGATCATAAACGATTGTATAACCATGACGCTTCCATTCCTAGGGAGTGATGAAACGGGTCTGGATTTTAGTTATTCCTCTCAGTAGAGAAGTAATCTGATCTTAGTCCAAATGCTGGACATTGGTCTGAATGTGATTCAGATGCAATGAGAAGATTAGATTTGCGGTCTTGATTTAATCAAGCATTTATGGGAGGCCCGCGATCTGGATTTGAGATATGATCTCAATATATGTCACTATACGTGGAACAATACAATCGCCCTGTCCTTATCTCCAAGTATTCGCGGAGAAAGCGCATTATCCTTGAAAGAGTTCATGGATAATTCTATTGTTGATATATGTATCCGAGCAATGAGAAAATGGATAATTAAATGTGATTTAATTATCATGAATAATATGAATTCGATTCATATTATAAGGAGAGTTATCTTAGATAATTAAATGTGATTTGATTATCAAAGATGTAAATAATGTGAATGTGATTCATATTATTTGAGCACAAGAGAATAAGTTATCCAATATAATTAAATGTGATTTAATTATTATGGATAAGAATAATGTGGATAGTAATATCCAATTATTCATAATATATTATAAATGTGATTTATAATGTATTAGAGAGAGTTAAATATATTTTATATTAGTAGATTAATTATTAATGTGTATTGGATACACATTGTCTAATTAATTGAAAATGTAAATTACATTTTGTTTTGGGTTGTGAATATGATTCACAATATTCCAATGTCAAGATTGCAATATTCCCAAAATTAATTGAGAATTATTTTGGTGAATAAAAATCCCAACAAATAGTTGTTGGAAAATAAGTAGAGAGAAAATCAAGGAGATGTGCAATCTCATGGTAATCCATGAGATTGCCGTCCCATAAGGAAAGGAGGGGGCGGCACCCAATCCCTTGTGGGATTGGTGGCCGTCACCTCCCTCTAAAGGGGAAGGTTGATCTCCTTTGTTCCCTCTCTCCTTATTTGATTGATTTAATTTGGTATTAATATTTATTTGATTTATCAAATATATTTTTATCAAAAATTAAATCACAAGTTGTTGGTTTTTACCAACAACAATCTTGACCATTGGATTGACATAAATCAATCTCATCCATTGATTTTATATGTCACATGGATTGAGATCCATGGATCCCAAAACCCTATAAATAGAGAGGCATACTTTGCTCTCTCTTTACATGCAACATTGGAGAAAACTCTCTCTCTCTCTCTCTCTCTCTCTTTCTCTACTCGACAGCCCTCTCTCCCTCTCATGTGGCCATCCTCCATAGATGACCTAGAGAGGTTCTCCATCGCCGCGACATCGTTATTATGCTGCCTGTTCGTCTGCTCGTGGATCTTCGTCTCCTTCGGTGCGCCTCGCTCGTGAAGAAGACGTCGTATCTCGTGTGTCGAGATTAGGAGATCCGCTGCTTGGATCATCAACATGGATTGCGAGAAGCACGCGGTTCATCCCCGCGCTCGCAAGCGTCTCCTCCGTCGGATCGGACTTGAGACAAGAGGTCTCTTCATTTAGAGACTCGATCGCAACCATGCTTCAAGAGGTAATCCTATTACTTGTTTGTGGTTTAGATAAAATGATCTGAGAAGCGTTCTTGGATCATATGGTCTCGTCGTAAGAAAACTTTTTAAATTCCGTTGCATCGAGCAACTAGTACGACTAGTCGCTCCTCGTCGTATTCGATACGACGCTCACGCTTCCGTGATGCGCTTGAGGATCTAACCATATCCTTCAGGAATGGACTAACGGAGTGGCCGGAATTGACGAAATGGATGATCAGAGCGATTTGGGGCAATCAGAAATTAACTAAAGATAGGAAGAATCAAGGCTACCTGGTGAAGGTGGTCGACTGGGGGTGAGTTGGGGTAGCTCTGGTCGTCGCCTCGAGGGTCGTCGGAGGCCTGAGGCTCGGGCGCTGCTCTGGGCGACGCACGGTGACAAGAAGCTCGCTGGATCAATGGCGGAGGGGTCCTTCTCCTCTCTGCAACACACCGACAGCTAGCTGTCACTCTAGGCTATTGATGAATCTACGTTTCATCGTCTTTATTCTATCATTTTGGCCTTAAAAACCCTAGTAAATGCGTATAAATAGGCTTAATTCATGCATTTTAGCATTCATGTATAGGTGTGTAAATATTGTATAAAACGCGGTTTTTAAAGCCAAAATTATAGAATAAAGAAAAGAAAAGAAAAAGAATAAAATATTGTAAATATTTTATGACCTGAAACCCCGAGACCTAGGCATCTTGATGAATAGGTCGACAAGGAATAAAGTAGGGGGAGATAAGGGCCAAATACCTATACTTTTTAATTCATTCTTTATTCATTTTGGGACCTATTTTTGGTTCCACTTTTTACACCTCAAATAAATAAACTTTGTACATGAAAGTTATAGATAAATTTATATAGAAAAATACAAAATTGATTTCACTGAAAAATAATATACAGATAAAAAGTTATGGTCTGAATAAAATTCCAGAATCCCAACTTCCCAGACCCGTATCTCACAAATAAAAACTCCAAATGCATCAAACTCACCTTTAATTGCATATAGAATAAAATAATCTATTTAATGGCGGTAGTTTTGCATTTGGCAGGGCTACGGTTTAAAAGTTGAGTTTTGGACCCTCATTGTATACTTGAACAGAATAAAATATTCAATTTATTCTTTATTCATTACTTTTATAATTTTATATTTTTATAATTTTGTAATTAATATTTATAATAATTATGTGCATTAAAATCAGAATAAAAAGGCAAAGAAAACTCAAATTAAAAATACTTGTATATACAAAACCTAGGTATAATACCTATATACATATCTGTATAATTACTAATTTTATTTTATTAAATATACAAAAAACATCAATAAAATAAAATAAAAATATAATTTCGTGTATAAAAGTATGTTATAATTATATAAACTAATAATCAAAAATAAATAAATTAGATACATACAATAAAAATAAAAGAATACAATATATAGAAGAATATACCTATTAAGGGTATAATAGGCAACTTGTAAAAATATACCTCTAAAAAATAAATAAAAATTACCATAAAATAATTTATAAAATTATAAGCATTTTTTATTTTGTAACCATAATTTAATAAAATAGTTTACTATTTTATTTTGATTTTTTAAATGTTTTTCCAGGCTTTTTCCTGGTTGGTCCACGTGGACCAACCAGGTGGGCTGGAGAGTTGACCTCGGGTCAACTCTCTGACCCCTGCCTGCTGAGTGCCAGACTGGTTTTTCCCTCGATTTTGACGCATTTTGGAGAGCGCACCTTGCATCATTTCGTATCGCGTTCTTCACGATGTTTCGTCCTCGAGGAGTGGACATACACGCCCAAGGCTAGGATGGGTCTTTAAACTATCGATTCGTGAGATCTTCCTCATTATTGGAACCGCCCTGACCATATTTCAAAACCGCACCTCTTTCCTCCATTCTTCTTTGAACTGCATTTTGACCCTTGTTTGGCTTCGCGTGGCGTGCTCCGGACCGGGCTGACAGGGAGACCTCCAGCAGCCCAGGCAAGGCCGGCCAAGAGCAGAGGGCGTGTTCCACCACCTTCACCGGTCTCCAACGTGAGGTCTCATCTCATTGGTTCTCGGACCAACTCGAGGTTGTTTCCTTCCTGTTTAGTTTAATTTTGACGCTTAGTTTCAGTCCTTATTACGATCTCCCATCTGTTCTTGTCAAATCTGGTTCGTGATTTCACTGTCAAGTCGACCTTCGAAGTTCGCCGGACCACGCTCCGGCGAACCTTCCATCCACGCCAATACGTGTCCACCCAATAAGCGTGCCCCCATGAACCTACATACATACTATTGAGTTTTGGTTTTCTTGCAGGTTCCCGGAGGTGCAGGACCTCTTCTGGGAGGTCGATTTTTGAAGAAGCACGGTACTTGGAGCCTCCCTTGTCTCGTCACTTCGCGGCGGACCTCCGGCCTTTCCGGGGCCATTTTGCATACGCCGCCCCATCGTGGATATCTCCAGGAGTTTCTTGGTCATTCTGGACGGTAGTCGGAGGAGGAAGGAGCCCAGGAAGCCCGATTCAATCTCGCCCCACGCGAGATCTTCGACTGTTCTTCCTCCGGCCTCGGTCATCGTTCGATCGTCGCCCGTTCGTCCAGGAGCCCAGCAGCCATCCGATTTGCCACCGTGTCAACCGTTGGATCACTCTGGGGTGTTTTAATCTGGGCCGTTTGCACGCGAAGGGGTATCAGCCTGCAGATTCGCGCCACATGTTTAAGTGGGAGGCCCGCCTCCGTTCGATCGCGCCAAGGCAAGGGCATTTTGCTTATTTGGCCCCACCGATTTTTTGTATATTTATGGCATTTTATTATTTATTTAAAAAAATAAAAAATTGCAATTTTCAATACTGTTTGCATTAGAAAATCCATAAAAAATATCTAAACACTCCAGAAAAATCCCAAAACAATATATTTTGCATATTTTAGTGTGTTTTAATTTCAGACCAAAAATCATAAAAAAATACAAAAGAAAACTCCAAAAAATCACGAAACTCCAAAAAGCTCTATAAAAATATTAAAAATTCTACAAACATCCTTAAAATATAATCTTGATGTCTAAATTTTTCTTATTTTATTATATTTCATTGAAAATTAATTTAGAGAATTTTTGCTACTGTTTTCCATTTTATTTCTCCATTTTAGTTTCAGCCTTGTCTTTTATCCCCTGTTTTCAGTATATTTGAATTTAAAAATACCAAAAATATTTTGAAAAATACCCTAAAATCACAAAAACAGTAGAAAATTATAAAATACCAAAAATATTTTATTCCTGAATTTTTGAGCATTTTTGCATATTTTTATAAATATTGTATCACCCTTTTTATTACCTTGTATATATATTCCAACATTGAAAAAGAAAATAAAAAAATATAAAATCTAAAAAGAAAATATAAAATCAGAAAATTACAAATCAAAATACAAAAATTATAAAATTAAAAATTAAATAAAAAAAAATAAAATTAAAAACCCACAAAAAATAGCATTAATAGTCAACTTGATCACAATTACACTTTTGAGCAATTTTGCCCTGATCTATCCTTTCTGCTCCCTGTGTTCGACCTCTACACATACTTGCACTATACACATCTTTATTGTAGAGTTATAATAAATTTTAACTCCGCACAATTACTTTCATTGCTTGATTTATCTGTTGTGGGTTAATTGTTGTTTTGATCCGAATTTCACGTGGTCGATTCAGCGACTGAGTTCCATCCTTGTGTGGAACTTAAGATCACCGTTTTTCGGGTTAAACAAATGGCACCGTTGCCGAGGAGCAACAACGCTTAGTTCGGGTCTTGTTGTGATTGTGATTGATTGTCTATTTCGCAGCTTTCATTTTTGCTATTTTTCTTTCTTTATATTTGATATACTATTTGAATTGTCTAACCACCCTCTTGTTTAACTTTGTGTGAGGTACACGGATCGAGGGAGGTAGTCCTTTCTAGGAGCGCTCGTGCAACCACGTGAGGCAGCTTTTTGCTTCGCACTAAGGCAGACTTGGAGGGAATTTTGAAGACAACCCCTTAGCATTTATTTCCTTGCATTTATTTTTTTAATTTGTAGTGAGAGAGAGACTCCATATTATTGTAATAATACAGGCACTCCCAGACACTTGGAAATTCGAGCCTAACTTCTAGGTGTGTGTACACATGGGGGCTCGCCGTGATTTTTACGGCTTTTCATCGCATTTTTATTTTGTTTTCTCAGTTTTGATTTTATTTCTTTTGTGTGATTGAGCCCTTAGTCTTTGGAGTTGCTTGCGATAGAATTAGGTCCAAACACATTAATCACCCTTGCATGTGCCTATAACATCGTTCGGACTTGTTGATTCACTGTCTTTGATTCACTGTCTTTGATCCGCTGCGCCGCGAGCTCATCCCGCCAAGCGCTTCTCCTGAACTCGATTTGTCGAGAGGAGGAGGGGTGAGCCTAGACCGGACTCTAGCGTTGAGGATTGGTGGTCAGCTTGTGGTTCTTCCCGATAATAGCAATCTCTGAAACTTAGGGCGATTTCATCGGCTTTTGCATTTGCATATAGATAGGTTTCAATTCCGCTGAGCATCTTTGCATGTAGAGTGCTGGAGGCAAGGTGAGCATTTCTCTTTAGCATTCATCATCGATTGCCGCTTGCATTGCTTTTCCGACTCTCCCTCTGATTTTGTCAACCTAGATGCTTAAAGGAATTGACTCCTCATTAGGCGCGTGCATTTCTCATTAAAAATCCAAAAAAAAGTGATAACAAATAAAATTGGGACTGCTAATATTACTCGACCCTAAAATCCACCAAAAAGAAAATATTGTCTTGGGGCGAGTAATCCCCTCATTGTCTTCGTTTTACATTTCCCACGCACACGCTAAGCATTAATGCCCAAATCCCACTCAGCCCCCTAAGTTTGTGTGCAAATTTTTGACTTCTCACCTAACTCTAAAAAGACAAGATAAAAAGACCGCATTTGTGTTCTTCACCGAGTTGAGTAGGAGAATTGAGGGGTTTGTATTATTTTCATTTTTTGTTTGTGATTGTTTTGTGTGTGTCCTAGATTGCTTCTACGCACTTGCACCTTTCTTCTCACTTCTCTTGACTTGACCATCGTGCTCTCCCGATCATTTTCTTTTGTTTCAAGATGGCCGACTGGAGCATATTTTATCCGAACTTTGCGGATCATTTGTTCACTCCAGCCAGTCCACCTCCTTTTTTCCAGGAGGACTTTGCTCCTGACTTTTGTACATACCCGCCGCAGCCACAGTATCAGGACTCGGATTTCTACCCACACCCACCTCCACCTCCATCTATATATTATCCTCCTCCACCTTCACATCCACCCGAGACTGAGCTGTTGGAGTCACCTTTCATGGAGTCCACCCTTGAGCACTTGACCCAGATGATGGATCATATGAGACAGAGGATTGACACCCTCACTAGTACAAATAAGAGCGACCATGATACTCCACCATTTGATGATATGGGTTCATTTGAGGATTTCCATGAGAGCTTGAAATCGCCAAAAATACAAAAAAATGAGAAAAATTTAAAAATACAAAAAGATTTTGAGAGACGCATGATCGAGTCAGACTGTGAGGAGAGGTACCACTTGCCAGAACCTTTAACTACACAGCCCTTCACACCTTGTCCCACCTTTGACCCCGAGGATGCCGCTGTACAGACCGCTCTTGGCATGCCTCGTGTATATGATGATTCCTTCCTTCTCTCTTGTATGGACGAGGTCCAAAAATTGAAAAAAATATTGACTGAACCCGAAGTGGTGGCCACCATTCATGAGATCATCCGTGCCCCACTTCAGCAGGCCATGACCGATTTATCTGCTCCTCTTACCAAAAAGAGAAAGCGGAGGAGCCGATCTGAGCGTCATATCTTGACCATGGCCACTGCCCACGCCATCACTCATCGTCCCACTCCTCGGAAGAGGAACACTGTCACACCTTTAATTAGCTGCACCAATCTCTGACCACACATGTGATCACACTCTCCTTGACGGCGGTGCTTCGATTAGCATACTACCCTTCTCGCTGGTACATTCTCTTCACTTAGGGCCTCTCAAGAAGACCAGGATGATCGTACAGTTTGCTGATGGATCAATAAAGAGGCCGAAGGGTATCCTAGAAAACGCCGTCATCTCAATTCAGTGCATGAGCTACCATGTAGATTTTGTCGTGTTGTCCATGGAGACCTCCACTGGGGAGCACTCTCCAATCATCCTGGGACGACCATTCCTCGCCTCTGCGAGGGTCGTTATTGATTATGGATCAGGAAAGATTCGCTTCTGTCCTACTGACGAGAGCGAAGCATTGATCACCGCACCCACTGCCGACCAGAGACCTGCGCCTGATGCGCCCTCACCTATCTTGGCTGACCTCAAGGACCATGACCTTGATGATACTATCAGAGAATTTCGCTGCTTATTGGATTCCACTGAGACCCGAGAATTCCTCCCTGTTGAGGAGGACTCAGAAAGCATGGACTTCAGAGTTCCTTCTTCTGGGACATGGCGTTGTATTGATGCATCCGCGGGATTTACACGATCGATACCATTGAGCGGAGGGCAGATGTAGAGACTAGACAGGACTGACATATTTTGACTATTTCCACTGATGGGTCTGCTCCTGTCCACTTAGACACTGATGAGCCAAAGGCCGAATTTGATTTAGTTGCTTTTCTTTGGAAATTCGGGCATTTTGATGAAAAAGATGATCCTGTTGAGATTATAGAGGACGAACAGAGTTCGATTACTTCCACTGATGAGTTCGTTCCTTTTGGTTTTGACCTGGACGAGGCCTCGCAGGACGACTCCGAGTACACTACTTCCGATGATGATGAGTTCGTCCCATTTCACTTTGACACTAGCGAGACTCCCAAGGCCCGACCTAGTCATACTTCTTTCACTACTCAGTCTGTGCCTTCACACCCTAGGGCCACCGAGGACCATCACCCCATCGACCCTGATCGGTTTCCGTCCAATGTGGACCCCGATGTCGACCTGCACCATACCAGATCTATTTCTCAGCGGTCCCAGAAGAAGGTTCGCTTTCAACCTTCTTGATCATGTGTACATCCGCCTCTATTGTATATCCTCTTATGTTCATCTTTGTCCTTCTCCCGTTTTGCTCGTCCACCCATTCTCGTGTTTGCCTTGCTTAGGACGTACTTTGTCCTAAGTATAGGGGGGTGGACGAGCCGAGTGTTCGTTTGTCGTTCTGTGTCATCACTGCTATCGTTGCCTATACTTAGGGCTTCTTTTACCCTAAGTATAGGGGAAGTGGTATGTACATCCTCCGATCTCTCCTTCCATCCTCTGATATCTTTTCTTCTTTTGTTCTTATCCTTTTATGTCTTCTGTATCTATCGAAAAGGTGTCGCCCCTTTTTGTCAATCACCTATACTTAGGACATACTTTGTCCTAAGTATAGGGGGGTGTGCACCTCGAGTTTTCGTTCTCTTCTTTTCGATCCTCACCATTGTCTCCTCTGCTTGTCTATACTTAGGGATATCTTACCCTAAGTATAGGGGGAGATAATCTGAGTACGATCTGTTCATTCCCACCTTTGACCCTCCCTGCATTGTGTACAGTCTGCTATACTTAGGATTATTTGATCCTAAGTATAGGGGGGACGATCAACTTCTCATTCGTTGATTCATTCATTAGTTCTTTATTCTTTAGACTTGCCTATACTTAGTACGAGTTATATCTTCTCTTTTCTCTTCGATCTATGAGGACATAGCTCAAGCTAAGTATAGGGGGGTCGTATATACTACGTATATACTTTAGCCATAACTCGTACTTTCGTATTTTCCTAATAATATGGCTAATCATTCCTAAAAATTCATTAAAATCCTTAATAAAAAGATGTGGTTATTCCTCAAATTCTTTTTGTATTTACTGATTAATAAATCAGGTGAAAATGTTTTTTGCAAAATGTTTGAAAAATAGTTTGAAAATCTTTGTGAACATTTATTGAAAACTATTTTGAAAACGTTTTGTTACATATTTCCAACCTTTGTAAAAATGTGTGGTTTGTAAAAATTTATTTTCTTTGTGGAAAATAAAAAGTTTGAAAAATGAGTTGCAAATGGTTTGAAAAATGGTTGCAAAAATGCTTTCAAAAAACTATATATACTGTTTTGAAAGCCTTTGCAAAATGATTTTCAAATATGTGTACATGTTTATGTTTGTAAAAATTATTTTGGACTATAGTTTTCAAAAATTGTGTGAAAAGCTTGTGTCAAATAAGTTTGAGGAATATTTGCATCACACCAAAATCCATTATATATAGATATGTATAAAATTGACCACTTACCCTTGTATATTCTTAAATCCACTTCTTGTAAATATAAGAAACACTCCCGTGTACATATTTTCACCTAGTGTTTAGCCAAAATTTTTTTGTTTTAAAAAATTCCCAAAAATATTTGCAAAATTAAAATCCAAAAATATTTGAAAAATCTTTTTGAATAATACAAAAAAATGCATATGCATTATCATCATGTTTTCAAAAATCCATAAAAAGTTCAAAATCTTTGAAAAATTGCATCACAAAAATATTTTATGCATTTTGCATTGCATAGCATTTGCATTTTTTGGATCGAGTTTGATAGTTGAACGAGTCTAAGTAAAATCCAGAGATTGGAGCTTGATTGGACCTTAAAATCTACCTAATAACAGGAACCTTATAGGAACTGGGTTTGAGGTACTTCAAGTCTAGTTGACTTAATTCTTTGAGGATCACAGGACTTAGTTCAATGGATTCTTGACTGCCTAAGTAGAGTATTTCGGAGCACACGCATGACTCTTGTTGATAATGACCTAATTTGGACACTTGCACCTTTCACATGGCTCAACTCAGTTGGAGTGGTGAGGGGATTGGATTTGCCGGTATGAGACGCACACAAGTGGAAACATTTGTCCTCCTCTAGGGAGGGAAGTGCACCCCAACCCGTCCAATGATTAGGAAGTCTAAAGACAGGAGGCTGTGGGTTGCGATAAAGCTTCAAAAGAGGGATAGTCTACTGGCTCTAGAGGAAAAACTCCTTATGTAAATGCTGCTGTGAATAGTATTTAAAAAAATGTTCAGGCATGTATAAAAATAAAAAGCCTGCAAAGTATGTACAAATGTTGTATAGAAAATAAGCAAGCTTGAGCATCAAAGTCATATCATGTGAGCCTGCAGCTAGATGACTTGACTGCACTGGTCTTGCATCCTCGGATAGGTAGCTACACTGGCTACCGTCCATTCTTCTCTTCACCCCCTCCTCTTGAACTGGTTGCCACTTGAACTTAGAAGGTAATACCCCGCTCCTCGAGGATGGAGTTATTGGATTGAGGAACCATTGGGTTGTCATACTGGAGTAGTCAGTCTCTTTGTCATTCTAGCTGGGGAGAGCCACCATCACTTACACTGTACGAGTCAGATTCATAGTCGTCAGGGTTCTCGTATGAGTTGAGATATTTCTGACCTGGCTATTGAGGAGACTTGGGCAGAGTGTTGGGATTCTTAGGGACTGTTGGATTTCAAATTCGGTTCTCAATAAGGTTCCGCCCGCACTAAAATTCCAAAGGTCCGACTTAAGCTCCAAACTTTGATTTTGTGAAGACAAGTTTGATAATTACACTTAACCACCTTCTTCTTTTTCTTTTCTTTGTTTTTCGTTCTGCACTTATTGCATAAGTGTTTGCTAGGGACTAGCAAAGACAAGTATAGGGGGATGATGAATCTACGTTTCATCATCTTTATTCTATCATTTTGGCCTTAAAAACCCTAGTAAATGCGTGTAAATCAGCTTAATTCATGCATTTTAGCATTCATGTATATGTGTGTAAATATTGTATAAAATGCGGTTTTTAAAGCCAAAATTATAGAATAAAGAAAAGAAAAGAAAAAGAATAAAATATTGTAAATATTTTATGACCCGAAACCCCGAGACATAGGCATCTTGATGAATAGGTCAACAAGGAATAAAGTAGGGGGAGATAAGGGCCAAATACCTATACTTTTTAATTCATTCTTTATTCATTTTAGGACCTATTTTTGGTTCCACTTTTTATACCTCAAATAAAGAAACTTTATACATGAAAGTTATAGATAAATTTATATAGAAAAATACAAAATTGATTTCACTGAAAAATAATATAGAGATAAAACGTTATGGTCTGAATAAAATTCCAGAATCCCAACTTCCCAGACCCGTATCTCACAAATAAAAACTCCAAATGCATCAAACTCACCAATAAATGTATATAGAATAAAGATATTTAATGGAGGCGGTTTCACATTTGGCGGGGCTACGGTTTGAAAGTTGAGTTTTGGACCCTCATTGTATACTTGAACAGAATAAAATATTCAATTTATTCTTTATTCATTATTTTTATAATTTTATATTTTTATAATTTTGTAATTAATATTTATAATAATTATGTGCATTAAAATCAGAATAAAAAGGCAAAGAAAACTCAAATTAAAAATACTTGTATATACAAAACCTAGGTATAATACCTATATACATATCTGTATAATTACTAATTCTATTTTATTAAATATACAAAACACATCAATAAAATAAAATAAAAATATAAATATGTGTATAAAAGTATGTTATAATTATATAAATTAATAATCAAAAATAAATAAATTACATACATACAATAAAAAAAAGAATACAATATATAGAAGAATATACCTATAAAGGGTATAATAGGCAACTTGTGAAAATATACCTCTAAAAAATAAATAAAAATTACCATAAAATAATTTATAAAATTATAAGCATTTTTTTAGTTTGTAACCATAATTTAATAAAATAGTTTACTATTTTTTTTGATTTTTTTAAATGTTTTTCCAGGCTTTTTCCTGGTTGGTCCACGTGGACCAACCAGGTGGGCTGGAGAGTTGACCTCGGGTCAACTCTCTGACCCCTGCCTGCTGCGTGCCAGACTGGTTTTTCCCTCGATTTTGATGCATTTTGGAGAGCGCACCTTGCATCATTTCGTATCGCGTTCTTCACGATGTTTCGTCCTCGAGGAGTGGACATACACGCCCAAGGCTAGGATGGGTCTTTGGACCATCGATTCGTGAGATCTTCCTTGTTATTGGAACCGCCCCGACCATCTTTCAAAACCGCACCTCGTTCCTTCATTCTTCTTTGAACCGCATTTTAACCCTTGTTTGGCTTCGTGTGGCGTGCTCCGGACCGGGCTCGGTGACAGGGAGACCTCCATTAGCCCAAGCAAGGCCGACCAAGAGCAGAGGGCGTGTTCCACCACCTTCACCGGTTTCCGGCTTGAGGTCTCATCTCGTTGGTTCTCGGACCAACTCGAGGTTGTTTCCTTCCTGTTTATTTTAATTTTGTCGCTTAGTTTCAGTCCTTATTACGATCTCCCATCTGTTCTTGTCAAATCTGGTTCGTGATTTCACTGTCAAGTCGACCTTCGAAGTTTGCCGGGCCACGCTCCGGCGAACCTTCCATCCACGCGAATATGTGTCCACCCAATAAGCGTGCCCCAGGAACCTACATACTGTTGAGTTTTGGTTTTCTTGCAGGTTCCCAGAGGTGCAGGACCTCTTCTGGGAGGTCGATTTTTGAAGAAGCACGGTACCTGGAGCCTCCCTTGTCTCGTCACTTCGCGGCAGACCTCCAGCCTTTCTCGGGCCATTTTGCATCCGCCGCCCCATCGTGGATATCTCCAGAAGTTTCCGGGCCATTCTGGACGGTAGTCGGAGGAGGAAGGAGCCCAGGAAGCCCGATTCAATCTCGCCCCACGCGAGATCTTCGACTGTTCTTCCTCCGGCCTCGGTCACCGTTCGATCGTTGCCCGTTCGGCCAGGAGCCCAGCAGCCGTCCGATTTGCCCCCGTATCAACCGTTGGATTACTCTGGGCATTTTAATCTGGGCCGTTTGCACGCGAAGGGGTATCAGCCTGCAGATTCGCGCCACGCGTTTAAGTGGGAGGCCCGCCTCCGTTCGATCGCGCCAAGGCAAGGGCATTTTGCTTATTTGGCCCCGCCGGTTTTTGTAATTAATAATTAACTATAAAACTTTCATCTGCCTTTTAAAGCTTTTGTAGAATTTACACAACGCCCCCCGGAGTTTTGTGTAATTACTTCGGAGCCCCAACTAGGCGCGTGCTTCGCACGTGGCCCTACCGTTCTTGCAGGCGCCCCCCCCCGGCTTTTTGCTTATGTGTTTTTAGTGCTAAAACGTTTAATTGTAGTTTATTGTTTTGTGGAGAAATTACTTTTGCGCCCTTCAACTTCGCCATATTTCCATAAATGCCCCTGCAGACATGTAGTTTTTTTTACTTCTAGTAATTTTTGCATGCATCTATAAAAACCCAAAAAAAATCCCCAAAAATCAGTTTAGACCTCTGTTGCATAGTAGTTTATCATCATAATTTTTTTGCATATTTATGGCATTTTATTATTTATTAAAAATCAAAAATAGAAATTTTCAGCACTGTTTGCATTAGAAAATCCATAAAAAATATCTAAACACTCCAGAAAAATCCCAAAAAAATGAATTTTGCATATTTTAGTGTGTTTTAATTTCAGACCAAAAAATCATTAAAAAATACAAAAGAAAACTCCACAAAATCACAAAAATCCAAAAACCTCTATAAAAATATTAAAAATTCTACAAACATCCTAAAAATATAACCTTGGTGTCTAAATTTTCCTTATTTTATTATCTTTCATTGAAAATTAATTTGAAGAATTTTTTCTACTGTTTTCCATTTTATTTCTCCATTTTAGTTTCAGCCTTGTCTTTTATCCACTGTTTTCAGTATTTTTGACTTTAAAAATACCAAAAATATTTTGAAAAATACCCTAAAATCATAAAAATAGTAGAAAATTATAAAAATACCAAAAAGATTTTATTCCTGAATTTTTGAGCATTTTTGCATATTTTTATAAATATTGTATCACCCTTTTTATTACCTTGTATATATATTCCAACATTGAAAAAGAAAATTAAAAAATATAAAATCTAAAAAGAAAACATAAAATCAGAATATTAAAAATCAAAATACAAAAATTATAAAATTAAAAATTAAATAAAAAAAATAAAATTAAAAACCACAAAAAATAGACAACTTGATCACAATTACACTTTTGAGCAATTTTTGCCCTGATCTATCCTTTCTGCTCCATGTGTTCGACCTCTACACATACTTGCACTATACACATCTTTATTGTAGAGTTATAATAAATTTTATCTCCGCACATTTACTTTCATTGCTTGATTTATCTGTTGTGGGTTAATTGTTGTTTTGATCCGAATTTCGCGTGGTCGATTCAGCGACTGAGTTCCCTCCTTGTGTGGAACTTAAGATCACCGTTTTTCGGGTTAAACAGGTATCGGGTTGAGGTCCTGGGTGGAAGAAGCAACGCCAAAGATGGCGTGAAATGGCGGCCTGAGCTGGAGTTTTATACGGCTAGGAGTCCAGCTAGATGAGGGTCGGGCGAGCATATCGAAGCTCGGATCCCTAGGCAAAACACAGGGCGTGGATCTCGGATGCAAGAGGAAGGATTAGGACCCGGGTTTAAGGATTTGGTGTTCGGATCAAGGCGCTATAATTTGGAGAAATCGGATCAGGCGCCCAGATCCGCGAGAGGAGGGTCTGCGGGGGAGGGTTGACCGGGGGTCAACATCCCTCGTGGACCAATGGGAGCGCGCCATTTATTAATTATTTGGAAATTAAATAAAAAATAGTAAATGACCGAATTTCAAAAAAGTTAAAACATGGAAAATGTTTCTTTATTTTTAAAATAATTTTTAGTGATTTTTATTTATTTTTTTGAAATAAAAATAATGTATTTACAATATAGTATTATTATATATAGGTATATACAATATACATTTTTATTTTTTGATTTTTATTTATTTATTTATATATATATTATTCCAATTTTATTTTTTATTTATTTATAAAATAAAATTTGGAATAATAGGGTATTTTTATTATTTTTTTATTAATTATTTACAAGGGTTAAATAAATAGTTTTATTTATATACATACATGGTTTATGTACAATGTTGATTTTGATTTTTATTTCTTTTATTTTGTTTTTATTTTTGTGATTTTTATTTTATTAATTTACATTATGAAATATAGAGTATGTACATATTTTTATAGGTATTTATTTATTTATTTATAAGGAGAAGTAAATAGATATGTTATTTCTATGTACATGGTTTATATATAATGAGGAAGGAATTTTAATTTCTTTTTAATTTTCTTTTATTTTTCTCAATTTTATTTTAATTTAATTTTTGCAAATATATACATATAAATACACAACCATTTTTATTTTGAATAAGAAGAAATTGTTTTTATTTATAGGTGTATGTACATGATCTTCCCTATCTCTCTCTACTTGGGTTATTTTTGCGGTCAGGCCCATGCTGAGCCCTCCCTTGGGATCAGGCCGCTCAATATTTATTCTAAATATCTCCCTCTTTTTCTTTTATTTCTTTATTCTTTTATTTATGCACAAAAACATGCTAATAATTCATATTTACACAATGCATGCTGAATGATAATTATTGCTATTTATAGATATCTACATGTTTTTTGCATAGGTTTTGTAGCTAAAATAAAAGAATAAAGAGTGATGAATGGGTATTCATCACCCCCCTATACTTAACTTTGCTAGTCCCTTAGCAATCACTTATTTGAAAAAGAAGTGAAAAAGAAAACGAAAAAGAGGAGAAAATGCATGGATTAATGCTGAGTATTAAATTGCCTTCATTCAATTGAAATATGGAGCTCGATCAGATCTTTGGATTATTAATGTGTCGGAACCTTATTTAGATAGGTTTAAAACTGAACAGCCTCTAAGATCCACTAATCTATCACCCTATGTTAATTCAGTCAGATTAATGTCCAAATTAATTATTAATGTTCGTTGTAGTCGGATAACGAGAGGGAAATCAAAAACCACTTTTAATTTAATTAAGTCAATTTTGAGTGGCAAATTTTTTTACTTGGTGAAGTCCAAGGTCGAACTCAGGGAGGCATCGGTCTCCTTAGGTGAATTTGTAGCAAAGTCCAAGTGTGTGATTTTCGAGGAATATATATATATATATATATATATTTGGTCTTTTTCAATTTTTATGCAGACACATGCAAAACTCAAGCCAATTTAAAGTTAAATCAGTTAAGGTTTCAAATGAAGTCCAAAAATTATAAAAATTGGTCAGATGATGAAATATGGAGAAAATAAACTACCCTTATTTTTTTGGAATTTTTCGACACTAAATGAATTAACTATGAATTAAACAAGAATGCAGGGTGATTTTTACTAATTTATTTTAATAAATATCAAATCACAAAATTTTCAGGAACAAAAATTATCCTGGATAGATCTAATGATGAGGAATCTAGGAAAATTGACAGACCTAAATTTTAATTGAAATGAACCTATTAAAATTAAACTATGGAAATCACCAGTTAATTTATTTAGGCCTCGAGATGTGTCAAAATGACATGAAATTTTTATGCAATGTTAAGTTAACTATCCTAAAGCTACTGTGATTTATTGGGAATTTTTTTGAGTTACAAAGAATTAACTATTAATTAAAAGGTCTAAATGGGCAAAATATCACAGAAATCAACCAATTAATTAATTAATAATTCTACCGATACCACAAAAAATTTACAAGTGTCACAACAGATGAAGGACAAGTTACACTACAACATGCAATTTTTGGAAATTAAAAATGATGCAAGATGACACCCAAGGATGTGTGCAAAGACAAGGTTGTAATTGCAAAACAGAAAATAAAATTACATAAAAATAAATATGCTGACAGGGACCTGAATGCAATTACCTATAATGCTGGGGGGTGGAATGCAATTTCTCCATGGCTACACGTGCTCCTCACGTGAGGATGCTTCACATGGACTAATTTGTAATTTCTGAAAGTTCCAGGGGCTTCCGTGCAATTTACCCAGGAGCACTGCTGCTCACGTGGGGCGCCTAGGTTCGGGTGGCGTCGGTGGCTCGGAAAGAGGCTCAGGCGCCCTGGGGGTTCGGCTGAGGCTCGGAATAGCTTCGGGTGGTCCGAGCCTAGAGGTCGGGGAAGAGGCTCGGACCCGATGTCGTGGCGTGCTCTGGACCTTTTGATCAAGATCGATCCCAAGGCTGTCGTGGCTGGCGCGTGGCGTGATCAGAGAACGTCAGATCACAAGTGGATCCAACGGCCTTTGGCTGCTCCGGTCGTGGGCGACGTGGATGGCTAGGGACCGTTCGATCAAGATGATCGAACGACGGCTGGAGCTTCGTCCTCAACCGTCCTCCGCCACCTGTAGAGGAGATGGCGGGGCTCCGGTGAAGGGTGGTCTGCTCTGCCTATCCCTCCAAGCGTTGATGAAGTATGATGGTGCCTCTGAAGTAGCTCGGAAGGTTCGCGGCGGTGCGGCGAATCGTCCGAGGGTCCCAGGCATGAAGGAGGCCCGTCAGAGCTCGCTATCGATGAAGCTCGATGGGGGCTCCGGTGAGCTTCCAACCAGTGAATGAACGAGCACCTGCAAGGGGTTAACGATATAGCCGAAGTACTTGGTGCGTTTGGGGAGATGTGGGAAGTGACGGTGAGGCCAAAGGTGGAGTGTAGGTGGTCCGGCGATGGTGCTCCCCCAGGTGGCGGAGCTGGAGCTGATGGAAGGTGAAGTGAGGTGTCGGAGGGTGATAAATGTACCGTGAAGGTCAGAGCTCCGTCGCAGAGCTCGGCGAGGTGAAGATGGAGCAAGGAGATGACTGAGGGATGCGGATTAAATCAGAGAAAAACTAGAGAAAAATCAAGAAGAGATCGAAGAGGATGGAGGAGGTTACCTGGGGATTGGAACTCGGTCTCGAGTTCCAGGTCGTCGATCGAAGGGGCGGTATGGCCCTGAGCTACAGCAGCTTCGCGGAGGAGGGGCTGCAGCACGGCGGTGGCGCCGTGGATCTCGCCGGAGAAGAAACCCTTCGTCGCTCGAAGAATCAATTGATTGCTGTCACCAAACAGAAGCTATGAGCTCAGGGAAGCTCTCTGGAGTGGCGGATGGGCGTGACGATGGCCGGTGATGGTTTATTTATAGGATGAAGTCAACGGACGGGCTGGTGATGAGGTGATGTTCGTGGAGGTCGTGGGGCATCTCTGGTGGAAGTAGTTGTGAGTGAGGTAGCTGGCGAGGATGAGGGGAGAGTGGTGAAGATCGTGGGGGTGTTGGCGGTCGGTGAGGGTGGCTGAAGTGCGACTGAAAATAGAAAGGGGCAAGCCCCTCGCGCAAGCTCGAGATCGTGGGAGGGAGGGGCACTGGAGGTGGAAGACGAGGCCCTCACCGTTGGATCCTGTGATCCAACGGCGGAGAAGAAGGCGGGATGGAGCGGGTAGGATTAGGTCTGAGGCGAGGCGATCTGAGGGACGTGATGGTGCCACGTGGTGCGATGGGGGCGAAGCGCGAGCGGGTGGCTGAGATGGTGAAGGCGCTGATCGAGTGGCGCAAAGAGTCGCCACGTGGCGTGATGGGAGCGAGGCGCGTACGGGCGGTTGAGATGAGGCACTGGAGATGATCAGACGGTGGACGTGAAAGGCGCATGTGGAGAACAACTGGCCGTTGGATCAAGAAGGATATCCAACGGCTGAGAGCAGGGGCGGCTAGGGAAAGGGGAGCGGGCCGCGTGGCGCAACCAGAGGGTGCCATGTGGCCAGCTGTGATTGGCTGCGAGAAAAAAATGAGTGTAGAGAGAAGAGGAGGCCGAATTTGGAAAAACTCAAAACATGAAAGTTGTAGATCTCGATGAGATCTACAAGTTTCATGTTAACCAAAGACGGAGATGAGGTCAACTATGATACAAAATACAAATATACACATATACACATATATAGTATACAAAGAGGCCCAAAAACCCAACTTTTTCATACGGGCTCCAAATTGGATGAAATTAGTCTCATTTTAAAGGTCTTGTAATGTGTATTAATCTGAAAGTGAGTAGACCTATTTTGGAGTTTGTACGAGGGAGTTATGGGCTTTCAAAGAATCATGGATTCTAGGTCTTTATTGGATATTTTACAAAGGGGATTCCTGGCTTTCTTCCTTATATTATTAACTAAGGTGTACATAGTATAAGGGAGAGCTTATTTTTAATAGATGGATATTTTACAAGTGATCTTGGCTTCTTATTTAATGCAAATGTAGTGCTAAAATGCCTGTTTTATGAATGCATGCATGAATGCTATTTATGCATTATAAAGGGAAATATGCATCTATTTTCCCGGAAGGGCCTGTTTGGTTACTGGGTTGGACAGGGTTGGGTTGGGCTGGGTTGGGATGGGTGAATAGTAATCTGTGAGGAGGAAGTACCATTGTGAATAGTAATAGAGTGATGAATCACAGATTCATCAACCCCCTATACTTAAACCTTGCTCGTCCCCGAGAAACTAAATGAAATGCAAGAGTGAAATGATTTTGGGTTCCATACCAAGATCATGAACAAAAGTTGAAATTGGAGCTTGACTCGACCTTTGGTTTAATTGTGTGGCGGAACCTTATTGGGACCTGAACTTAAGACCTAACAGACTTCAAGTTCCACAAGTCTTCTATTCAAGACGCCTCAACAGTCAGGTCAGAACAAATCCTCAAATGCAAATTTCTTGTGACTATGATTCTTACTTGTACTGTGTATGTGAGATATAGCTCTCCACATCAGAAATGACTCAGAACCAGCCTCCTCTAACAAGGTAACTCAATAACCCGGTCTAGTAACTCTTTCCTTGAGGAGCGGGGTATTCCCTTCTAAGTTCAAGTGCGACCAACTCAAGAGGAGGGGGTAGAGAAAAGAATGGACGGTATCCAATGTAGCTACCTATCCCGGGATGCCTGACCAGTGTAGCCAAGTCATCCAGCTGCATTTTCTTTGCTAATATACATACTCCGACAGGTATTTTATTTTCACTTGGACCTGTCTGATTTTTTGGAGTTTTTGCATTTTTTTTCTAACTCATACAAGGTGCAGCATGTACATCAGGAGTTTTTCCTCTTAAGCTAGTAGACTATCCCTCTTTTGAAGCATTATTGCAACCCACAGCGTCCCGTCCTTAGACGTCAACACTACCAGACTAGATTGAGACGCACTACCCTCCCTAGAGGAGGACGGATGTTTCCACCCATGTGCTACTCCAAGCTAAAGGATTCTACCTCCTCACCACCTCATCAATGAAGAGCTATGTGCATTGTGCTTGTCCAAGTTAGGTCACTGTCTAAAAGAATCATGCGTGTGCACGAGATATTCTACTTAGACTAATCAAGATGACATGTGAACATAGACTTGCAGACTCAAAGATTTAAGTCACTTGACCTGAAAAATCTTAACTCCAGTTCCTATAAGGTTCCTCTGAAATTAGGTGGATTAAAGGTCAAATCAAGTCTATCCTCAATATCTACTCATAACTTGGTTCAGAACCCACTAGCTTTTCACTTTGCGTATGCAAAGTATGCAGATGAGATGCAGATGTCATGCTATGTAGATGATTTATAAATGCAAGACTCTTTTTCTTTTCTTTGTAGATGCAGAGATGATATGCAAGAGTAAATAAGAAGCCTATTTTTTATTTTCATTTTTTTAGTTGGGGTATACCTCCTATTTTACAACAATTTCCAAGTATTTACAAGTGTTATAAAATGTACAAGTATACACATTTTTTTTTCAATTTTTACCCACCCGTAATTATTGCAAAATATATACAAAGAGTAAACGAAAATACGCAAAAGTACGAGCTATGGGTAAAGTATATATGTAATATATACATGCCCCCCTATACTTAGCGTGTGCTATGCCCTCAGAGCACGAAGAGCGAGGAAAAAGATATAGCTCGTTCTAAGCGTAGGAGAGCTAAAGAGAAGGAAAAATGTATAGAAATTGACCGACCCCCTATACTTAGGCTCTGGCAGCCTAGTGTAGAAGAAGATCAGAACTGAGGCGGACGAGGGAAAGAGGGGAAATAGATGAATATATACACGGCGGGCATCGGTCCCCCCTATACTTAGGCTCTGGTCAGCCTAAGTATAGGACATGAGTGAGTATGAGGATCGATGTGATCTGGAGGATGTACAATGAACAGTGAACCGACTCAGGTGACTCATCCCACCTATACTTAGGATCTGGTCATCCTAAGTATAGTCCAAGATAGTGATTTAATGAGGCGGGGATGGGTTACTAGAGTCGCGGGGGATAAAGGATAGGATGTTCAAGGATGATGATATATACAAATGAGTCGGTCTGAATCATTCAAGATGTTGCAGATGGCTAGAGCTCACTGCTGCAAGGTCTCATACGCGGCCCGAGGTGTATCTACTGAATCTGTCTCACACATGAATACAATCTCCTCAACATGGACTAACTGCTTATTGGATTCAATGAAGTGCTTAGACAGTTGTCCATTCACTAGGAATGTCGGTGCGTCATCTGCGAAATCTGAGATCTCGACACATCCACTATCATGCACCCTACGGATGACAAATGGGCCTGTCCACTTGGACTTCAAATTGCCTTGGAAGATCTTCAGCCTTGCATTGAACAACCATACCTTCTGTCCAGGAACAAAGGTCTTTCGTCTGATATATCTATCATGCCAATGCTTCACCTTGTCCTTCTACACCAAACTGTTGTCATATGCGCGGTTTCTGACTTCCACAAGCCCATTCAGATCCATGTCTCTCTGCTTCTGCCCAAGGTGTGTGTTCCAAATGACCTTCTTGATTGCCCATTCGGATTTGTGCACTAACTGTGCGGTCAAATGGCACGGCTTTCCGAATACCATTCGGAATGGGGAGGTTCCTAACGGTGTCTTGTAAGCTGTCCTATACGCCCAGAGAACTTGATCCAAGATCTGAGACCAGTCCTTCCTGTCCGGGCGGACAAGCTTTTGCAATATGGTTTTCACCTCCCTATTTTACACCTCAGCCATACCATTGGTCTGTGGGTGGTAAGGGCTAGTGACACGGTGTTCGATGCCGTAGTCCTTCAGGTGTTTCTTCACCTCCCGATTCACAAAGTGGCTACACCCGTCTGATATCATCATTTTGGGGATCCTGAACCTAGAGATGATGTGCTCTCCGATGAATTTACAGACAGTCTTGCTGTCTGCGGCTCGGGTCGGGATAGCCTCCACCCATCTGGATAGATAATCAACCGCAAGAAGGATATATTCGAACCCGTGGATAACAGGGAATGAGCCCATGAAATCGATGCCCCAGGCGTCAAAGACATCACAAATGATGACAGGCTGCATATGCATCTCATCCTTGGAACCAACGGTTCCTCCCATTCTCTGACATACTGGGCACGACTTCGCGAAGGCGGTGGCATCGCGAAACAGAGTCAGCCAGTAAAAGCCACACTGAAGTACCTTCCATGCGGTCCTCTTCCCGGAGTGGTGTCCTTCTGCCTCCAAGATGTGGCATAAAGAAAGGACACTCCGGTAATCCTCCTGAGGAATACACCGTCTCCAGACACAATCCAACCCTTCAAAGAAAAGGATCGGATCCTCCCAATGGTAGTGTCTAGCGTCCGACTTCAGTCGGTCGATGTGGCTCTTGGGCCAATCTTCGGGAACTTTCTTGGAGACAAGATAATTCACGATATTGGCATACCATGGGAGTGTGTCGACAACAAAAATCGACTCGTCAGGGAAGGAGTCTCGAATAGGTGAATACTCGGAAGTATTAAGATCTTCGAGATGAGAGAGATGATCGGTTACTACGTTCTTCTTTCCAGGTTTATCACGGATGTCCAAATCAAACTCCTAGATAAGAAAAATCCACCGAAGAAGATGCGCCTTCACGTCCTTCTTCTCCATCAAATATCGTAGAGCCGTGTGGTCAGTGAACACGATTACCTTGGATCTAATTAAATGAGATCTGAACTTGTCCAAGGCAAACACTACCGCAAGCATTTCCTTTTCCGTAACTGTATAGTTACACTGAGGGATGTCAAGCACTTTGCTTGTGCAGTGAATTGCGAACGGGACGCCATCTCTTCTTTGTCCTAACACAGCCCCAACAGCATGGTCTGAGGCGTCCGTCATGATCTCAAAAGGTAGAGACCAATCTGGGGCTTGCAGGATAGGTGCGTCCATTATCATTCCTTGTAATAGCTTAAAGGCCTCAAGACATTTGTGATCAACAATAAACTCCATGTCTTTGCCTAGAAGCTTAGTTAGCGGTCGGGCAATCTTAGAAAAATCCTTAATGAATCTCCGATAAAATCCGACTTGCCCGAGGAACGACCGCAACTGTTTGACATTGGTTGGTAGCTGGAGTCGTCTGATCACATCCACCTTGGCAGGGTCAACCTCCATTCCTCTCTTGGAGATGACATGCCCCAACACAATGCCCTCTGTCACCATGAAGTGACTTTTCTCCCAGGAGAGCACCAGATTGACCTCACAACATCGTCTGAGGACTCGATCTAGATTCCTAAGACAGGAATCGAAGGAATCGCTGTGGACCGAGAAGTCGTCCATGAAGACTTCCAGGAATTCACCGACCATCTCGGTGAATACAACAATCATGCACCTTTGGAAAGTACCTGGAGCATTGCATAACCCAAAGGACATGCGCCTGAAAGCATAGGTACCAAAGGGGCATGTGAATGTGGTCTTTTCCTGGTCCTCCGGAGCTATGGCTACTTGGTTGTAGCCCGAGAACCCATCTAAGAAGCAGAAGAGCTCTTTCCCCGCTAGTCTCTCTAAGATATGATCAATGAACGGTAGGGGGAAATGATCCTTCGTCGCGGCATTCAGGCGTCTGTAATCCACACAGACGCACCACGACGTGGGTACTCGCGTCCGATCTCCTCTCCATCCTCGTTGGTGGTCATCTGAATTCCTGACTTTTTCAGGACAACATGGATTTGGGCCACCCACTTAGAGTCGGAGATTGGGTAAATGAATCCCATGTTGCACCATTTCTCTATCTCCTTCTTCATGACCTCTCGTAAATTTGGATTCAAACAACGATGGAATTCACAAGAGGGTTTGGCTTCATTCTCCAAGTAGATATGGTGTGAACACAGAGCGGGATTTATCCCGTGGAGATCGGAAATGCTCCAGCCTATCGCCTTACGGTTTTTCTCCAGGATCTCTAGCAAGCGAGATTCCTGCTCCTCGGTCAATCACGAACTGATGATGACCGGAAAATTCTTGTCCTGACCCACAAGGAAGGAGTATTTTAATGTTGTGGGTAAAGGTTTGAGCTCAGGAATAATGTGATCGTCTAAGAAGTCTGGCTCAATCTGATCTGGTTCGGTGTTGGAAGTGGTTGGATCTTTCTCTGTGATAGCTGCCACCAAGTTGTTTGGCTCTAGATTCGGATCGTCAAAGGTCTCTATACAATCGGCAAAAGCCTCGTCCGACTTGTCATCCTCATCTTCTGATTGTCCTAAAGAGGGAAGGACTGACAGGCCCAACTGGGCCTCTAAGTCATCGAAGATGTAGGGAGATGCAGGGTCAGAGCTGTACTCGTTCCTAAGGACCTCGCAAACTGACTCATGCACTGGATCATCTCTGGAGGGGATGGACTCATCGGTGCTGGCTGGGTTCTGTCTCCATGGCTCAACTACGTCTACATGATCGCAGTCTGCTTTGGTTGAAGAGTACTCGGTGCTGGATTCTGAATCTGGTCTCTGCCATCTAGTCTTCTTCTTCTCGAGTTCCTCATCTCCGCCTGGAGTTTGGAACTGAATCTTCCCGATCTTATAATCAAACAAGGCCCCTACTGTTCTGAGGAAGGGCCTTCCTAAGATGATCTGGGAGTCTCTCCAATTACGAGGGGTTTCCATATCCTGGACAGTGAAGTCCACCATGTATTCTTTCCCCTCGACTTTGATTACAACATTCCTCAATTCTCCTTGGGACCTCTTGGTAGATTTGTCAGCAAATTGCAGGAGTGCTCTAGATTTCCTAAGAGGTATGAGATTAAGCGGCTCATAGAGGGTTGTAGGCATTAAGTTGATTGAGGAACCATTGTCCAGGAGAGTGCGTGCAAACGCGATGTCATCAACATGACTCACTACATAATGTGCACCCATGTCTCTTCGTTTCCTGGGAAACGAGTTCTTTATTGCACAAGTCGTGGCTACTGATAGAACATGTTTCTCAACACGGCTTTTGGTCTTCCTGCTAACCCTAGTAGGTGTGCATCTCACCTTAAGGTATTTTTGGAATGCAGGGGTCATCTCCACATACTTGTCAAAGGGGATTGTGACCTTGATGTGTTTTTTGCAGAACTCTGCCATCTCAGGGTCATCTTTTTGGATTTTTTTAGTTTTCTTCTTTCCACCCTTGAGAGCTCAGGGGAAAGGGATTATTGACTCCAACTCATGTTCGGAAACTGAAAGATTTTCATTAAGATCTGGAACTGAGTTCGGTACATGACTCTGACTCTTAGACAGCCTCTGACTCTGACTCTGACTCTGACTGAAATGAAAACGTTGAGGCGAAACCGGTGATGCTTCTTCCGTGACTTCTGGACGATCCTCCTCAGATGGAGGTGCGGGCTCCTCATCGGTTCCGTCAGACTCTATGCTGATGCGGGACTGCTGCTTCGAGGACTCAGACGTCCTCTTCTTCTGCCGGTCGTGATGGTGGTGCTGCTCCTCTTCTTCCTCCAAGTTCTCCTCAGGTAGAGACTTGGCGGCTCCTTCCTTCTTTACCCGTGCCCGATCAGGCATGGTCACGGTCCTTCTGCTCCTGAGGGACATATGATTTACATTATCATGCGAAAGGATCTCATGTTCAGATAAATAATTATCCGAATAGTATACCTGATCACGAGGTCGGTTCTGGCCATGGATTACGCTGTTCAGGTTGGCCTGAACCTGTGCGGGAATTGGGGTCTTTGGCACCATCTGTTGGTCCTGGGTAAGAGAGACACGATTCAGATCGGTCCTCATATCCAGATAGTCGTTCTGCATTTGTTGGACCCTATCAGACAGGGTCTGGATCGCCAAGGTGAGGGACTCCAATTCAGTGGGCTGGTGATGAATCTACGTTTCATCATCTTTATTCTATCATTTTGGCCTTAAAAACCCTAGTAGATGCCTGTAAATAGCATTAATTTATGCATTTTAGCATTCATGTATATGTGTGTAAATATTGTATAAAATGCGGTTTTTAGTGCCAAAATTATAGAATAAAGAAAAGAAAAGAAAAAGAATAAAATATTGTAAATATTTTATGACCCGAAACCCCGAGACCTAGGCATCTTGATGAATAGATCGACAAGGAATAAAGTAGGGGGAGATAAGGGCCAAATACCTATAATTATTAATTCATTCTTTATTCATTTTGGGACCTATTTTTGGTTCCACTTTTTATACATCAAATAAAGAAACTTTGTACATGAAAGTTGTAGATAATTAAATAAAGAAAAATACAAAATTGATTTCACAGAAAAATGTTACACAAATAAAAAGTTATGGTCTGAATAAAAATCCAGAATCCCAACTTCCCAGACCCGTATCTCACAAATGAAAACTCCAAATGCATCATATTCACTTTAATAGTATATAATTCAAAATAAGCTATTTAATGGCGGTGGTTTCACATTTGGCGGAGCTACGGTTTGAAAGTTGAGTTTTGGACCCTCATTGTATACTTGTACATATTAAAATATTCAATTTATTATTTATTTATTATTATAATTTTATATTTTTATAATGTTGTAAATATTACTTATAATAATTATGTGCACTAAAATCAGAATAAAAACATAAATAAAACATAAAATAAAAATACCTGTATAAAATACATAGGTATTATACATATAAATATACCTATATGATACATACTTCTATTTTATTAAATATACAAAACACATCAATAAAATAAAATAAAAATATATTTATGTGTATAAAAGTATTTTACAATTTTATAAAATAATAAACAGAATTAAAGAAATTAAAAACACCAAAATAAAATAAAAGATTAGAATATATAGATATAGATACCTATAAAGGGTATAAATGGCAACCTGTAATTATTAGCCTCATAAAAATAAATAAAAATCATAATAAAATAATTTATAAAATAATAAACATTTTTTATTTTGTAACCAAAAAATAATAAATTGATTTGCTATTTTTAATTGATTTTAGAAATGTTTTTTTCAGGGATTTTCCTGGTTGGTCCACGTGGACCAACCAGGTGGAAGTTGACCCGCTGGTCAACTCCCTGGTCTGCACCTGCAGCTTGTTAGATGCGTTTTTAGCCATTTTCTCGGAATTTTAGAACTCACCTCGTTTACATTTTGACCTCGGGCTCTTCTTCATTTTTTCTCCCCATATAACCATGATACACGCCCAGTACTTTCTTTGGTCTTTGGATCGAAGATTTGCTCGATAAACCTCGATCTTCATGCCATCTCGGCCACTCTCTGCCCAATGTTCTGAAGCTTGTCAGACTGCGTTTTTTGGCGTTTTCTCTGAATTTTGGAGAGCGCGTCTTTCACCATTTGGCATTGCTTCCTTCTTGACTTTTGTTCACCATATGTTGAGGATACACACCCATGGTTGTTTTCGGGGAGTGCATCACTGGTGTGCTCCAGAAGCACCGTTCTTTGTGCCCCATCGACCACTCTTTAAAAAAGACCTCCAATCCTCCATTTCAATTTTGAACTCCTTTTGCCCCTTCTTCCTCCCTTCTTTCATGTGCTGAGGTTAGAGGAAGGTGACAGCAACCTCACCTCACCGTTAGGACGAGCGGAGGAGCGGCGCGGAGGCGTATCCACCCCCATCTCCGGCCCTTGGCCGTGAGGTCCATCTCTTGGTTTTTCCCAACCAATCGAGGTCGTCTTTGTTTGTTTTTCTTTATTTTTTTTGCAGTAGATTAGCTGTAGTGTAATCTTTTAGTTCATACTTTCATTGGTTTGATTGTCGCTTGATTCATCTTCCGCTACACCCCCTCGCCGGAGCTCGCTCCGGCGAGTCCCTACTTACGCCATTCACCACTCAAGTTGCCTATGCTCTCCCTGGAACCATCCTCTTTCATTGGGTGCTTTCATTTTCAAGTCCCAGGCGCGGAAGGACCCCGGTTGGGGTTGTTTTTGACGAGAGCCTAACCTTCTGGAGCTCTTTCCCATCTTCATTGTCGTGGTGGTGCTCCGGCGGTCCAACCGCCATTTTGAAGCCGCCAGTCACTAGGGAAGGCGTCCAGGATCCTTCTGGGCATTTTGGAGGAGTCGCGAATGCCTGAGGGAGGTGGTAGTCATCGGAGGAAGCTCAGCCACCCGTTGTTCTTCCCCGGTTCTTGCTGCGCTCCTCTGGACCGTCGATCTCCCTTGTTTTGAAGAGCTACAGTAGCCGTCGGATCGCCTTGGGCGTGGGTATTTTGCGTAAACCTCCCTCGCCACTTTTGTAATATTATATTAATACTGAATCATTCATTGGCTATTTTAAACTTTTGTAAAATTTGCAAGTTGCCCCCTGGATTTCTGTCTAATTACATATATGCCCTTGCAAGTAGTACATTTTCTTGTTGTTGTCTCTATTTATTGCATGCATCTATAAAATTCCAAAAATCACCAAAAAATCGTCAAGCTCCTGTTGCATTGTAGATTCACGCCATATTTTTATTTTTCATTTTTATTGCATTTTATTATTTATAAAAATTCAAGAATACTCATTTTCAGCACTGTTTGCGTCATAAAATACCACAAAAATATAAAAACACATCAGAAAATTCCCAAAAAAATATATCTTGCTTATCTTATTGTGTTCTAACTCCAGTCCAAAAATCATTAAAAAATACAAAACAAAACTCCTAAAAATTAGAAAAGCCCAAAAACCTTCCTAAAAATCTAAAAAATCCTAGAAAATCCTAAAAATATAAACTCAGTTCCTGTAGTTTCTCTATTTTATTTTCTTTTATGGAAAATTAATTTGAGGAATTTTTGACACTATTTACTATTTTTCATCCTCAATTTAATTTCGGCCAGCAACTTTTATTCACTGTTTTCTTGTATTTCTTTTTTTAAAAATACCAAAAATATTCTGAAAATTCCCCAAAAATCACAAAAACAGTAGAAAATTTTAAAAAGACCTAAAAGACTTTATTTCCTAATTTTTTTAGCATTTTCACTATTTTTATAAGTACGCTCTTTCCTCTTTTCTTATATTATATATACATTCCAATATTGAAAAAGAAAATATAAAAATATAAAAGAAAAAAAAGAAAATATAAAATCGGAAAATTAAAAATCAAAATACAAAAATATAAAATAAAAAACTAAATAAAAAAATATATAAAATTAAAAACCCACAAAAAATAGCATTAATAAACAACTTGATCACATTCACCAATTTTGGTGCCTTAGTACCTCGTTCTACCTGTCTGCTCCCTGTGTTCGACCTCTACACATATTTGCACTATACACATCTTGTTGTAGAGTTATAATAAATTTTAACTCCGCACATTTACTTCCATTGCTTGATATATTTGTCGTGGGTTAATTGTTGTTTGAATAGGGATTTTCGAGCGGTCACCGCATTGACTGCGGTTTCGCCTTGTGAAATATTTTGACCCTCACAAAATCTGAGTTTTCAAATGGCGTCGTTGCCGGGGAGCAACAGCGCTTAGTTCGGGTCTTGTTTGTGTTTGTGATTTATTGTTTATTTCGCGGTTTTTATTTTTGCTTATTTTTGCTCTTTTATTTTGATATATCATTTGAATTGTCTGACCACCCTCTTGTTTGGCTTTATGCGAGGTACACGGATCGAGGGAGGCACTCCTTTCTAGGAGCGCTCGTGCAACCACGTGAGGCAGCTTCGGCTTCGCACTAAGGCGGACTTGGAGGGAATTTTGAAGACCATTCTGAGCTTTTATTTTATTGCATTTATTTTTTGTAATTCAAGTGAGAGAGAGACCACTATTATTGTAATAATACAGGTACATCGGACTTGGACTCTTGAGCCTAACTTCCAGGTGTCTGTTCACCTGGGGGCTCACCGCGACTTTTTACGGTTTTCTTCGCATTCTTTTATTTTGTTTTGTTTTCCGATTTTATATCTTTTGTGTGATTGAGCCCTTAGCTTTTAGGATTGCTTGCGATAGACTAAGGCCAAACACCTAATACCTTGCATGCTCCTATAGTATCGTTTGGACTTAGTCAAATTTAAACAGTTGAATCATTAGTCTTTGAGCCACCGCGCCGTGAGCTCATCCCGTAAAGCGCTTTCTCCTAAACTCAAGTGTGTTGAGCAGAGGAGGGGTGAGCCTAGACCGGACTCTAGGGTTGAGGATTGGTGGTCAGCTTGTGGTTCTTCCCACTAATAGCAAGTTCTGAAACTTAGGGCGATTTCATCGGTTTTGCATTTGCATAAAGATAGGTTTCAATTCTGCTGAGCATCTTTGCATGTAGAGTGCTGGAGGCAAGGTGAGCATTTACGCTTTAGCATTCATCATCGTTTTTGCCGCTTGCATTGCTTTCCCGCTCCTCTACCTCTGATTTTGATCACCTAGGTGCTAAGTGAAATTGACTCCTCGTTAGGCTCGTGCATTTCTCACTAAAAATCCAAAAAAAGTGATAACCAATAAAATTGGGACTGTTAACTTTACTCGGCCCTAAAATCCATCAAAAAGAAAATATTGTATTGGGGCGAGTAATCCCCTCATTGTCTTCGTTTTACATTGCCCGCGCACACGCTAAGGATTAGTGCCCAAATCCCATCTCAGCCCCCTAAGTGTTTGCGTAATTTTGGACTTCTCACCTAACTCTAAAACAGACAAGATAAAAAGACCGACTTTTCGGTCTCTACCGAGTTGAGTAGGTGAATTGAGGGTTTGTATTCTTTTTATTTTTGGTTGTGATTGTTTTGTGTGTGTCCTAGATCATACCTGCGCATTTGCGCCTTCTTTTCTACTCTCTTGACTTGACCGTCGTGCTCTCCCGGTCATTTCCCTTTTGTTTTCGAGATGGACCCCTGGAGCATTTTCTATCTGAACTTTGCGGATCCCTCGTCCGCTCCAGCCGGTCCACCTCACTTTTTCCAGGAGGACCTTGCTCCTGATTTTTGTACATATCCGACCAACCCACTATTTCAGGATCCGGACTTTGACCTTCACCAGTCATTTCCACCACCATTGCCTACACATTTCAACAACCCGCTCTTCCTTGAGTATCCTGATCCGGAATGTGATTTTTGTCCACACCCACCGCCCACATTCGACTCACCCGATCCTGAGATTTTGGAGTCACCTTTCATGATATCCACACTTGAGACCTTGAACCAGATGATGGAGCATATGAATTCGAGGATCACTGATCTTACTAGTTTAAATAAGAACCAGAATGCCGCTCCAGTCTTTGAGGATATGGAATCATTTGAGGATTATCATGAGAGCTTGCAATCGCCCAAAATACAAAAAAATGAGAAAAATTTAAAAACACAAAAAGATTTCGGGAGACACACGATCGAGTCAGACTGTGAGGAGAGAGACCACTTGCTAGATCATTGGTCCACACATACATTCACACCCGGTCCCACCTTTGACCCCGAGGATGACGATGTACAGACTGCTCTTGGCATGCCTCGTGTATATGATGATTCCGACTTCCTCCCTTGTATGGAGGAGGTCCAAAAATTCAAAAAAATGCTGACTGAACCCGAAGTGGTGGCCACCATACATGAGATTATCCGTGCCCCACTTCAGCAGGCCATGACCGATTTATCCGCTCCTCTTCCCAAGAAGAGAAAGCGAAGGAGCAGATCTGAGTGTCATATCTTGACCATGGCCACTGTCCATGCCATCTCACATCGTCCCATTCCTAGGAAAAAGAACACCGCCACACCTTTCATTAGTTGTACCATCTCTGACCACACATGTGATCACACTCTCCTAGACGGCGGTGCTTCGATCAGCATCATACCCTTCTCGTTGGTACAGTCTCTTCACTTAGGGCCTCTGAAGAAGACCAGGATGATCGTACAGTTTGCTGATGGATCAATAAAGAGGCCGAAGGGTATCCTTGAAAATGCCGTCATCTCGATTCAGGGCATGAGCTACACCGTTGATTTTGTCGTCTTGCCCATGGAGACCTCCACAGGGGAGCATTCTCCAATCATCCTGGGACAACCATTCCTCGCCTCCGCAAGGTTCGTTATTGATTACGGATCAGGAGAGATTCGCTTTCGCCCTGCTGATGAGAGCGAAGTTTCGATCACCGCACCCACTGCCGACCAGAGACCTCCACCTGATGCGACTTCACCTATCTTGGCTTACCTCGAGGACCATGACCTCAACGATACTATCAGAGAATTTTGCTGTCTATTGGATTCCACTGAGACCCGAGAATTCCTCCCGGTTGAGGAAACCTCGGAAAGCATGGACCTCGACGTTCCTTCTTCTGTGACTTGGCGTTGTGTTGATGACATCCGCAGGATTTACACGATCGATACCATTAAGCGGAGGGCAGATGTAGAGACTAGATAGGATGGACATGTTTCGACTTCTTTCACCGATGGGTCCGTTCCTGTTCACATAGATACTGATGAGCCAAAGGCCGGATTTGATTTAGTTGCTTTTCTTCAGAAATTCGGGCCTTTTGATGAGAAAGATGATCCGGTTGAGATTATAGAGGACGAACAGAGCTCGACTACTTCCACCGATGATTTTGTGCCTTTTGATTTTGACCTGGATGACACCTCGCAGGACGACTCCGAGTACACTACTTCCGATGATGATGAGTTCGTCCCATTCCACTTTGATATCAGCGAGACTCCCAAGGCCGGACCTAGCCGTACTTCTTCCACTCACTCGTCTGTGCCTCTTCACCCTAGGGCCACTGAGGACCATCACCCTGTCGACCCTGATCGGTTTCTGTCATCTGAGGACCCCGATGTCGACCTGCACCACACTAGATCTATCCCTCAGCGGTCCCGCAAGAAGGTTCACTTTCTACCTTCTTGACCCTCTGTACATCCATCCTGTTGTACATTCGTGTTGTGTACCTCCGTCTCTCTTCCGTATTGCTCGTCCACCCATTCTCGTGTTTGCCTAGCTTAGGACGTACTTTGTCCTAAGTATAGGGGGTGGACGAGCCGAGTGTTCTTTCATCGTTCCGTGTCATCACTCCTGTCGTTGCCTATACTTAGGGCTTCTTTCACCCTAAGTATAGGGGGAGCGATGCGTACATCCTCACAATCTCTTCTTCTATCTTCATCTCTTTTTCTTCTTTTCTTCTTTTCTTCTTTTCCTCTTCTATCTTCTTCATCTACCGAAAAGGTGCCACCCCTTTTTGTCAGTCTTCTATACTTAGGACGTACTTTGTCCTATGTATAGGGGGGTGTGCACCCCGAGTTTCTCTATTCTTTGATCCTCTCCATTGTCTCCTCTTCTTGTCTATACTTAGGGATATTTTACCCTAAGTATACGGGGAGACAATCTGAGTACGATCTGTTCATTCCCACCCTTGACCCTCCCTGCTTTGTGCACAGTCTGCTATACTTAGGATTATTTGATCCTAAGTATAGGGGGGACGGTCAACTTCTCTTTCGTTCATTTATCTCTGTATTCATTTATTCTTTAGATTTTCCTATACTCAGTACGAGTTATGTCTTCTCTTTCCTCTCTGATCTATGAGGACATAGCTCAAGCTAAGTATAGGGGGGCCGTATATACTGTGTATATACTTTAGCCATAACTCGTACTTTCGTATTTTCTTAATAATATGGCTAGAAAAATTCTTTAAAATCCATTAAAAAATCTTTAATAAAAAGGTGTTTTATTCCTCAAATTCTTTTTGTATTTACTGATTAATAAATCAGATGAAAATGTTTTTTGCAAAATATTTGAAAAATAGTTTGAAAATCCTTGTGAACATCTATTGAAAACTATTTTGAAAATATTGTGTTACATGTTTTCAACCTGTGTAAAAATATGTGGTTTGTAAAATTTACTTTCTTTGTGTGAAATAAAAATGTTTGAAAAATGATTTGCAAATGGTTTGAAAAATGGTTGCAAAAATATTGTGAAAAATTTATATATACTGTTTGAAAAACCTTTGCAAAATGATTTTCAAATGTGTGTACATGTTTGCAAAAATGTTTGTAAAAATTATTTTGGACTATTGTTTTCAAAAATTGTGTGAAAAGCTTGTGTCAAATAAATTTGAGGAATATTTACATCACACCAAAATCCACTATATACATGTACTTATAAAATTGATCACTTACCCTTGTAAATCCTTAAAATCCACTTCTTGTATATATAAGAAGCACTCCCGTGTACATATTTTAACCTATTTTTCAGCCAAAATCTTTTTGTTTTCAAAAATCCCAAAAACATTTGCAAAATTAAAATCCAAAAACATTTGAAAAATCTTTTTGAAAAAGACAAAAAAATGCATATGCATCATCATCATCTTTTCAAAAATCCATAAAAAGTTCAAAATCCTTGAAAATTGCATCACAAAAATATTTTCTGCATGGCATTCGCATTTTTCGGATTGAGTTTGATAGTTGAACAAGTCTAAGTAAAATCCGGAGATTGGAGCTTGATTGGACCTTAAAATCTACCTAATAACAGGAACCTTATAGGAATTGGGTTTGAGGTACTTCAGGTCTAGTTGACTTAATTCTTTGAGGATCACGAGACTTGGTTCAATGGATTCTTGACTGCCTAAGTAGAGTATTTCGGAGCACACGCACGATTCTTGTTGATAATGACCTAACTTGGACACCTGCACCTTTCACATGGCTCAACTCAGTTGGAGTGGTGAGGGGATTGGATTTGTCGGTATGAGACGCACACAAGTGGAAACACTTGTCCTCCTCTAGGGAGGGAAGTGCACCCCAACCCGTCCAGTGATTAGGAAGTCTAAAGACAGGAGGCTGTGGGTTGCGATAAAGCTTCAAAAGAGGGATAGTCTACTGGCTCAAGAGGAAAAACTCCTTATGTAAATGCTGCTGTGAATAGTATTTCAAAAAAAAGAAAAAAAAAAGAAAAAAAGAAAAAAGAAAGAAAAAAGTTCAGGCATGTACAAAAATAAAAAGCCTGCAAAGTATGTACATATGTTGTAAAGTCAATAAGCAAGCTTGAGTTCCAAAGTCATAACATGTGAGCCTGCAGCTGGATGACTTGACTACACTAGTCTTGCATCCTCGGATAGGTAGCTACACTGGCTACCGTCCATTCTTCTCTTCACCCCCTCCTCTTGATCTGGTTGCCACTTGAACTTAGAAGGGAATACCCTGCTCCTAGAGGATGGAGTTATTGGATTGGGGAATCATTGGGTTGTCATACTGGAGAAGTCAGTCTCTTTGTCATTCTAGCTGGAGAGAGCCACCATCACTTACACTGTACGAGTCAGATTCATAGTCGTAAGGGTTTGCGTATGAGTTGAGATATTTCTGACCTGGCTATTGAGGAGACTTGGACAGAGTTTCGGGATTCTCAGGGACTGTTGGATTTCAAATTCGGTTCTCAATAAGGTTCCGCCCACACTAAATTCCAAAGGTCCGACTTAAGCTCCAAACTTTGATTTTGTGAAGACAAGTTTGATCATTACACTTAGTCCACCTTCTTCTTTTTCTTTTCTTTATTTTTCTATTTTACACTTATTGCATAAGTGTTTGCTAGGGACTAGCAAAGGCAAGTATAGGGGGATGATGAATCTACGTTTCATCATCTTTATTCTATCATTTTGGCCTTAAAAACCCTAGTAGATGCGTGTAAATAACATTAATTTATGCATTTTAGCATTCATGTATATGTGTGTAAATATTGTATAAAATACGGTTTTTAGTGCCAAAATTATAGAATAAAGAAAAGAAAAGAAAAAGAATAAAATATTGTAAATATTTTATGACCCGAAACCCTGAGACCTAGGCATCTTGATGAATAGATCGACAAGGAATAAAGTAGGGGGAGATAAGGGCCAAATACCTATAATTATTAATTCATTCTTTATTCATTTTGGGACCTATTTTTGGTTCCAAATTTTATACATCAAATAAAGAAACTTTGTACATGAAAGTTGTAGATAATTAAATAAAGAAAAATACAAAATTGATTTCACAGAAAAATGTTACACAGATAAAAAGTTATGGTCTGAATAAAAATCCAGAATCCCAACTTCCCAGACCCGTATCTCACAAATGAAAACTCCAAATGCATCTAACTCACCTTTAATTGTATATAATTCAAAATAAGCTATTTAATGGCGGTGGTTTCACATTTGGCGGAGCTACGGTTTGAAAGTTGAGTTTTGGACCCTCATTGTATACTTGTACATATTAAAATATTCAATTTATTATTTATTTATTATTATAATTGTATATTTTTATAATGTTGTAAATATTACTTATAATAATTATGTGCACTAAAATCAGAATAAAAACATAAATAAAACATAAAATAAAAATACCTATATAAAATACATAGGTATTATACATATAAATATACCTATATGATACATACTTCTATTTTATTAAATATACAAAACACATCAATAAAATAAAATAAAAATATATTTATGTGTATAAAAGTATTTTACAATTTTATAAAATAATAAACAGAATTAAAGAAATTAAAAACACCAAAATAAAATAAAGGATTAGAATATATAGATATAGATACCTATAAAGGGTATAAATGGCAACCTGTAATTATTAGCCTCATAAAAATAAATAAAAATCATAATAAAATAATTTATAAAATAATGACATTATTTATTTTGTAACCAAAAAATAATAAATTGATTTGCTATTTTTAATTGATTTTAGAATTGTTTTTTTTTCAGGGATTTTCCTGGTTGGTCCACGTGGACCAACCAGGTGGAAGTTGACCCGCTGGTCAACTCCCTGGTCTGCACCTGCAGCTTGTCAGATGCGTTTTTAGCCATTTTCTCGGAATTTTAGAACTCACCTCGTTCACATTTTGACCTCGGGCTCTTCTTCACTTTTCTCACCATATAACCATGATACACGCCCAGTACTTTCTTTGGTCTTTGGATCGAAGATTTGCTCGATAAACCTCGATCTTCATGCCATCTCGGCCACTCTCTGCCCAATGTTCTGAAGCTTGTCAGACTGCGTTTTTTTGGCGTTTTCTCCGAATTTTGGAGAGCGCGTCTTTCACCATTTGGCATTGCTTCCTTCTTGACTTTTGTTCACCATATATTGAGGATACACGCCCATGGTTGTGTTTGGGGAGTGCATCACTGGTGTGCTCCAGAAGCATCGTTCTTTGTGCCCCATCGACCACTCTTTAAAAAAGACCTCCAATCCTCCATTTCAATTTTGAACTCCTTTTGCCCCTTCTTCCTCCTTCTTTCATGTGCTGAGGTTAGAGGAAGGTGACAGCAACCTCACCTCACCGTTAGGAGGAGCGGAGGAGCGGCGCGGAGGCGTATCCACCCCCATCTCCGGCCCTTGGCCGTGAGGTCCATCTCTTGGTTTTTCCAACCAATCGAGGTCGTCTTTGTTTGTTTTTCTTTATTTTTTTTGCAGTAGATTAGCTGTAGTGTAATCTTTTAGTTCATACTTTCATTGGTTTGATTGTCGGTTGATTCATCTTCCGCTACCCCCCCTCGCCGGAGCTCGCTCCGGCGAGTCCCTACTTACGCCATTCACCACTCAAGTTGCCTATGCTCGCCCTGGAACCATCCTCTTTCATTGGGTGCTTTCATTTTCAGGTCCCAAGTGCGGAAGGACCCCGGTTGGGGTTGTTTTTGACGAGAGCCTAACCTTCTGGAGCTCTTTCCCATCTTCATTGCCGTGGTGGTGCTCCGGCGGTCCAACCGCCATTTTGAAGCCGCCAGTCACTAGGGAAGGCGTCCAGGATCCTTCTGGGCATTTTGGAGGAGTCGCGAACGCCTGGGGGAGGTGGTAGTCATCGGAGGAAGCTCAGCCACCCGTTGTTCTTCCCCGGTTCTTGCTGCGCTCCTCTGGACCGTCGATCTCCCTTGTTCTTGAAAAGCTACAGTAGCCGTCGGATCGCCTTGGGCGTGGGTAATTTGCGTAAACCTCCCTCGCCTCATCAGTCTTATCCCCATCCTCCCCAGTACCAGCAGCAGCAGCAGCAACAGCCTCATTTCCCGCAAGGAAACCCATCCGGTTCTCAAACTCCCGCTTTCGAGAACCCATCTTTAGATGACCTTGCCCGCTTGCTCTCCGAACAGCGAGCATCCTTTCGGCAGGAAATGGATGAGTTCCGGCAGGAGATGAGGGATATCATCAAGGGCAAAGCCGCCATACCAGCTCAGATTGAACCGAATCCGAACAATCTGAAAAGAAAGTCTGAGCAGGTAGAGTTTACAGAGGATACCTCTCCTAGTGGCTATTTGAGTGACATGTCTTTTTCTTTGTATGATGCTGATTTTGTGACAACTAGGAGCGGTAGGATGCCAGCCGGCGGCACCTCTTCTGAGAGACAACCGCATGCAGAACCAGGAGCGCTAGATGAGCATAGTAGCAGTGTTGATGCCGCTGATGATGTTGAAGACGGTGGTGCTGATGCCACCAATGATGTAGTTCCATACGACTGTACTGAGGCCGTCGTGGTACCAGATGCAGACAGTGGTGCTGATGCCACCATCTTGGATGCAGAACTAGAGCGCGGTGTTGATGCCGCAAAGACAGGTGCTGGTGGTGGTCCTGAGGCCACCACATCCACTTTTGTTGAGCTTCCTTCTGTGGTGTTACCACCTTTTGTATCTATGGACTGTGGTAACAACAAAAAGCACAAAAATATGAATAAAGGAAAGGTTTCTGTTCAAATTGCAGATCCATATGTGTTAAATGATGATGATTGTATGGATTCTATTCCTTCACAAGCACAGGGACCTATTCCTAGTCCTCCATCTGAGGAGGCCCCTACCATCCCCTTCCCTGAGGCACTCCGCCGGGCGAAGGGGAACAAAAGAGAAAATCCCAAAAAAGATCAACAGGTAGAGTTCAACAACCAAATGATTGACATATTCCACATTCAGTTGACTCTACAGAAAGCACTTGAGCACATCCCCCTCTTCAAAAAGAACTTGAAAGAGAAGACTACAGTCCGCAGGAAGAGGAGGAACCACAGAGATCAGATCCATGTGCTCACTCATTCCACTTGCTGCAATATTCAGAACAAACTGCCAGCCAAGCGACCAGATGCAGGAGCTCCCTATGTCAGATGCGAGATTCAAGAGCAGCAGTTTGATCGTACTCTGTTAGACAGTGACTCTTCAATTAACCTTCTTTTGGCAGCCTTACTCGACCGATTTGAGTTTGGTCCTCTTCTTAGGAGCAGGACAATCCTTCAGTTTGCTGATAGGTTGACTAAGAGGCCGAAGGGGTTGTTGAAAGATGTGGTCGTTACCATTCAGGGCATGAAATTCCCTGTGGACTTCGTTGTGTTGGACATGGAGATCCCTGAGCCGGTAACCGATGCCCCCATCATACTCGGACGTCCATTCTTGGCCACAGCCAAGGAGCTGACCGACCATGATAGCGGGAAGGTATGTTTTCGCGTAGAGGCCAAACCATACAAATAGAGACGATCGAGGAAACCAGAGCCAGAGAACTAGAGTGCTCGGAGCAGTCCAGCGAAGCCGCGCAGATGAGAGAGGAAGAACTAGACATCCATCAGAGTGTGATTTTGTGATGACAGATGATGAATCCAACTGGACAGTTCCTGTAGCACAGACCCTCGCCTTGCCTATAGATTCACCATACTTAAAGCTTATGGCAGTTGAGAGCCTGGAGAGCACACCCCTGGATGAGGATACACCTGAGGCTGACAGTGTTGGGACGAGTGGTGTTGATGATTTTCAATCTTGTTCATCTTCTTCTGATCCCTCGGATTCAGACATTGATTGGAATGATTTTGATGAATATTTACCGTGTCTGATTCCTTCTGAGCCAACAACCATGATAGAGTGCGAGCCAGTACAGTTTGTTGATGATTCAGCAGGGCTCCCTTCGTCAGGTATTCATGCAGAGCGAGAGTTCTCACACGCAGACCTGGTCGCCTTCACACAGACATATCAGAAGCCAGATCTGCCACCTCCTAATTGTCCAGAACTGAAGCCTCTGCTGCAGTCGTTGAAGTATAGATTCCTTGCGGGTGAGCCTGATATGCACCCAGTCATTATCTCAGCAGGTTTAGAGCAAGAATCTCGTCTGATGGAGGTTCTTGAAAGAAACCGCAAGGCGATAGGCTGGAGTATAGCTGATCTCCAGGGGATTAGTCCGGCTCTGTGCTCCCACCACATCTATCTTAAGGATGACGCTAGGCCGTCGCGTGAGTTCCAGCGATGGCTAAAACCGAATCTTTGAGATGTGGTCATGAAAGAAATATCGAAGTGGTGGAGCGCCGATTTTATCTACTCCATCTCCGACTCCAAGTGGGTTAGTGATGAATCCACATTTCATCATCTTTATTCTATCATTTTGGCACCTAAAACCCTAGCAAATGCCTGTAAATAGCCTTAAATCAAGCATCTTAGCATTCATGCATGTGCATCTAAACAGTGTGTAAATTACTGTAATTAAGGCCAAAATTATAGAATAAATAAAGAAAAGAAAAAGAATAAAATATTGTAAATATTTTATGACCCAAAACCCCCGAGACCTAGGCATCTTGATGAATAGGTCGACAAGGAATAAAGTAGGGGGAGATAAGGCCAAAAACACAGTCAAAATACCTATACTTGTTATTCATTCTTTATTCATTTTGGGACCCATTTTTGGTTCCACTTTTTGTACATCAAATAAAGAAACTTTGTACATGAAAGTTATAGATAATTCCATAAAGAAAAAGACAAAATTGATTTCACAGAAAAAGAATGTACAGACAAAAAGTTCTGGTCTGAATAAGAATCCAAAATCCCAACTTCCCAGACCCGTATCTCACAAACGACAACTCCAAATGCATCAAACTCACCTTTAATTGTATATAGAATAAAATAATCTATCCAATGGCGGTGGTTTCGCACTTGGCGGAGCTACGGTTTGAAAGTTGAGTTTTGGACCCTCATTGTATACCTGTACTGAATAAAATATTCAATTTATTCTTTATTCATTATTTATTCATTTTTATATTTTTATAATTTTGTAAATATTACTTATACTGTATATGTGCATTAAAATTGAAATAAAATGCAAAGAAAAATAAAAATAAAAATACTTGTATAAAGAATACATAGGTATACTGCATATACTTATACCCGTATAGAATACTCTTAGATTTTATTAAATATACAAAACATCTCAGAAAAATAAAATAAAAATATATTTAGATATATAAAAGTATGTTATAATGTTATAAAATACTAAATAAAAATAATAAAAATAAAATACCAAAATAAAAATAAAAATATCAAAATACATAGGTGTTATACCTACATAGGGTTAAAAAGGTAACTTGTAAAAATACAAGTCAAAAATATATAAATAAAAATCAGAATTAAATACTACATAAAATTTTGAACATTTTTTATTTTATAACTTTTATTTAATTCGGCCATTTAGTATTTTAAATTGAATTAACAAATAATTTTTCCAGGGTTTTTCCTGGTTGGTCCACGTGGACCAACCAGGTGCAAACCCTAGTTGACTTCGGTCAACTAGGTGACCTACCCCCCCTGTAGACCTGTCAGACTTGGTTTTTGAGCTTTTTCTTGGCTTTTTCCCAGCCGAGTCTTGCACTATTTCATACCACTTCCTTCTGCAAAAATCTCCCCTGTAGATTCATCTTGCCCGCCGAGTGATTACATTGGGCTATGGATCAAGGAGCTGCTCCAGGGATCTTGATCTTTGAGCCTCTGCCACCTCGGGTCAAACCACATATAACCAACCCCAATCTTTGAATTCAAACTTGAGTCCCCTTGGTCCACCCCTCTCCGCCTCTCCAGTGCTCTGACCCTTGCCGGAGGTGACATCTCCGCCGCGAGCTTCTCAGCCAGGGCGAACGAGGTCGAGGACGACTCCAGCACCTCCGCCAACCGCCGGCGTCGAGGTATCCTTCATCCTCAGGTTCCGGCCATTGAGGGCATTCCCCCCGCTATTTCTTTATTGCATTTTATTCCTGGTAGCTTAAGGATAAAAATCCCCCAAAAAAATCGAAGTTCCCCCATCTTAATCGCTCGATCACCCAAGTTGGCCGGAGCGCACCTCCGGCCCTTCGCCGCCACTTCGCTGCACCCATCCCCACGCCTCCGCGAGGCCCAGGCAATTTGCCCTGGGCCTTTTCACCAATTTTTGCAGGTCCAAGATCCTTGAACGCACCTGGAGGGCCATTTTGACCCCTCGCCGAAGATACCTGGAGCGTAAAGCTCCGCCGCCTTCGCGCCAGCGCCTCGACATCCCTCCGGCAAATCCGAGTCGTCCAATCCATAGAGGGACCTTCCAGGAGCCTGCAGCTCCATTTTTGAGCCCATCCACCGCCGGAGGAGCGAGATCGGAGTCGGGGAAGTTCGCCTTCGCCGGCCTTCTTCCCCGTTCTTCCTCCTCGCCTCTCCACCGTCCGATCGAGCCGCAGCTCCAGTTCGCGTGTTGGCCGTTGGATCATCCTTCGCCTCGACCGTCCGATCCACCAAGGAGGATCTAATCTCAGCCGCACGAGCCCAACCGTCATCGCGCGCCCAGGACACGCCACGTGGATAAGTGGATCGCCTCCAGCCGCTGGATTACGCCTCGCCGCCCAGCCGTTGGATGCGCGCCACGCGTCTTCATCAGAGCGCCCGGGCGAGGGTATTTTGCATTCCACCCCTCGCCATTTTTGTATTTAATATTTAGTATTTAAACTTTCGTCTGTAGCGTAAAAAGTTTGTAATATTTGCATAGAGACCCCCGAACTTTTCTTATTTGCACTTAGGTCCTCCGCCACGTCACCTCACGTGACCTGTACACGTGAGGTGCGGGCATTTTGCAGAGGCACCCTTGGTCTTTTGGGTATTTCGTTTCAGTACAAAAACTTTAATATCACGTGTAATATTTCTGGTTATTTTGCAAGTAGGCCCCCAAGGTTTTGTTTTATTGCATTTCAGTCCTTCCCAGGCGCGTGCAAGTCACGCGCCCTGGTGGGTAATTTGTAGGTGTGCCCTGGCGGTTTTTGTAATTGCTTTTTGGTTCCAAAAATTAAATATATAGTGTATATTTTTGTGGAAAATTGCATGTGTACCCCTGGATGTTTTGGATATTGCACATATGCCCCTGCCAGGCCTGATTATTAGTTGAATGTTTGTTGTATTTATTTGAAATATCATTCCAACTCCAAAAATTCCACAAAAATAGACTTAAGCTCCTGTGCACCTATACTTTAACGCCAACTATTTAGTTTTTGATTTTATTTTATTTTCTTATTTATTAAAAATCAAAAACTTCCTTTTTGTGTACTGTCTACCTTAGAAAATACCAAAAAAATATTAAAACACCTCCAAAAATCCCAAAAAAATTACATAGTGTCTATTTTATCCTATTTTAGTGTTAGTCCAAAAATCATTAAAAAATTCAAAAGAAAAACACTAAAAATCTAAAAACACTTAAAAACTTCAAAAAAATATATAAAATAGCAAAAAAATCCAAAAAAATTTAAACTCAGCTTCTGTTTATCCCTTATTTTGTTCTTTTTATTAGAAAAATAGTGTGAAAATTTTTAGCTACTGGTTGGTATTTTTAAATCTCATTTTATTCACAGCCAGCCTCTTTTCCACTGTTTAGCTTTATTTCAGTATTTAAAAATCCCAAAAACATCTTGAAAAACCCTCAAAAATCACAAAAACAGTAGAAAACTTTAAAAATACCAAAAACATTTAATTTCTGAATTTTTGAGTATTTTTGCACCTTTTTATAAATCTTTTAGCTTGCCTTTTATTATATTGCCTTTACTTTCCAATATTGAAAAAGAAATAAAAAATAAAAAATATAAAATATAAAAATCAGAAAATTCAAAAAATCCAAATACAAAATTAAAAAAAATAAAAATAAAAAAATTAATTAAAAATTAAAAACCCACAAAAATTATAGTTGCTTGCTTAGTGTAGACACTTCACACACTCACACACTTGCATACATTTGCTTGAGCTACACTGTTTGCTCCCTGTGTTCGAACTCTCTGCATACTTGACACTATACACCATTTGTGCAGAGTTAAAAATAAATTTTAACTCCACATTGTTTCTAATTTGTTGATCTTAGTGTGGGTTAATTGTTGATTAATCTCGGAATTTGTGTGGTCAAGCACCGACTGTTGACTCGCCTTGTGAGTCGATATAACCGCATCGGATTCTGTGATTATCAAATGGCGCCGTTGCCGGGGAGCAACAGCTTGTAGTTCACATTTTTGATTGTGTGATTGTTTACCATAGCATTGTTTTTTATCTCTTACATTTTGATATATATTGTTGAGCTATCTGACCATCTCTTGTCTTGTCTTCTTGCGAGGGACCGCGGAGCGAGGCGGATCGCCTAGGTGACCCGACGCATCCTTGGGAAGCAGAGCCGGCTATTCTTAGCCTAGCCGGCAGGAGAGAGCAAGGAGTGAGAGAGAGAGTGCTTAGATTAGCTTGCTTTTACTTTTGGTGAGAGAGTGATTTATTTTAATTTGTAATAATACAGGTACCTTGGACTTGGACACTTAGACATTCGGGCCTAATTTCCGGGTGTTTGTTCACCCGGGGGCTCACCGCCGTTTTGACCGCGTTTTTCATCGCTTGTCATTTTCCGGTTTTGTTTTCATTTTTCACTTTATTTTGTGGATTGAGCTCTTAGTTCTAGGACTGCTTGACTCGATTAGAATAGGTCCAAACACTTAATAATCTTTGCATGCACCCATAGATTCGTATTTGGACTTAGAATAATTAAACAGTTAGTTAGTTGCTCCCAAATCCACGCGCCGCGAGCTCACACCCGAACAAGCGCTTTCTCCTACTCCAAATGTGTTGGGCAGAGGAGGGGTGAGCCAAGACCGGACACTCGGATTAGGAGTTGCTAGTTAGCTTGTGGTTCTTCACGCTAGCAGTTGCCTGTACTAGGACGATTTCCGCCTTGCATTTCACCATATAGATTAGGTTTAAAAATTCTGCTTTGCATCCCGCATGGAGAGAGCTGGGATTCGCTGTAAGTCTTCTAACTTTGCACGCATCATTTAGGCACAAAGGTGAGATTTCCACCTTGGTGTCAACTTGCACGGCTTTTCCGACTCTATTCTCCCTCTGTTTTTGGACAAAGTAGGATAAAGGAAAAATACAAAAACGTTAGGCGCTTGTTTGAATTGACTCAAAAGAAGCGATAACACCAAAAAAATTAAAAAAGGGACTGCTAAAGAAAACTTGACCAAAATAAAATCGGTAATTGGATTCATTGCTTGGGGAGAGTAACACCCTCACTTGTTTTCAGGTTGCATAGGAAGGTCTCCTTCCAAGTGAGGTGAGCGTTTCGTAAGGATTAGAGCCCAAAACCCAACTTGTGGCTGCCTTGTGTATCGCCTGGATTTCCGAAGTATTGGCGCTACTATCGTACGTAGTCGAGTAGGACTTGGTCACCATTGGCGACTCTCTGTTGTGAGAGCGTCGACCTTGTCCGAAGTACCGAGCCTAGGCCACGCCTTCACGGGTGTGTCTGTCTCACCGGCTGCGTCCGAGTAGGACCTTGTATGCTCACGGGTGATTCCGTTGCGAGCGAGGTCCGAAGTATCGGTTTTGCCTATCGGCTTCCTCTCTCTTTTCTTTGGCTGAGTAGGGATCCAGGAAGGGTTACAAGGACCTTAAAAAGCGCAAGTTACAGGTTACACAGGAGGAGGACAAGTACGGGGACACTTTCCTGGCAGTACTCTCTCTCCTATAGACGTAGCGCTCTAAGGACTCGTGAAAAGATTAATACCTGAAAAACAAGCTAAAACTGACAAGATAAAAGCCGAACCTTCACGGCTTCACGAGTTGAGTTGGTGAACTTACCCTTGCTTTGTGTTTGATTGTTAGATTTATTAAGGTCAAGATCAAAAACACCGCACAATTGTGCAAAATTTTGTTGCATCTCATTTTCTTCTTTTCTTGCATTATCCCCACTCTTCTCAAATAATCAAGATGATGGGACGGAGAACTCTTAGGCCGACCTTGTCGGCGCCGCTATCCAGCACTCCTCCTTATTCATCTAGGAATAACTCGGAGAGTCCTCTCTCCGAGCCCGAGTTCACATCCACCCTGTTCCCCCTCGACCACCCTTCCCATTCTCCTTCCCTCAGTCCAATCATTTCAGAGTTCAGTGAATCACAGAATTCGACTCATTCAACAGCACCTGAAATGGCCTCTTTTGCATTTTCAGAGAATCCAGTAATGGCTGACAGAGGCGAGCACCCAGATGACCACGACCATCCTCCGTTCATTATTGATCAGGCGGCCATCAACAATTCCTTGCTAGCATCCCTGGAGAATATGCAGAGACAGATCCGTGACCAGGGTGCATTCATGGGTGACCTTATGAGAGAGATTGCACAGATGAGAGAGAACAAACCTGGAGGAGGCGGTGGCGGAGAAGGAGGAGGACCCGATGCAGGAGGCGATCCTGATGGTGAGCGACCGCCACAGACTATCATGAGGGAACTTCACAACCCAGCTTCGTCCCTCACTCACCGGTGGATCATACTTCCGCCAATCCACGGAGACTTCGAGCTTCGGCACAACACGATTCAGATGCTACCCAAGTTCCATGGGTTGCCGACCGAAGAGCCGCACCTCCATCTCCAAGAGTTCGAAATGATATGCAGCACTATCCACGATCGGTTGTTGACCGAGGACACTATCAAGATGATCGCCTTCCCATTCTCATTGGTTGATCGAGCCGCATATTGGCTCAAGCATCTAGGGCGATTTGTCGACACTTGGGCAGATCTCCGGTCCGTATATTTGAAGAAATACTATCCTCTCGGCCGGACAAACGCAGCTCGAGCCATGATCAGCAATTTCGCCATGATCCCAAATGAACAGTTCCATGAAGCATGGGATCGTTTCAGAGAGCTCATAGACCGGTGTCCACATCACGATATCTCCAAGCCCCACCTGGTGCAGAGTTTCTTCTGTGGGCTGACACCGGAGCTGCAGGGGCTTGTGAACGCTTCTTGCGGTGGGTCATATTTCTCCAAGGGAGAAGACGACGTCTGGGCCATTTATGAGGGAATGACAGAGAATTCCACAGTAATGACCCAGGCCAGAGTCTACACTCAGCAGAAGCCCCCGCAGGGAGCAGGATCATTTCAGAGGATCGCCCGCATCGATGCCGGTCCCAGCACAGCGTCGGTAGCCGCAGCTCAAGCAGAATCAGCAGCAGCCGACATGGGCATCATCAGTGAAAAGCTGGACCGCATGGAGATCCTTGAAAAGAAGCAGAACCAAGGTCTAGCCCAGATGAACCTTCTTACCAAAACAATGAGTGACCTGAAGACTCAAATTCTATGTATTCAGGAGGCACAAGCCCATTCCCAACAGCCTCCCAGGTCACAGGTTGCTTCCAGCAGCAACAATCCCAACCAGGCCTCCACCTCATACCGCCAGGTGAACCATATCCAGGCGGAGCCGGTTCCATTGTTGCAGTACCATCCAGAGCAACCGCCATCTCAGGAGACTCAGATGGTGGTTTATCAGCCGGAGCAGCCACTGGCAGTTCTTCCTCCACCCTCCTTTGAGCAGGAACCGTTGATGGAAGTCAACGGGATATGGTATGACCGATGCCCGCAGCCCGCAATCCGTAGGGATCACCCCGGATTCCGTTGGGGTAATGGTGGATCCTCATCCCAACAGCATTCCCCTGCTCCAGGACAGCAGAACGGCCAACCACAGCAACAACACCAGCAGCCCCAGTACAACCAGCCCCAGCAGTATCAGAGTGGTCCTCGTCCCGCCTATCAGGGACAGCAGTGGAGGCAGCGACAGCCGCCTCAGCATTCTTATCACCAGCCTCCTCCCCAATATCAGCAGCAATACCAGCAGCAACAGCCCCATGTCCAGCAGGGACAGACATCCGGTTCTCAGGGTCAAGCCTATGAGAACCCAGCCCTCGATGATCTTGCCCGCTTGCTATCTGAACAGCGAGCATCTTTCAGGCAAGAAATGGATGAGTTCCGGCAGGAGATGCGGGACATCATCAAAGGCAAAGCCGCAATACCCGCTCAGATCGAACCCAATCCTAATAATTTAAAAAGAAAATATGAGCAGGTAGAGTTCACAGAGGACACCTCTCCTAGTAATGATTTGAATGACATACCTTATTCCTATTATGATGCTGATTTTGTTACTACTAGGAGCGGTAGGATGCCAGCCGGCGGCGCCTCTTCTGAGCGACAGCCAGACGCAGGATCAGGAGCGCCAGAGGAGCAGAGGAGCGGTGCTGATGCCGCTAATGATGATGTTGAAGACGGTGGTACTGATGCCACCAATGACGGAGTCCAGGACAACGGTGCTGATGCCATCGTAATACCAGATGAAGACGGTGGTGCTGATGCCACCATTTTGGATGCTGAACCAGAGCGCGGTGCTGATGCCGCAGAGACAGGTGTTAGTGGTGGTACTGAGTCCACCACATCCACTTTTGTTGAGCCAGCTTCTGTGATGTTACCACATTTTGTATCTAAAGACTGTGGGAACAAAAACAAAAAGAAAAATATGAATAAAGGAAAGGTTTCTGTTCAAATTACGGATCCATATGTAGTGAATGATGATTTTTGTATGGATTCTCCGTCTTCACAGGCACAGGGACCGATTCCTAGTCCTCCATCTGAGGAGGCCCCTACCATCCCCTTCCCTGAGGCACTCCGCCGAGCGAAGGGGAATAAAAAAGAAAATCCTAAAAAGAATCAGCAGGTAGAGTTTGGCAACGAAATGATCGACAGATTTCACATTCAGCTGACTCTACGAGAAGCATTTGAGCATATCCCCTTCTTCAAGAAGAACTTAAAAGAAACAACTATTGTTCGAAGAAGGAAGAGGCACAGAGATCAAATCCATATGCTCACTCATAACACTTGCTGCGCCATTCAGAACACATTGCCAGCCAAGCGACCAGACGCAGGAGCTCCTTATGTCAGATGCGAGATTTAGGAGCAGCAGTTTGATCGGACTCTATTAGACAGCGGCTCTTCAATTAACCTCCTTCCGACAGCCTTACTCAAGCAGTTCGAGTTTGGCCCTCTTCTTCGAAGCAGAACCGTCCTTCAGTTTGCTGATAGGTCGATTAAGAGGCCGAAGGGGTTATTGAAAGACGTGGTCGTTACCATTCAGGGCCTGAAATTCCCCGTGGACTTCGTTGTGTTGGACATGGAGATCCCTGAGGCGGTAACTGATGCCCCCATCATTCTCGGACGTCCATTCCTGGCCACAGCCAAGGCGGTGACCGACCATGATAGTGGGAAGGTATGCTTTCGCGTAGAGGGCGAAACCATACAAATAGAGACGATCGAAGAGTATAGGAGACCAGAGAAGAGCAGAATTGGCAGCCCTGGAGGAATTGAGAGATACAGCCTACAATACAAAGAGAAAGTGAAGACATGGCACGATTCGCATATCAGCCATAAACAGTTTGAGCCAGATCAGAGAGTATGGTTGTTTGATTCAAGGCTAAAGTTATTTCCAGGGAAGTTACAGAGCAAGTGGAAAGGACCGTATGTGGTCAGAAAGGTACATGACAATGGCAGCATCGACATATCCGAACCGTCATCTTCCTCTACATTCCGCGTCAATGGTCAACGCCTGAAACTATATCTTGATCATGATCCGCCGACCATTGACGTTGCCCCCATTCTTCTGGTATGAGATGTGTCACTTGATTCTCATTATCTATATCTCATACATGGTGATCAATTCTATCTTCCGCTGTACAGATCCATCTGTTTATATCACTTTGTTTTCGGTTGATTTATTTTCTTATTTTCTTCTTTTCTTCTTTTCCTCTTTTATCGTCTATATCTACCGAAAAGGTGCCGCCCTTGTAGACAGTTTTCCATACTTAGGACGTACTTTGTACTAAGTATAGGGGGGCGTGCACCCCGAGTTTCTTTCATTCATCTCGATCCTCTCCATTGTCTCCTCTTCTTGTCTATACTTAGGGATATCTTACCCTAAGTATAGGGGGAGACAATCTAAGTATGATCTGTTCATTCCCACCCTTGACCCTCCCTGCTTTGTGTACAGTCTGCTATACTTAGGATTATTTGATCCTAAGTATAGGGGGGACGGTCAACTTCTCATTCATTGATTCATTACTTCATTCCTTTATTCTTTAGATTTTCCTATACTTAGTACGAGTTATGTCTTCTCTTTTCTCTCCGATCTATGAGGACATAGCTCAAGCTAAGTATAGGGGGGTCGTATATACGGCGTATATACTTTAGCCATAACTCGTACTTTCGTATTTTCCTAATAATATGGCTAATAATTCTTTAACATCCACAAAAATTCTTAATAAAAAGATGTGGTTATTCCTCAAATTCGTTTTGTATTTACTGATTAATAAATCAGGTGAAAATGTTTTTTGCAAAATGTTTGAAAAATAGTTTGAAAATCTTTGTGAACATCTATTGAAAACTATTTTGAAAATATTTTGTTTCGTGTTTTCAACCTGTGTGAAAAATGTGTGGATTGTAAAATTTCTTTTCTTTGGGTGAAATAAAATGTTTGAAAAATGATTTGCAAATGGTTTGAAAAATGGTTGCAAAAATGATTTGAAAAACCTATATATACTGTTTTGAAAGCCTTTGCAAAATGATTTTCAAATGTGTGTCAAATGTTTGTAAAAACTATTTTGGACTATAGTTTTCAAAAATTGTGTGTAAATTGTTTTCAAATGAGTTTGAGGAATATTCACATCACACCAAAAATCCAATATGTATATATGTATAAAATTGACCACTTACCCGTGTAAATTCTAAAATCCACTTCTTGTAAATATAAGAAGCACTCCCGTGTACATATTTTTAACCTAGTTTTCAGCCAAAACTTTTTGTTTTCAAAAAATTCCCAAAAACATTTGCAAAAACTAAAATCCAAAAACATTTGAAAAATCTTTTTGAAAAAAAAAATACAAAAAATTGCATCTGCACTTGCATGCATCATCTTTTCAAAAACCCATAAAAAGTTCAAAATCTTGAAAATTGCATCACAAAAATATTTTCTGCATTGCATAGCATAGCATGAGCATTTTTCGGATTGAGTTTGATAGTTGAACAAGTCTAAGTAAAATCTGGAGATTGGAGCTTGATTGGACCTTAAAATCTACCTAATAACAGGAACCTTATAGGAACTGGGTTTGAGGTACTTCAGGTCTAGTTGACTTAATTCTTTGAGGATCACGGGACTTGGTTCAATGGATTCTTGACTGCCTAAGTAGAGTATTTCGAAGCACACGCACGACTCTTGTTGATAATGACCTAACTTGGACACCTGCACCTTTCACATGGCTCAACTCAGTTGGAGTGGTGAGGGGATTGGATTTGCCAGTATGAGACGCACACAAGTGGAAACATTTGTCCTCCTCTAGGGAGGGAAGTGCACCCCAACCCGTCCAGTGATTAGGAAGTCTAAAGACAGGAGGTTGTGGGTTGCGATAAAGCTTCAAAAGAGGGATAGTCTACGAGCTCAAGAGGAAAAACTCCTTATGTAAATGCTGCTGTAAATAGTATTCAAAAAAAAATATATGTGTTCAGGCATGTACAAAAATAAAAAAGCCTGCAAGTATGTACAAAGTCAATAAGCAAGCTTGAGCATCAAAGTCAAATATGTGAGCCTGCAGCAGGATGACTTGACTACACTGGTCTTGCATCCCGGGATAGGTAGCTACACTGGCTACCGCCCATTCTTCTCTTAACCCCCTCCTCTTGAGCTGGTTGCCACTTGAACTTAGAAGGGAATACCCCGCTCCTCGAGGATGGAGTTGCTGGATTGGGGAATCATTGGGTTGTCGTACTGGAGAAGTCAGTTTCTTTGTCATTCTAGTTGGGGAGAGCCACTATCACTTACACTGTACAAGTCAGATTCATAGTCGTAAGAGTTTGCGTATGAGTTGAAGTATTTCTGACCTGGCTATTGAGGAGACTTGAACAGAGTTTTGGGATTCTCAAGGACCGTTGGATTTCAAACACGGTTCTAACTAAGGTTCCGCCCGCACTAAAATTCCAAAGGTCCGACTTAAGCTCCAAACTTTGATTTTGCGAAGACAAGTTTGATAATCAAATAAAATCCAAGTTCTTCTTTTTCTTTTCTTTCGTTTCTTTTTGCACTTATTGCATAAGTGTTTGCTAGGGACTAGCAAAGGTAAAGTATAGGGGGATGATGAATCCACATTTCATCATCTTTATTCTATCATTTTGGCACCTAAAACCCTAGCAAATGCCTGTAAATAGCCTTAAATCAAGCATCTTAGCATTCATGCATGTGCATCTAAACAGTGTGTAAATTACTGTAATTAAGGCCAAAATTATAGAATAAATAAAGAAAAGAAAAAGAATAAAATATTGTAAATATTTTATGACCCAAAACCCCCGAGACCTAGGCATCTTGATGAATAGGTCGACAAGGAATAAAGTAGGGGGAGATAAGGCCAAAAACACAGTCAAAATACCTATACTTGTTATTCATTCTTTATTCATTTTGGGACCCATTTTTGGTTCCACTTTTTGTACATCAAATAAAGAAACTTTTTACATGAAAGTTATAGATAATTCCATAAAGAAAAAGACAAAATTGATTTCACAGAAAAAGAATGTACAGACAAAAAGTTCTAGTCTGAATAAGAATCCAAAATCCCAACTTCCCAGACCCGTATCTCACAAACGACAACTCCAAATGCATCAAACTCACCTTTAATTGTATATAGAATAAAATAATCTATCCAATGGCGGTGGTTTCGCACTTGGCGGAGCTACGGTTTGAAAGTTGAGTTTTGGACCCTCATTGTATACTTGTACTGAATAAAATATTCAATTTATTCTTTATTCATTATTTATTCATTTTTATATTTTTCTAATTTTGTAAATATTACTTATACTGTATATGTGCATTAAAATTGAAATAAAATGCAAAGAAAAATAAAAATAAAAATACTTGTATAAAGAATACATAGGTATACTGCATATACTTATACCCGTATAGAATACTCTTAGATTTTATTAAATATACAAAACATCTCAGAAAAATAAAATAAAAATATATTTAGATATATAAAAGTATGTTATAATGTTATAAAATACTAAATAAAAATAATAAAAATAAAATACCAAAATAAAAATAAAAATATCAAAATACATAGGTGTTATACCTACATAGGGTTAAAAAGGTAACTTGTAAAAATACAAGTCATAAAAATAAATAAAAATCAGAATTAAATACTACATAAAATTTTGAACATTTTTTATTTTATAACTTTTATTTAATTCGGCCATTTAGTATTTTAAATTGAATTAACAAATAATTTTTCCAGGGTTTTTCCTGGTTGGTCCACGTGGACCAACCAGGTGCAAACCCTAGTTGACTTCGGTCAACTAGGTGACCTACCCCCCCCTGTAGACCTGTCAGACTTGGTTTTTGAGCTTTTTCTTGGCTTTTTCCCAGCCGAGTCTTGCACTATTTCATACCACTTCCTTCTGCAAAAATCTCCCCTGTGGATTCATCTTGCCCGCCGAGTGATTACATTGGGCTATGGATCAAGGAGCTGCTCCAGGGATCTTGATCTTTGAGCCTCTTCCACCTCCGGTCAAACCACATATAACCAACCCCCATCTTTGAATTCAAACTTGAGTCCCCTTGGTCCACCCCTCTCCGCCTCTCCAGTGCTCTGACCCTTGCCGGAGGTGACAGCTCCGCCGCGAGCTTCTCAGCCAGGGCGAACGAGGTCGAGGACGACTCCAGCACCTCCGCCAACCGCCGGCGTCGAGGTATCCTTCATCCTCTGGTTCCGGCCATTGAGGGCATTCCCCCCGCTATTTCTTTATTGCATTTTATTCCTGGTAGCTTAAGGATAAAAATCCCCCAAAAAAAATCGAAGTTCCCCCATCTTAATCGCTCGATCACCCAAGTTGGCCGGAGCGCACCTCCGGCCCTTCGCCGTCACTTCGCTGCACCCATCCCCACGCCTCCGCGAGGCCCAGGCAATTTGCCCTGGGCCTTTTCACCAATTTTTGCAGGTCCAAGATCCTTGAACGCACCTGGAGGGCCATTTTGACCCCTCGCCGGAGATACCTGGAGCGTAAAGCTCCGCCGCCTTCGCGCCAGCGCCTCGACATCCCTCCGGCGAATCCGAGCCGTCCAATCCATAGAGGGACCTTCCAGGAGCCTGCAGCTCCATTTTTGAGCCCATCCACCGCCGGAGGAGCGAGATCGGAGTCGGGGAAGTTCGCCTTCGCCGGCCTTCTTCCCCGTTCTTCCTCCTCGCCTCTCCACCGTCCGATCGAGCTGCAGCTCCAGTTCGCGTGTTGGCCGTTGGATCATCCTTCGCCTCGACCGTCCGATCCACCAAGGAGGATCTAATCTCAGCCGCACGAGCCCAACCGTCATCGCGCGCCCAGGACACGCCACGTGGATAAGTGGATCGCCTCCAGCCGCTGGATCACGCCTCGCCGCCCAGCCGTTGGATGCGCGCCACGCGTCTTCATCAAAGCGCCCGGGCGAGGGTATTTTGCATTCCACCCCTCGCCATTTTTGTATTTAATATTTAGTATTTAAACTTTTGTCTGTAGCGTAAAAAGTTTGTAATATTTGCATAGAGACCCCCGAACTTTTCTTATTTGCACTTAGGTCCTCCGCCACGTCACCTCACGTGACCTGTACACGTGAGGTGCGGGCATTTTGCAGAGGCACCCTTGGTCTTTTGGGTATTTCGTTTCAGTACAAAAACTTTAATATCACGTGTAATATTTCTGGTTATTTTGCAAGTAGGCCCCCAAGGTTTTGTTTTATTGCATTTCAGTCCTTCCCAGGCGCGTGCAAGTCACGCGCCCTGGTGGGTAATTTGTAGGCGTGCCCTGGCGGTTTTTGTAATTGCTTTTTGGTTCCAAAAATTAAATATATAGTGTATATTTTTGTGGAAAATTGCATGTGTACCCCTGGATGTTTTGGATATTGCACATATGCCCCTACCAGGCCTGATTATTAGTTGAATGTTTGTTGTATTTATTTGAAATATCATTCCAACTCCAAAAATTCCACAAAAATAGACTTAAGCTCCTGTGCACCTATCTTTAACGCCAGCTATTTAGTTTTTGATTTTATTTTATTTTCTTATTTATTAAAAATCAAAAACTTCCTTTTTGTGTACTGTCTACCTTAGAAAATACCAAAAAAATATTAAAACACCTCCAAAAATCCCAAAAAAATTACATAGTGTCTATTTTATCCTATTTTAGTGTCAGTCCAAAAATCATTAAAAAATTCAAAAGAAAAACACTAAAAATCTAAAAACACTTAAAAACTTCAAAAAAATATATAAAATAGCAGAAAAATCCAAAAAAATTTAAACTCAGCTTCTGTTTATCCCTTATTTTGTTCTTTTTATTAGAAAAATACTGTGAAAATTTTTAGCTACTGGTTGGTATTTATTAATCTCATTTTATTCACAGCCAGCCTCTTTTCCACTGTTTAGCTTTATTTCAGTATTTAAAAATCCCAAAAACATCTTGAAAAACCCGCAAAAATCACAAAAACAGTAGAAAACTTTAAAAATACCAAAAACTTTTAATTTCTGAATTTTTGAGTATTTTGCACCTTTTTATAAATCTTTTAGCTTGCCTTTTATTATATTGCCTTTACTTTCCAATATTGAAAAAGAAATAAAAAATATAAAATATAAAATATAAAAATCAGAAAATTCAAAAAATCCAAATACAAAATTAAAAAAAATAAAAATAAAAAAAATTAATTAAAAATTAAAAACCCACAAAAATTGTAGTTGCTTGCTTAGTGTAGACACTTCACACACTCACACACTTGCATACATTTGCTTGAGCTACACTGTTTGCTCCCTGTTCGAACTCTCTGCATACTTGACACTATACACCATTTGTGCATAGTTAAAAATAAATTTTAACTCCACATTGTTTCTAATTTGTTGATCTTAGTGTGGGTTAATTGTTGATTAATCTCGGAATTTGTGTGGTCAAGCACCGACTGTTGACTCGCCTTGTGAGTCGATATAACCGCATCGGATTCTGTGATTATCAGTTAGTCCATTACATGTGGTGCCCAAGAAGACGGGTACCACATCAATTGTGAATGAGTATGGAGAGGAGATCGCTACCCGAGTGCCAACTTCTTGGAGGGTCTGTGTGGACTACAGACGATTGAATGAGGCCACCAAGAAGGATCACTTCCCGCTGCCATTCATTGATCAGATTATCGAGCGGCTAGCTGGGAAGAGTCATTATTGTTTCCTTGACGGGTACTCCAGTTATAATCAAGTAGCCATTGCGCCCGAAGACAAGGAGAAAACGACATTCACCTGTCCGTTTGGGACTTATGCTTTCAGACGGATGCCCTTTAGTCTATGTAATGCCCCGGCGACATTCCAAAGGTGCATGTTGTCCATCTTCTCGGACATAGTGGGTGACTGTTTAGAGGTCTTCATGGATGACTTCTCGGTCTATGGCGACAGGTTCGACGCTTGTCTTGACTGCCTAGACCGTGTGCTTCAGCGCTGCATTGAGGTCAATCTCGTATTGTCTTGGGAGAAGAGTCACTTCATGGTGACTCATGGGTCGGTCCTTGGTCACATCGTCTCCAACAGGGGCATGGAGGTTGATCCGGCCAAGGTGGATATCATTAGAAAACTCAATCCACCGTCTAATTTGCATCAATTGCGGTCTTTTCTGGGACATGTCAGTTTCTACCGACGGTTCATTCAGGACTTCAGTCGTATTGCCCGACCGCTTACTGATCTGCTGACAAAATACACCGAGTTCATTGTCGATGGTAAGTGTCTTACGTCTTTTGAGACTCTCAAAGGTATGGTTGTTTCGGCTTCTGTCCATCAACCACCCGATTGGTCTCTCCCATTTGAGATCATGACAGATGCTTCATATTTTGCCGTTGGGGCTGTGCTTGGACAGAGGAGGGATGGATTGTCGTTTGCCATTCACTATGCCAGCCGGACTTTGGATGCCGCTCAGCAGAATTACACTATGACTGAGAAAGAGATGCTGGCTGTAGTCTTTGCTTTGGATAATTATCGATCATATATTCTCGGATCTAGAGTGGCAATCTATACAGATCACACCGCCATCCGGTACTTAATGGACAAGAAGGATGCCAAAGCACGTCTTACCAGATGGATCCTTCTGCTCCAGGAATTTGATATTGAGATTAAGGATAAGCCTAGAGTCAAGAATGTGGTGGCGGATCATCTCTCCCGATTGGAGAATCTTGAAGAATCTGAGCCCAGCGCACCTATCACAGAGACGTTTCCAGATGAGGCGATCTTGGCTATCACCTCGCTCCCGTGGTATGCCGACATTGTGAACTATCTTGTTGCCAAGACGGTCCCACAAGGTTGGCCCAGGCAGAAACTTGAGACCTTCCTGGCGAAGGCCAATTTTACCATTGGGAGGATCCCGTCCTTTATCATGAAGGAGGGGACAACATCTAGAGAAGGTGCATTCCCCAAGAAGAGCAGCATAGCGTACTCACATACTGCCACAAGCTTGAGGCAGGAGGACATCATTCTGGAAAAAGGATAGCACAAAAGGTGCTTCAACCCGGCATTTGGTGGCCTACTCTCTTCAAGGATTCAGATGAGTTCGTGAAGAGATGTACTGACTGTCAGAAGATGGGAACCTGCGGACAGAGAGACATGATGCCCATGCAACCCATTCACTTTTGTGAGGTTTTCGATGCATGGGGGATTGATTTCATGGTCCCATTTCCTAAGAGTCAGGGATTCGAGCATATTTTGCTCGCTGTGGATTATGTCAGCCGATGGGTTGAGGCCATCCCCGCCCGAGCCGCAGATGCTAAAACCGTGTGCAAATTTTTGAGGAAAAATATCATTTCACGGTTCAGGGTACCTAGAGTCTTGATTTCAGATGGGGGTCTCATTTCATCAATGACAAGGTTAGGGCCCTTGCAGATGAGTTCGGCATTGACCATCGGGTTGCCACACCGTATCACCCTCAGACTAATGGTCTTGCCAAAGTATCGAACTGGGAGATAAAGACTATCCTGCAGAAGGTTGTCTGCCCAGACCGAAAGGATTGGTCACAGCTTTTGGACTCTGTCTTGTGGGCCTATCGGACTTCTTTCAAGAATCCATTGGGGACATCTCCCTTTCGTCTCGCCTATGGCAAGACGTGCCATCTTTCTGTGGAGATAAAGCACAAGTCACTTTGGGTAGTAATTGAGCTATTATTGGATCTCGAGAATATAGGAGACCAGAGAAGAGCAGAGTTGGCAGCCCTAGAAGAACTGAGAGATACAACCTTTTCTAGCAGCCTACAATACAAAGAGAAAGTGAAGACATGGCACGATTCTCATACCAGCCATAAATAGTTTGAGCCAGATCATCGTGTATGGTTGTTTGATTCCAGGCTGAAATTATTTCCAGGGAAATTACAGAGCAAGTGGAAAGGTCCATATGTGGTCAGGAAGGTGCATGACAATGGCAATATTGACATGTCCGAACCGTCATCGTCCTCTACCTTCCGTGTCAATGGTCAGCGCCTGAAGCTATATCAAGATCATGATCTGTCGACCATTGATGTTACCCCCATTCTTCTGGTATGAGATGTGTTCTTTGACTCATATCTTCTGCATCTCATTAATGGTGATCACTTCCATTTTCCGTTGTACAGATCATCTGTCTATATCACTCTTTCATCTGTTGATGTCTTTTCTTCTTTTCTTCTTTTCCTTTTCTATTTTCTTTATCTATCAAAAAGGTGCCGCCCTTGTAGTCAGTTTCTGTACTTAGGATGTACTTTGTCCTAAGTATAGGGGGGTTTGCACCCTGAGTTCTTTCATTTTATTTGATCCTCTCCATTGTCTCCTCTTCTTGTCTATACTTAGGGATATCTTACCCTAAGTATAGGGGAGACAATCTGAGTACGATCTGTTCATTCCCACCCTTGACCCTCCGAGCGTTGTGTACAGTCTGCTATACTTAGGATTATTTGATCCTATGTATAGGGGGACGGTCGACTTCTCATCCATTAATTCATTTCTTCATTTATTTATTCATTAGACTTTCCTATACTTAGTACGAGTTATGTCTTCTCGTTTTTCTCCGATCTATGAGGACATAGCTCAAGCTAAGTATAGGGGGGTCGTATATACTGCGTATATACTTTAGCCATAACTCGTACTTTCGTATTTTCTTAATAAATATGGCTAATAATTCTTTAAAATCCTTAATAAAAAGATGTGATTATTCCTCAAATTCTTTTTGTATATACTGATTAATAAATCAGGTGAAAATGTTTTTTGCAAAATGTTTGAAAAATAGTCTGAAAATCTTTGTGAACATTTATTGAAAACTATTTTGAAAACGTTTTGTTACATGTTTTCAACGTTTGTAAAAATGTGCGGTTTGTAAAATTTCTTTTCTTTGTGTGAAACAAAATGTGTGAAAAATGATTTGCAAATGGTTTGAAAAGTGGTTGCAAAAATATTTTGAAAAACCTATATATACTGTTTTGAAAACATTTGCAAAAATGATTTTCAAATGAGTGTACATGTGTGTCAAATGTTTGTAAAAATTATTTTGGACTATAGTTTTCAAAAATTGTGTGAAAAGCTTGTGTCAAATAAGTTTGAGGAATATATGCATCACACCAAAATTCACTATATATATCTATAAAATTGATCACTTACCCTTGTAAAGTCTTAAAATCCACTTCTTGTATATATAAGAAGCACTCCCGCGTACATATTTTTCACCTAGTTTTTAGCCAAAACTTTTTGTTTTTAAAAATCCCAAAAACATTTGCAAAAGTAAAATCCAAGAACATTTGAAAAATCTCTTTGAAAAATACAAAAAATGCATCTGCATATGCATCATCATCATCTTTTCAAAAATCCATAAAAAGTTCAAAATCTTTGAAAATTGCATCACAAAATATTTTCTGCATCGGAATTGCACAGCATTCGTATTTTTCGGATTGAGTTTGACAGTTGAATGAGTCTAAGTAAAATCCGGAGATTGGAGCTTGATTGGACCTTAAAAATCTACCTAATAACAGGAAACTTATAGGAACTGGGTTTGAGGTACATCAGGTCTAGTTGACTTAATTCTTTGAGGATCACGGGACTTGGTTCAATGGATTCTTGACTGCCTAAGTAGAGTATTTTGGAGCACACACACGATTCTTGTTGATAATAACCTAACTTGGACACCTGCACCTTTCACATGGCTCGACTCAGTTGGAGTGGTAAGGGTATTGGAATGGCCGGTATGAGACGCACACAAGTGGAAACATTTGTCCTCCTCTAGGGAGGGAAGTGCACCCCAACCCGTCCAGTGATGAGGAAGTCTAAAGATAGGAGGTTGTGGGTTGCAATAAAGCTTCAAAAGAGGGATAGTCTACTGGCTTAAGAGGAAAAACTCCTGACGTAAATGCTGCTGTGAATAGTATTTCAAAAAAAAATGTTCAGGCATGTACAAAAATAAAAAACCTGCAAAGTATGTACAAATGTGTAAAGCCAATATGCGAGCTTGAGTTCCAAAGTCAAATATGTGAGCCTTCAGTAGGATGACTTAACTACACTAGTCTTGCATCCTAGGATAGGTAGCTACACTGGCTATCGTCCATTCTTCTCTTCACTCCCGCCTCTTGAGCTGGTTGCCACTTGAACTAAGAAGGGAATACCCCGCTCCTCGAGGATGGAGTTGTTGGATTGGGGAATCATTGGGTTGTCGTACTGGAGAAGTCAGTTTCTTTGTCATTTCAGTTGGGGAGAGCCACTATCACTTACATTGTACGAGTCAGATTCATAGTCGTAAGAGTTTGCTTATGAGTTGAAGTATTTCTGACCTGGCTATTGAGGAGACTTGAGCAAAGTTTTGGGATTCTCAGAGACTGTTGAATTTCAAATTCGGTTCTCATTAAGGTTCCGCCCGCACTAAAATTCCAAAGGTCTGACTTAAGCTCCAAACTTTGATTTTGTGAAGGCAAGTTTGATAATTAAACTAAATCCAAGTTCTTCTTTTTCTTTTCTTTCTTTTTCTTTTTGCACTTATTGCATAAGTGTTTGCTAGGGACTAGCAAAGGTAAAGTATAGGGGGATGATGAATCCACATTTCATCATCTTTATTCTATCCTTTTGGCCACGAAAACCCTAGTAAATGCCTGTAAATAGCATTAATTAGAGCATATTAGCATCCATGCATGTGCATGTAAATAGTGTATAAAATAATGTAATTAAAGCCAAATTATAGAATAAATAAAATAAAAGAAAAAGAATAAAATATTGTAAATATTTTATGACCCAAAACCCCGAGACCTAGGCATCTTGATGAATAGATCGACAAGGAACAAAGTAGGGGGAGATGAGGGTCAAATACCTATACTTTTTAATTCATTCTTTATTCATTTTGGGACCTATTTTTGGTTCCACTTTTTATACATCAAATCAAGAAACTTTGTACATGAATGTTGTAGATAATTTTATATAGAAAAATATAAAATTGATTTCACTGAAAAATAATACACAGATAAAAAGATATAGTCTGAATAAAAATAAAAAATCCCAACGTCCCAGACCTGTATCTCACAAATGAAAACTCCAAATGCAGCAAACTCACTTTAATTGTATATAGAATAAAATAAGCTATTTAATGGTGGTGGCTTCGCATTTGGCAGAGCTACGGTATAAAAATTGAGTTTTGGACCCTCATTATATAATTGTACAGATTAAAAGATTCAATTTATTCTTTATCCATTATTTTTATAATTTTATATTTTTATAATTATGTAAATATTACTTATAATAATTATGTACATTAAAATCAGACTAAAAACCTAAATAAAACATAAAATAAAATATATGTATATATAATACATAGGTATCATACCTATACTTATACCTATATAAAGTATACTTTTATTTTATTAAATATACAAACTACATCAGAAAAATAAAATTAAAATACAATTATGTGTAAAAATACTAAATAAAAATAATAAAATTAAAATACACAAAATAAAAATAAAAGAATAAAATATATAGGTAATATACATATATAGGCTATAAAAAGCAACTTGTAAAAATTTACCCCATAAAAATAATTAAAAATCAGAATAAAATACTACATAAAATAACAAATATTTTTTTATTTTATAACCTAAAATTAATAAATTCATTATCGATTTTTAAATGGATTTTTAATCTTTTTCCAGGGATTTTTCCTGATTGGTCCACGTGGACCAATTAGGGGACAGAGAAAGTTGACCTTGGTCAACTAGCTGTCCTAGCCCTGTGACCTTGTCAGAAACATCGTTTTTCGTCATCTTTGACAATTTTCAAGGCTTGATCTTTCACCCATTTACGAAAGTTTCTTCTTGACTTTTGCTCGCACATGATCGAGGATTCACGCCAATGGATCACCTCGGGCCGCGAATCAACGATTCGCTCGATAATCTTCGGTCTTTGGACCATCCCCGTCGCAGGGTCAAACCCCTTATAACCAAACCTCCGACTTCCATTCAAAAAGCGAACCCCATTCTTTGGTCTTAGTCCCCATTGCAACCAGCCTTAGCTCCCTGAAGGTGACAGCTCCAGCTGGGTATCGTCAAGGCGGCGGAGTGACGAGATCTTGGGCATTCCAACCCACCTCCGGTGACCCCCCGTCGAGGTACCTTTAACCTCAGGCCCCTGGCCCTGGAGGTATTTATTTTCCCTTATTTTTCGTGCATTCATTTCGCCATAGCTTTTAGATCAAAAACCCTCTGCCAATTTGGCGTCTCATTGATCAAATCACGCTATCAAATCCACCTCACCGGAGCGCATCTCCGGCGAGTATCCACCTTGCCCTTCACCCCTTTCTTGAGAGCCACTGGAGGTCGAGGTATTTTGCCCTCGACCTCCTTAACGTTTTTGGTGCATGTCCTTACGCTCAGAAGCACCTAGGGTCAATTTTGAACTTGCCGGAGATACCTGGGCCCCTCCTCCTTCTCCGACGTCGCGGAGGAGCCCTGGTGTCTCTCACCGCGTTTTGAGACCCTCGGCGTAGAGTGGACCCTCGCAGCAACCACCTGGGCCATTTTGAAGCACGTCGACTGCCGGAGAGAGGCGCCATCACCGGAGGAAGGTCGCCACAGTGAACTTTCTTCCCTGTTCATCCACCGCCCGCCTCTGCCGTCGAATCATCAAGGACCCCCAAACGTAGCAGGAGCCGTTCGATCTGCGCACCCACAGCCGTCCATCGTCGACAAGATCATCTAATCGCGGTCGTTGGGCGCGAAGTGGCATCGTGCGAGGAGAACGCACCACGTGTTCAAGTGAAGATCTCCCACCGTCAGATCGCCTTAGTATGGGAATTTTGCAAGTATACTCGCACACTTTTGTAATTTATTTTATAATACTTAAACTTTCATGAGCCATTTAAAATATTTTGTAAAATTTATAAGTAGGCCCTTGAACATTTAATATTTGCAAGTAGGTCCTCTGCCATGTCACCTCACATGACCTGTTCACGTGAGGCGCAGGGCTTTTTGCAGCGAGGCCCTCAACTGTTTGTTTATTTCATCTAGGACCAGGAACTTTTGTATCAAGAGTAAAAGTTTTGGTAATTTTGCATGTGAGCCCCAGGGGTTTTGAAAATTACAGTTGGGTCCCTCCCAAGCGCGCACACGTCACACGTTTTGGTGGGTATTTTGCATCTATACCCGTGCGGGTTTGGATATTTGTGATTGGTCCTTTAAATTAAATATTCAGTGTAATATTTTGTTGGAAAATTGTGATTGTGCCCTTGGAGGTTTAACTATTTGCACATATACCCCTGTCAGGCCATACATTTTTGCTTGCTTGCGCTATTTATTTCACGCATCATATTAACTCCAAAAATTACCAAAAAATTCATATAGGCTTTTGTTAACTTGCACTTCCACGCCATATTTTGGCATTTTATTTTTGTTGCATTTTAGCATTTATTAAAAATAAAAAATATGCATTTTAGCTACTGTCTAGCTTAGAAAATACCAAAAATATATTAAAACACCTAGAAAAATTCCAAAAAAATCACCTATTGTGTATTTTAGTCCATTTTAGTGTCAAACCAAAAATCACTAAAAAATTCAAAACCAAAAGCTTAAAAATTAGAAAATACCAAAAAACTTCCAAAAAATCTAGAAAATCCTAGAAAAATCAGAAAAATATAAACTCAGTTCATGTAGGTTCCCCATTTTATTTCCTTTATTTTAAAATTAGTTTGGAAAAATTTTGTAGTTGTTTAATATTTTTCATTCCTATTTTACCTTTAGCCAGAACATTAATTCACTGTTTTCCTTATTTTGACTTTTAAAAAATACCAAAAACATTTTGAAAAATACCCAAAAATCACAAAAACAATACAAATTGATAAAAAGACCAAAAATATTTTATTTCTGAATTTTTGAGCATTTTTACATTTTTTTATAAATATTATAGCTCCTCTTTTATTATATAGTTTATATATTCCAATATTGAAATAAAAAATATAAAATATAAAAAAGATATAAAATCAGAAAATTAAAAATCAAAATACAAAATTTTAAATTAAAAAAAATTAAATAAAAAAAAGTTAAAAAACCCATAAAAATATTTGCATTTGCATAAGCTAGACATCACATCACTCTCACTCACACACACACTTGTGGATCTATCCTGCCTTGCTCCCTGTGTTCGAACTCTCTACGTACTTGCTTCTATACATCATTTATGTAGAGTTAAAAATAAAATTTAACTTCACATTTGTTTGTCATTTCTTGATATTTCTAGTGTGGGTTAATTGTTGATTTTAGTACAGGATTCATTGCGGGTCGCCGCAGCGACACGGTTGTCTCCGCTTTGTGCGAGACACCATTTAGACCCTGTGAATTTTGGCTAAATCACCACCATAGGCCGGATTGGAGCACTTTCTGTGTCGCTCTCTTCCTAGAGTGATGTCCTCCTGCCTCAAGCTTATGGCAGTAAGTGAGGACGCTATGGTGCTCCTCCTGAGGAATGCACCTACGCTAGACGTTATCCCCTCCTTCATGGTAAAGGATGGGATCCTCCCAGTGGTAGGACTTGGCCTTCACGAGGAAGGTCTCAAGTCTCTGCCTGGGCCAATCCTGTGGATCTTTCTTAGCAACAAGAAAGTTCACAATATCAGCGTACCACGGGAGAGAGGCGATAGCAAGGATCGGCTCATCTGGGAAGGTCTCACATATAGGCTCAGTCTGCTCAGAATCCTCAAAATGCTCTAGTTGGGAGAGATGATCCGCCACCACATTCTTGACTCCAGGCTTATCCTTAATCTCTATGTCAAACTCCTAGAGTAGAAGGATCCATCTGGTCAATCTAGCTTTGGCATCCTTCTTTGCCATGAGGTACCTGATGGTAGTATGATCAGTGTATAAGGTCACTCTAGATCCGATGATGTAAGATCTGAACTTATCTAGGGCAAACACTACGGCTAGCATCTCCTTCTCAGTGATAGTGTAGTTCCGCTGTGCGGCATCCAATGTACGGCTAGCGTAGTGAATGGCAAATGGGACTCCATCCCTCCTCTGTCCCAGCACGGCCCCTACGGCAAAATCGGAGGCATCCGTCATGATCTCGAATGGGAGAGACCAATCAGGCGGCTGAAGAACAGGAGCCTCAACAATACATCTCTTGAGAGTCTCAAACGATGAAAGACACTTGTCATCGATAAGGAACTCGGTGTCTTTCGTCAGCAAACTAGTCAACGGTCGAGCAATCCTACTGAAATCTTGAATGAAATGCCGGTAGAAACCGACGTGCCCCAGGAAAGACCGTAACTGCCGCAAGTTGGACGGTGGTGCAAGTTTTCTAATGACATCTACCATGGCTGGATCAACCTCCATGCCCCTGTTGGAGATGATATGGCCAAGCACCGCCACCTGAGTCACCATAAAGTGACTCTTCTCCCAAGACAGCACTAGGTGAACCTCAATGCATCGCTGAAGAACTCGATCTAGGCAGTCAAGACAAGAGTTGAATCCATCGTCGTATACCGAGAAGTCATCCATGAAGACCTCCAAGCACTCCCCCACCATGTACGAAAAGATCGACAACATGCATCTATGAAAAGTCACAGGGGCGTTGCATAGCCCAAATGGCATGCGTCTGAAGGCTTATCTGCCGAAGGGACATGTGAAGGTAGTCTTGTCCTAGTCTTCAGGAGCGATGGCCACCTGATTGTAGCCGGAGTACCCATCCAAGAAACAGTAGTGGCTCTTCCCTGCCAATCTCTAATGATCTGATCTATAAAGGGCAGGGGGAAATGATCCTTCTTGGTGGCCTAGTTGAGTCGTCTGAAATCCATGCAGACCCGCCAAGAAGTGGGTAACCGGGTAGCGATCTCCTCTCCAGACTCGCTGACTACTGTAGTGATGCCCGTCTTCTTGGGCACCACATGCAACGGACTGACCCACTTGGAGTCGGAGATGGGGTAGATAAAATCGGCGCTCCACCATTTCGAGATCTCCTTCATTAAAACCTCTCTCAGATTCGGGTTCAGCCGCCGCTGGAACTCACGCGACGGCTTCGCCTCATCCTCGAGATAGATATGGTGGGAGCACAGGGCTGGACTTATCCCTTGGAGATCGGCTACGCTCCATCCTATCGCCTTGTGGTTCTTTTCAAGAACCCCCATCAGACGGGATTCCTGCTCTCCAGTCAAATCGACGGAGATAATGACTGGGTACATCTCATGCTCATCCCCAAGGAACCTATACTTCAGCGACGCAGGAAGTGGCTTCAGCTCTGGAGAACTGGGTGCTGGTGGATCTAGCCTCTGAAAACTCTGAGTGAACGCTGCCAAATCCGCATGGGAGAACTAAAACTCTCGCTCACAATATGAATCTAGAGAAGGCTGCTCTGCTAGACTGTCTCTGCTATGCATGGCATCTACCTCCTCCCTAGCTGTAGGCTCAGTAGAAGTCAGATCTGGTATGAAATCATCAAACTCTGCCCAATCAAAATCTGACTCCAAGGGATCTGTATCATCATCACAAAACAAATCTGTCTCACGGTCAAGAACCGGCTCTGCCGACTGAAATGTATCCTGGACCAGGATTGCGCTCTCCAAGCTCTCCTCTGCTGGCGTCTCTGCATCAGCAGACTCTGAAGGTGAGAGGATGGACTGTGCGACTGGATCAGCCCAAACTGCCTCATCATCTATAATCACAAAGTCACAGTCCTGGTGGATGTCTAGCCCTGCATCTGTCATCTGCTCTGAATCAGTGGTCGGCTCTGAGCATGCTGAATCTCTGACTCCGATATCCTCGACCGTTTCTATTTGTACACTCTCACCCTCGACGCGAAAGTATACCTTCCTGCTATCATGGTCGGTCACTGCCTTGGCTGTGTCCAAGAACGTGTGACCTAGAATGATGGGGGTATCGGTCACTGACTCAGGGATCTTCATGTCCAACACAACGAAGTCCACGGTGATTTGCAGGCCCTGAATCATGACAACAACATCCCTCAGCAACCCCTTCAACCTCTTGACAGATCGATCAGCAAACTGAAGGACTGTCTTGCTCTGTCTTAGAGTGCCCAACTCGAAACGGTCGAGAAGGGCTGCCGAAAGTAGGTTGATCGATGGACCGCTGTCTAATAGAGTGCGGTCGAACCTTTGCTCTCTGATGTGGCATATGACATACGGGACTTCTGAATCTAGCCTCTTGGCCGGCAGATGGTTCAGGATCGCGAAACACGTGGCTCTGGTCAGCACATGGATCTCGGACTGGTGGTTCCTCCTCTTCCTCCTAACTATGGTCCTGTCTCTGAGTGATCTCTGGAGTAGAGGGATGTGCTGCAAAGCCTCCTGAAGAGTCAGCTGAATGTGGAAGCGGTCGATCATCTGCTGGCTGAACTCTTCCTGCTGCCTCTTTTTTGGATTTTCTATTTTCTTCCCCTTTCCCATGTGAAATGCTTTAGGGAAGGGGATCACAGGGTCCTTCTCAGATGAAGGACTAGGAGAGGGTCTAGGGTGCTCGACGGTAGAATCCACACATACATCAAGCACCACAGGTGGATCAGAAGAAAACAAACCCTTTCCTTTATTACCAGAAGTGTCCTGAGATACATGAACAGAAGGAAGGACTACATGACTCTCAGAAGTAAAAACGGTGGCATCAGCACCACCCTCGGCTGGTCGACTCGCGACATGAGCACAGCGCTCTAGCTCGACAACATCGGTGGCATCAGTACCGCCTCCTCCATCTGGTGAAGCGACGACATCAGTACCGTCAGTGGGATCAGCATCCATGGTGGCATCAGTACCACCATCATCATCTCTAGTGGCATCAACACTTCTCTCCTCCTCGCCTGGCGCTCTAGAAGTGTCCTCGGGTCATCGCTCAGACGAGGCACCGCCTGCTGGCATCCTACCGCTCCTAAGTGTGACAAAGTCAGTATCAAAAAGATATGCACACATATCACCAAATGAATCACTCGGAATGGCATACTCTGTGAAATCTACCTGCTCAGACTTCCTCTTGAGGTAGTTCAGGTTCGGATCGATCTGGGCAGGGATGGCAGCCTTCCCTCTCACAATATCCCGCATCTCCTGGCGGAACTCATCCATCTCCCGTCTGAATGTAGCCTGCTGATCGGTAAGGAGGCGGGCTGTGTCATCTAAGGCGGGGTTCTCATAGGATGGCCCATGAGAACCTGACGGGTGGCCTCGCTGGTAGTGAGGCTGCTGCTGTGGCTGGTGCTGCGGGTGAGAGGGGTACGACTAGGGTTGATACTGCTGCTGCTGAGGCTGATCTCGCCTCCAAGAATGTCCCTACTGATAGGGACGAAGACCATACTGCTGTGACTGCTGCTGCTGGTACACTTGGGGCTGCTGTTGCTGGTGATCTCTCTAATGGCCATACTAGCCACCCTGTCCTGACGGCTGCTGCTGGGGTTGGCACCTCCGGCCGACCAACGGAATCCGGGATGGTCTCATCGTATAACGATCTGGGGTCGGTCGTACCAAATCCCATTGACATCCATCAACAGCTCTGACTCGCACGGGGGTGGCGGTAGTACTGCCAGAGGCTGATCCGGCTGGTAGACCACCATCTGCATGTCTGGAGATGGTGGCGACTAGTAGTGGGACTGCGGCTACTGGTATGGCTCCGCCTCTACAAGATGGACTTGTCTAGGCTACTGGGGTCTGGAGCACTGGGACGAGCTGCCGGTGTTACTCGGATCGCCTCGTGCCTGAATACGTGGCTAGGAAGCCGTCTGTTCCTCTTGGAGACACATGCGCTGTGTCTTTAGGTCCCTCAGAGTCTGTGCCATGTGCTCCATCTGCATGATGCCCTGGCACTGCTTCTTCTCTATGATCTCCATCCGGTCCAGCTTCTCGCTGATGATACCCATGTCTGCAGCTGTGGACTCGGCCTGTGCTGTTGCCGCTGACGAAGTGGATGGACCGGCGTCAACCCGTGCGATCCTCTGGTACTGCACGGTCTGTGGCTGGGGGCGTCCCTGTGTGTAGAGGCGGGTCTGGGACATCGCCATGTAGTTCTCGGCCATCTCCTCGTAGATGGCCCAGACCTGGTCCTCATCCTTGGCGAAGTAGGACCTGCCACAAGAAGCATTCACCAGGCCCTATAGCTCTGGTGTCAACCTGCAGAAGAAGCTCTGAACAAGGTTCGGCTTCGAGATCTCATGGTGCGGGCATATGTGTATCAACTCTCGGAACCTCTCCTATACCTCGTGGAATTGTTCATTGGGGAGCATGGAGAAGTTGCTGATCAGGGCCCTCGCGGCATTCGTCCGCCCGAGTGGGCAGTACTTGTTCAAGTACTCGGTGCGGAGCTGCTCCCAGGTGTAGACAAACATCCCCAGATGCTTCAGCCAGGTGGCTGCTCTGTCCGCTAGTGAGAAGGGGAAGGCAATCATGCGGATGGTATCCTCGTCCACCTGTCTGTCGTGGATTGTGCTGCAGATCATCAAGAACTCCTGAAGGTAGAGATGGGGCTCTTCTGTGGCGAGCCCATGGAACCGGGGAAGGAGCTGCAAAGTGTTTGGGGGGAACTTGAAGTCCCCCACGATGGCTGGTAACACGACCCAACGGTGCATCAAAGTCGATCCGTGGTTGTGTAACTCTCGTATCGGTCTCGGCTAGTCCGGTGCTGCCGCTGCTGCGGCAGCTGCTGCATCATCGGGTCTCCTCGGCCCGTCTCCTGGCCCACGTTGATCACGGTCTGCTCTCATCTGCTCCATCTCTCACCTCATCTCTATCATGAAGGCTCCCTGATCCCTCAACTGCTGCTGCACTGTCTCCAAGGAGGCGATCAGGGTGGAGTTGATCGCACCCTGGTCCAAGATGAAAGTCTGCTCTAGTCGGGGACCTCCGGTGCAATCGTCACTGCTGTCGGCCATGGTCTCTGCAAAGGCAAAAGACCCAATCTCAGGTGCCGATAAATCAGTCTGCGGTCTCTCATCCGGCACTAGCATCTCAGGAACAGAAGAAGGGTGGTCGAGGGGGAACAGGGTGGAGTCAAACTCAGGTTCGGAGAGCGGGTCTCGGCTCTCGGGAACCAACCTAGATGAGCGGGCATAAGGGCTGGGAAGCGGTGCAGCCAGAGGCTACCTAAGGGACCTCCTGCCCATCATCTTGATCTGGCGAGTCGGGCGGATGGGATCTGGAAACAACAATGATCAGCAAGCAAACCCCTGATTGACCTATGCAACACGAGCTGAAGACCGTAAGAGTTCGGTCAATTATCTTTTCAGTTTTTATTATGTGATCAAGTCAAGATAGCAGAGCGATTACGTGACCTGTTGGGAATCCGGTTCCCCCAGGAGACTGGACCGCTCCCGAACTAGATCTTTCCCAGCCAGTACAAGTTGCGGACCATTTACCAGCTACCCGATCAGCTCGCTCGGTTAAGGATATCGCGGCCCGCTTTACCGGAGACCGGAGCGATCCTCACTGGAAAATGACTAGCCCAGAAGCAGTAGTCTGAAAGGGGTCCAGATATGGCTCTATCCTAAGGTGCGGGTCACTCTCTCGCACATGCAAACCATACAAGGAGGGGGTTGCTCTCCCCAAGACAGGTTTTTCTTGATGAGTGTCTTTTAGGGTCAGATAGAGTTAACAGTCCCAATTTTATGGTTTTAATTTTTAGGTGTTTTTCAAATAAAAACAAACACCTAATGATTTTTTCGGTTCTCCTGGTTATTTAAGACCAAAAACACGGGGAGAAGTCGAAAAAGCCTATGCGTGTGAAATCAATGATGCATGCAGAGTAAGAAATGTGTACTTGGCTCCAGCAGTCTACATACAAAATGATCCGCGCAGAATTTAAAGACAGAAATAAAACTACCTAAATGATGCAGGCGGAAATCCGAGCCCTAAGCAAGCAGTTCTACTCGAAAGAACGATGGCTAAGTGGTCAATCAAGAGGAGTCGGTGTCCGGTCTCGGATGCAGATCGGTGCCCGCCACAACGGGTCCTTCTAGCACTGTATACGACCTCTAGTGGCGCGTGACCCCTCAGGTGACCAAATAGTCTTTTTATTAATCTTTTATTCTTTATCCAATTAATCGGTGTATAGGTACAAGCAAGGTTATTAAGGTGTTTGGATCCTAATTATTTACGTCACAGTCAAGCAAAAGTCTTAAGGCTAGGGGCTGAAATCCGTGAGAATCGGAAAGGCAGGAAATAAACGGTAGAAAGCCGCGTAAAAACCACGAAAAACCGAGGGGTCCCCCGAGCACACCGGTGCTCGGCGAAACATGCCCCGAGAGTCTAAGTGTCTGTCTGATTGTCCCGTCCTTGTATTATTACAATAATTCAAATAATGCAGGAAAGAAACCTAAACTAATCTAAGCTACTCCTCCCGCACTCTGTTGTCTCCTCGCGCTCTCCTGTGGCTCCGTACAGAAGGGAGCCGCCTCCGATTGCCGCGGTTACGTCGACTCTTCGAGAAGAGCTACCTCGGTCTTTGGGCCCTCGCAAGAAACAGAACAGAGTGTGTCACAAACCAAGTAAACAAAGCAAATAAAATAATACATGGTATATGTGCAAAAATTAGAAAATAAAAATAAACAAGCAAAACAACCAAAAACAAAAATAAAGGAAAATAAATAAAAATAAAATAAAATGAAAATAAAAAGAAAACAAAAAGTCGCGAAAAGCCGTGGACAAAGAAAAAGCCGCAGAAAGCCACAAAATCAAAAGAAAATAAAAACCAAGAAAATATGACTACTAAGCCGTGCTCCATGGCAACGACGCCATTCTGATGGGCCACTTGATAGACTAAGGTAAAGGGCTCACTAAGGTCGTTGCGACCTTAGTCACTCGGGACTCAGAGCTCGATCAAGAAACAAAATCGGACCACCAAATAAAGAGAGAAAAAACAATGAAAACTAAAATCGCAGTCCTAGTTAGGTGATTAACCTGGTATAGCTCCCAAGGTCGGTCTCGAGGAGCACTAGTTGGCCTCGCAGCCTACGAAGTAGTCGAAAAAGGAAAGAAAATAAAAACAAATAATTTTTTGGTGGTTTTTAGTATTTTTATTTTTTTTTGGATTTTTAATAATGGAGAAAAAGGATAAAAATGCAAAAACAATCAACTTCAACCAATTATTTAAATACTCAAAAATGGTCCAAAAATTCAAACAAAAATATTTTTATGTTTTATATGTTTTTTACTATTTTGGGGGAAATTTTTGAGATTATAATTTTTATGGAATTTCCTAAAAATCAAAGAAGGTAGAAATCAAAGAAAACTGTCCAGTCAGGATTGGAGGACCAAATTAAAATAAAAAATGGTCCTAAAAGAGCCTGAAGGAATTTTTTATGAAAAATAGAAACAATGAATAAAATTCAGGAAAAGATATGAATTTTTGAGTTTTCTAAGATTTTTTAGATTTTTATGAGTTTTTAAGGGTTATTTAATTTTTAAGCTTTTTACAAATCCAAAAATAGTCAAAAAGGCACAGAAATTCAAACATACAAAAACACATAAGATTTGATTTTATTAGAATTTTTAAAATGGTTTTTATTTTTTTTAGAATTTTTAATCAGGATAGAGGACAAAATGAGTGTTTTTGAATTTTTAAAAATAATAAAAGGCCTAAAAAATGTACCAAATTTTTAGTGAAAATTTTACACAATGACAGGAGCCACGTATCCAATTTTCACGAAATTTAGACTTGATTTGATATTTTATTAAACTCAAAAACTAGCACACAGTGCATAGGGACCTATCTGCAATAAAAGGTACCTCTAAGGGCTAAAAAGTAATAAGCTCAGAAACCTGGGGGTCCCTCGTGCAAAATTTCCAAGTCCCCACGCGCGTTGCACATGGTCTGGGCACAGAGGGACCTAAATGTAATAAACTTACTTCCAAGGACTTATTAGCAACATGTGCTAAAAGTCTAGGGAAGAAGTTGCAAAATACCTAAATATTTCAACACATGTCGAATAAAAGTGTTCACAGGGGTATGGATGCAAATATCGAAAAGTATATTTCATTCAATAACACCTCAAAATATTAGCCCAGATAATGCAAATTCACCAAACACCACGTGACGAAGCACGTGTCTCACATATACAGGGATGAAAATGCAAATACTTTAAAGGTCCAGGTCCTAAGTGCAATTATCCAAAAATAAAAACAACTATATTCTATATTTACAGGACAAAATAATAAAAACAGAAAAGAAGAGGGCCTAAGGGTAAATTACCCCTTATTATCCGAGGGCTGGAGGCGCGCCACGTGTAATATCGAACGGCTGAGGGGGTGCAGCGCCTCTGCAAAGAAGTCGGCTCGGATCAGACGGTTGGGGGGTGTCCACATGGCTGATCGGACGACGGTAGGATAAAGGACACCCCTTTGTTGGCTTGGACAGTCCAGATCAACCCTTGAAGATCTAACGGTGATGGACTGCTCCTCAAATGAACGGATCTGATCAAAACTGGAGCTACGAGGGTGAACGGATGGCTGAGGAAGGTCCTGGATGAACAGGTCACCGGCGAAGTTCGCCGGCTCGATACTCGCGCTGGGGGCCTCCTCTGCTGCTACTAAAGTGCGGAATGGATCCGCCAAGACGTCCCACAGCTACTGAGCTCCTCCGATGACGCCGGGGGGCTCCGAGGAGCTCCGACGACGAAGGCAGAGCTGGGCTCCTGTGCCTGAATGTGTAGACCCTCAGATGGGTCTCTTCTAACATGAAAAGTAGCACAACAAGCTCCTGTGTCGAGGGCAAAGTGCCTCGACCCGGTTAGAGGGGAAATGGGCGGCTGGTGCGTCGGGATGGTCGGCCTCCAGCGAAGCGACGACGGTGGTGATCGAAGTTCCTACTTCGGGGCGAACTGGGTTGGATGGACTGGCGTAGAACGTGAAGAGGAGTATGGCGAAGATGACTGGATAAACCGATGATTGAATGGACGAACGGAGTGGCCGGAATCGACGAAATGGATGATCGAAGCGATTTGGGGGTAATCAGAAATTAACGAAAGATAGGAAGAATCAAGGCTACCTGGTGAATGTAGTCGACTGGGGGTGAGCTGAGGTAGCTCTGGTCGTCGCCTTGAGGGTCGTCGGAGGCCCGAGGCTCGGGCGCTGCTCTGGGCAGCGCATGACGGCAAGAAGCTCGCCGGATCAGTGGCGGAGGGGTCCTTCTCCTCTCTGCAACACACCGACAGCTAGCTGTCACTCTAGGGTATCTAGTGGAGGTCCTGGGTGGAAGAAGTAATGCCAAAGATGGCATGAAATGGCAGCCTAAGCTGGAGTTTTATACGGCTAGGGGTCCGGCTAGATGAGGGTCGGTCGAGCATATCGGAGCTCGGATCCCTAGGCAAAACGCCGGACGTGGATCTCGGATGCAAGAGGAAGGATTAGGACCCCGGTTTAAGGATTTTGTGTTCGGATCAAGGCGCTATAATTTGGAGCAATCGGATCAGGCGCCCAGATCCACGAGAGGAGGGTCCACGGGGGAGAGTTGATCGGGGGTCAAAATCCCCCGTGGACCAATGGGAGCGCGCCATTTATTAATTATTTGGAAATTAAATAAAAAATAGTAAATGGCCGAATTTCGAAAAAGTTAAAACATGGAAAATGTTTCATTTTTTGAACTATTTTTAGTGATTTTTATTTATTTTTTTGAAATAAAAAAAATGTATTTACAATATAGTATTATTATATATAGGTATATACAATATACATTTTAAATTTTTAATTTTTAATTATTTATTTTTATACATTTTATTCCAAATTCATATTTTATTATTTATAACATAAAATTTGGAATAATAGGGTATTTTTATTTTATTTTTATTAATTATTTACAAGGGTTAAATAAATAGTTTTATTTATATACATACATGGTATATGTACAATGTTGATTTTGATTTTTATTTTTATTTCTTTTTATTTTGTTTTTATTTTTGTGATTTTTATTTTATTTATTTACATTATGAAATATAGAGTATGTACATATTTTTATAGGTTTTTATTTATTTATTTATAAGGAGAAGTAAATAGATATGTTATTTCTATGTACATGGTTTATATACAATGAGGAAGGAGTTTTAATTTCTTTTTAATTTTCTCTTATTTTTCTCAATTTTATTTTAATTTAATATTTACAAATATATACATATAAATAGACACCCATTTTTATTTTGAATAAGAGGAAAATAATTTTTTATTTATTTATAGGTGTATGTACATGAGTTTCCCTATCTCTCTCTACTTGGGTTCTTTTTATGGTCAGGCCCATGCTGAGCCCTCCCTTGGGATTAGGTCGCTCAATATTTATTCTAAATATCTCCCTCTTTTTCTTTTATTTCATTATTCTTTTATTTATGCACAAAAACATGCTAATAATGCATATTTACACAATGTATGCTGAATGATAATTATTGCTATTTACATATATCTACATGTGTTTTGCATAGGTTTTGTAGCTAAAATAAAAGAATAAAGAGTGATGAATGGGTATTCATCATGCATCCCAGGTGATACAGCCACCGTCGGATTTCGAAGCCCCAACGCCGTCCGATCGAACCTCCACGATCTAATCCTAGCCGTTGGAGCTGAAGAGGTATTGCGTGATAAGGGTGCGCCATGTGTCAAGTGGACGGCTCACAACCGTCTGATCCGCCCCTTAGCCTGGGTATTTTGCACTGCTAACCCTGGCCCTTTTTTTATTTAATATTTAGAATTAAAACTTTCATCTGCAGTTCAAAAGTTTTGTAATAATTGCAATTAGACCCTTTAACTTTTTAGATTTGCACTTTAGTCCTCGTCCACGTCACCTCACGTGACTGGGACACGTGGTTTTTGGGTATTTTGCTCTAATGTTCCTGAACTTTTTGATAATTGCATTTATGCCCCTGTGCGTAGTTAATTAAATATATTTTTGGGTTATTTGCACTCCTGTCCTGCCGGTTTTTGTTATTTACAATTATACCCCTGTGAACAACAGAACACGTGCTTTACACGTGAATTTTTGGTATAATTGCAACCAGACCCATGACATTCTGTGTATTTGCATTTATGCCCCTGCCAGCCATGTATTTTCTTGATGTTGCTAGTATTTATTTAACGCATCCATAAATTGCTAAAAAATCTACAAAAATCATGTTAGGCTCCTGTTGCATAGTAGTATCACGACATATTTTTATTTTGCATAATTATTACATTTTATTATTTATAAAAATTCAAAAACTTTCATTTTCATTACTGTTTACATTATAAAACCCATAAAAATTATAAAAATATCCCAGAAAATTCCCAAAAATATATTTTACTTGTTTTAGTGTTTTTAAATTTCAGTCCAAAAATCACTAAAAATACAAAAGAAAACTCCTAAAAATTAGAAAACCCCCAAAACCTTCCTAATAATCTTAAAAATTCTGGAAAAATCCTAAAAATCTAATTTTTATCTCTAAATTTTCTTTATTTTATTATCTTTCAGTGAAGATTAATTTGGAAAATTTTTGTTACTGATTTATATTTTATTTCTCCATTTCTGTTCTAGCCTTTTACTTTATCCACTGTTTTCAGTATTTTTGACTTTAAAAAGAAAAAAATTGATTAAGAAAATTCTAGAAAAAACACAAAAACATTAGAAAAACATAAAAGAGCCAAAAATAGTTTATTTCCTAATTTTTGAGTATTTATACTTATTTTTGTAAATACTTTATCCTCTCTTTTCTTATATTGTCTATATATTCCTTTTTAGAGAAAAGAATATAAAAAATACAAAATATAAAAAGAAAATATAAAATCGGAAAATTTAATATCAAAATGCAAAAATATAAAATTAAAAATATATATATAAAGATATATAATTAAAAAACCCACAAAAAATCCACATTGGTTAAGTAGTTCACTAGACATAGGCTTTGACTTTTTGTCTGCTCACTTTACACCTTTGTTTCCTGTGTTCGACCCCTACTTGTTTGCCGTTGTACATTTTTAGTAGGGTATAATAAAATTTAACCCTTGCTCTTGATTGCCTGATTAATTATGTGGGTTAATTGTTGACTAGCGTGAAGGCTTGAGTAGTCGCCCCATCGACAGTGAGTCTGATTTGTCGGACCACTATTTAGTGGCTCTCGTCTTCTCATTTTTTAGATACCCCAACCCACCTCATACCACTAACCAAACATGTCCCTAGAATTGCCATTGCACTGCAAAATCTTAAGTTTTGAAACATTGTCCACTCCATAACCACTGTCACCTATAGGAAACCGTCGACATTAACGATTAACGCTGATGGTTAGAGAGTACAATAGCGGCGATTACTCTCCATTGATTTAAACTAGGGGTGTTAATTGAATCGAATACCTTCAAATCTGGAATAATTTTTTTTCAATTCATTATAAAAGTTACGAATTCTAACGAATTCACTGATTTAACAGGTTTAGTTCATTTTGAGTTTTGAATTCAAATCCAATTCATTTTAGTTTGAGTTTGAAATATTAAGTGAATTTTTAAAGTTTATATAAATAATATTATATGAAGAATATGATAATTTAAAGGTTTTATTATATAATTCTAATTTTGAGTATATATTACTAAGGTAAGTTGAAAAACAATATAATCAAGGAAAATATCAAACCAATAATATAAGGTAAATAAAATTACATAATTTTTACAATTGTTATATATCCTTTCCAATATAAATATACTCTTTTTTCTATTATAAAGAAATCAATAAATACTATATAATTATATGAGCTTATCGAAAAATATTTTGGTTGGAAAAGCTAAACACATTATGATTATTATTGCATGTTAAAAGGACAAGAACAAGCTCATATAGAAAGTTAATACAAATTAACATTATTGTTTGAAACAATGGAGATAGTAAAAAATAATGTAGCAAGATAAACATCTTCATTAAGCATGAAGATCTACTATATCGAAAAACTAAAGCGATGAAAATGAAATATATAATTTTTTTATGTATAAAGGAATACCTTACATTATGTTGAGAAGAGCTCGTATATTATTCATGTGATGATAAATATTGCCTTGGCATAGATAATCTTTATGCATAGCCATGCAATGAAAATCAAATCAACAAAAGGATAGAGAGATCTAAATAAACTTCGAACTATGACAAGTGGTGAGGAAATTGAAGTAGCAAAATCATCATTTTCACATGTTAGGAGAAAGACCACCATGATATAACATGTGTGTTTGTGATCTTCCGTATATAACGAAAATGAGAATGAAAAAGGTAGGGTAGGGAATGTGACAACATGAAAATAAATATGAGGTGAGGAATTGGAATAATAATTTTAAATATTTTATCTTCCTTAGTAGATTTTATGACTAATATTTTTTCTCTTTTTATATTTATATTTAGTTTTTAACTAATAGGATTACACATGCACACACACACATACATACATACATATTAAATTGGATTTGACTTGGAGTGCTTTCTAATCCTCTAATACCTCTAAATTTCTAAATAACATGTTAAGATTGATTAGTGTACTTATACAAAGTATTTCATACTAACTTACTATCACTAGGCTAAAATAAGAAGTAAAGATGAGAACTTAGATGTTTTATATAACCAATGCATGAAAGACCCATGATTTTGACTCATAACATATTTCGGAGTCAAACCACTCTAAATTAGTTATAAAGGGGAAAGGAAAGAGATTGTGTCTCACTACGAGATGACGAATCTCCATTTCAATAACTTTATTCTTTCATTTTGGTCTTAAATCCCTAGCTAAATGCATGTATATATCATTAATTAGTGAAAATAAATACTCAATAATTCACAATTCATATTGTTCAAATACTATAATAAAAGACTGTATAAAATATTATATTTATGCCAAAATAAAGGAATAAAGAATGAAAAAGAAAAGAAAAAGAATGAGTTGTCAAAAACATCGAGTGACCTTAGCCCCGAGACCTAGTCATCATGATGACTTGGACGGTAAGGATGAAAGTATGGGGAGATAGGGCATTCAACTGTACAGAGAATACACTATAAACCCTGACACTACAGGCGGGTGGGTCTAAGGGGACGGTCTTAAACCGTCCTTTTTGTCTCTAGAACCATCCCCTCTGATCAACGGGGACGGTTCCTAAACCGTCCCTTCAGCCACCGTCTCATTTGACTATATGGGACGCTTCTGACAACCGTCTCATGTAATCAACCATTGGGGATGGTTGTAACCGTCCCTTACACGAAGGCTATTAGGGACGGTTGCGACCGTCCCTACAACCTATAGTATTAGAGACGGTTAGCAACCGTCCCTAATGGGCTTCAACATTTTGAAACGGCCCCAGAAAACCTTTGGGGACGGTTATCCCCGTCGCATGCGTTACGCAGATGGGACGGTTGTAACCATCCCCTTTACCATAGCGTCTATAGCGACGCCGACATAAGTGTATAAGGGACGGTTTTAACCGTCGCGTCTGCCCAACTAGAGGGGACGGTTACAACCGTCCCTAATAGTCTTCTGTTGGCGTCGTTATAGACTATTCCAGGCTTCTGTTGACGTCGCAAAAGACCTGCACAGTAGAAGGGACGGTTACAACCGTCGCATACATTTGCCTTTAGGGACGGTTGTAACCGTCCCCTCTACTATTCAGGTCTTTTGCGACTCCAACAGAAGCCTGGAATAGTCTATAGCGACGGCAACAAAAGACTATTAGGGACGGTTGTAATCATCCCCTCTAGTAGTAGCATCTATAGCGACGCCAACAGAAGGGTAGACGGGACGGTTTTAACCGCCCCAATTTCGCTTACCCTAATGGGGACGGTTTGAACCGTCCCCAATAGTCTCCGTGATTTGTTCTGGCTGGGGGGACGTTTCTGTAGCTCTAGAGGGGACAGTTACAACCGTCCCCAATAAACCATGACAGGAAAAAAAAATTTATATATTCTGATATCTTCCTTACATCATTCAATATTACACCTGACAACAATATGAACATAATAAACTCTACAACCCACTGCACCTCTCCTCCTAAGTCTCTGCTCTTTGACCCAGCAAAAACCTCTATGCGGGTCATTTCTCGTTCATTTTCCCTCAACTATAAAAAGTTAACCAACTTCTTAAAATTGTTTTAAGACTCAAAATTAATCGTTATAAATATTTTTTAAATACTTACAAAGTCGTCCTTCAATTGGTTGGTGTTCTTCCTTCTCATCTTATGCGTCGACCTAAACCCTTTCGAACGATTCGTCGTATTCTTGGAAGAAATCGACTGAAATTTCACAAAGTCAGTATAAAAATAAAAGAAACAACTATAAGAAAACTATATACATACCGCAAAATCCTCAATAGACCAAAAATTAATCAGCTCCCTCCATTGCTCTGGTGTAACACCAGGAGGGATATTCTGCACAAGCTGCTCATATGGAATCTGGGGGTTGAAGTACTACAAATGGAGAAATAAATATAGTCAATATGTAAATATCTTGATATTAAATATTAATAAAAAATCTTACCTTAGCTTTTATGCGTCCCTTATATCGACGCAACATCTCAGCAGCATGGGATAAAATCTGAGAATCGACATGGGTACTGCGTTCCCATGTAAATACAGCCTGATACAACAAATATAATAACGATTACGTCATAAAATGCAAAAACTGTTTTAAGATTTCAGTATACCTCCAGATCAGCAAGTATGGCAGCCTTGATAGCATAAGGAAGCTGTCGGAAGTCGTGGGTGGTGATGGGGACGCGCGCACGGGCAACCTGGCCAAGGTAGCTCTGGAACTCCGTGGAGTTCTCTCCTACCGCATCTCCGCCAACAATGCGTACAGGTAACGTCTGCCCTGGTGCAAGACGGTCTAAGAATCTACACTGAGACGGTCCACGCCGTCTCGGTGTAGCTCCACTACCTGCATCAGAAGAACCGCCCTGTGGCTGCTGGGGAGGTTCAGGGACCTCCCGAATACGTCTAGGTCTAGGAGCCATGTCTGCAATTTTAAAGAAGCATTTCAAATATATACATTTCGATAGATGACAACAATTTCAATTAATAGAAATTGAAAATAAAAAAACATTACCTGAAATTGCTAGTTCCAAGTTCCATTGTCGTTGTCTAATACCTCATTCAAAAAATCATTGGAGTTATTTTGATATGCTACATCATTGTCTAGTGCATCTGCCTCTTCGTTTACATCGAAGAAATCTCTCGGTGTTGTTCTAATTGGTATTATCCATCCACTAACTGAGTTATCTGGAACATAAAAGACCTGTTCGACCTGACTGGCAAGCGTATACGGTTCATTTGTTTGTAACCTACCTGTTTGCTTTAAAGAAAGAACCCCATTTCTATCCTTTTTGTAACCTACTCCAACTCGACCAACATCGAACCAGATGCAATGAAATAGAACACACCTTGCATCATGTGTAAAACTGATTTCAAGTATATCAATAATCTCGCCATAGTATCCGTCAATTTCAGCATTGAGATCAGCCTTCACTATTACTCCTGAAAGTTGTGACGCTTTATTTTCATCAATTGACTTCTTTCGAAATCTAAACTCGTTAACGATATAGCCAGAATGTGATATTATCAATGAGTATGGACTCCTGTGAATTATATCGAGATTTGCGCTCCACCGTTCATCTTTGGTAACTTTTAATATTTTAATTTTATCCCCGAACCATTTCAGAAAGTCTGATTTGCTAGTGGTTGTTGACTGAAACTCTTCGAAGAAAGAATCTACCTCGTCTACTTGCATCAAAATATAATAATGAATAAGATCTCTTTCAATGTCTGAAATACTACGACGGGTACTCTTTAGGATAGCTCGGCCATTCTGTTGAAATATCCAAATTTTATTTGGATCTTCTGTCCACAACTCACCATCATTATTTCGTTCGAACCTATCGAATCTAATACTCTTTCCATCACCCATATACATGTCACAAAATGTGATACATTCTTCACATAAATATCCCTCAGCAATACAACCTTCAGGTGCAGCTTTGTTAAATACCATATTCTTTAATTTCCGTAGATATCTTTCAATTGGATACATCCATCGATACTGCACAGGACCACATATCCGGGCTTCGCTAGCAAGATGAATAATGAGATGAACCATTATATCAAAAAATGAAGGTGGAAAGAGCTGCTCCAGCTTACAAAAAGTTATAACTATATCTGTCTCTAGTCTGAACAATACTTCCGGGTCTAAAGTCATCGAATACAAAGCCTTAAAAAACTGACTGACTTCAATCAGTGGCTGCAAAACATCTGGATCCACAACTCCTCTGATTGACAACGGAAAATGAACTTGCATAAGTATGTGACAATCATGACTTTAAATGACGATATCTTTCTTTCCGTCATATTTATGCATCTGCTAATTTGAGAGGAGAATCCATCGGATACTCTAACAGATTTAATAAAATCCAGTATCTTATCTTTGTCAGCATTGGATAAAGTATACACTGCTTCAGGAATTATTACTTTAGAATTGTCAGACTCAATCGGATGTAATTCGGGTCGGATACCCAATTGGATTAGATCACGTCTAGCTCGCAAACTGTCTTTGGCAGTACTAGAGATATTCAAAATTGAAAGAATATTTTCCATAACATTCTTCTCTATATGCATCACGTCCAAGTTATGACGGACCTGTAAAGTATGCCAATAGGGCAGCTCCTGAAAGAATATACTTTGTTTTCGCCATCCACCTGTATTCTTCCTCTTTGTTAATCGGCCTAGAGAGAAGTTTCCCAAATTTTTTTGTTCCATCCACATTGTGCTTCCTGATCGGTGAGCCAAACTTAAACGACGTCCAAACGGTTGTCCATCGAATTTGTAATTATTTTCACTTCTTAACCATCTATGACTGACCGGTAAGAAACGACGATGTCCCAAATAACATTGTTTCATACTCGCATTTAGCCATGTCGAATGTGTTTTATCCATACAAATCGAACATGCGAGTTTATCTTTCGTACTCCATCCTGATAAATTGGCATATGCTGGAAAATCATTAATTGTCTACAATAAAGAAGCACGCGTTGTAAAGAATTCTTTCTTTACCGCATCATACGTACTAACTCCAGAATTCCACAGAATCTTTAGTTCGTCAATCAAAGGTTGCATATATGTATCTATCGCATTACCTGGCCCCTTAGGACCAGGTATCAATAACAACATCATCATAAAGGTAGATGCCATTGACATCCATGGTGGCAGATTATATGTAACAAGTATCACAGTCCAAATAGAGTAACTCGTACTCATATTTCCGAATGGATTAAAGCCGTCAGAAGCAAGACCCAATCGTACGTTTCTTACTTCTTCTGAAAACGATGGATACATTTCATCAAACTTGCTCCACTCCTCTGTATCTGATGGATGTCGCATAACACCGGTTACATCTTTCCTTTTGATATTACTGTGCCATATCATCATTTTAGCTGTTCTTTCGTATGAATACAATCGTTGTAATCGGGGAATCAAAGGAAAGAACCTTAAAATCTTCTCTGGTTTTTTCCTCTTCTAATCAGTATCATTATTCTTATATCTGCTACTTTTGCAGTCAGGACATTTATCTAAATTTGAGTAATCCTTCCAATATAAAATGCAGTCGTTCGGACATGCGTCAATTTTCTCGTAGTTCAGTCCAAGTGCACGAAATCTAGACTTAGCATCCTTCCAGTCCTTTGGAAAGTTTTCTGGATTATTTAATAATGTCCTAATCAAAAGTAAGACATCTGTAATCGTAACCGCTGTACACCGATTCTTCACTTTTATCTTAAACATCTCCAGAAGAAAACGTAATCAAGACATTTTGACTCCAGAGCATAATGGCTTCTCTGCATCTTGTATTTTTTCATGCAACGTATCCGGAAGCGAATCCATCATTTCATCGGTGTCATGTCCTCGAATGTTATCTATCATCTCAAATATAGCATCACGGTCTTGTATTTCTGAGACATCTCTTTCAGTATCACCGTGAACATTACTATCTTCTTCTAAATTAACTCATTCACCATGATATGTCCAATTCGTATAATGTAGCCAAAATCCATTTAATATCAAATGCTCGTAAACTGTGGCTCGATTTTGGGTCAAAGTATTTTTACATCTTATGCAAGGACAATGTATCTTATCTCCTTCACCTCCTACAATATGATAGTGTGATTCATATCGAAAAGCCCAGTCTATGAATCCGATAACTCCTTTATTATACGTCTGATAGTCATCGAATCTTTTGTTCATCCAACTTTTATCCATTGCCTAAAGGTAAGATATAAAGTTAATTTCAAAAATCTTTGGTAATGTTCATAACAACAACATGACATCATTATTAACTAGGGTAGTTAACAGGTTTTAAGTACAACCTAACTATTCTACTAAATATCATGTGGCACACTTGGCCTTCGATCCAGAGAGTCCGGTCTCGGTCTACCCCTCCTCCTCCCGACAAATCGGGTTCAGGAGCAGCGCTTGGCAGGGCAGGCTGCGGCACGTAGGATCGAAGGAAAATGAATCGGCTATACACAAATATTCTACTTAATGAACAAATATTCTACTAAATATTATGTGGCACACTTGGCCTTCGATCCAGAGAGTCCGGTCTCGGTCTACCCCTCCTCCTCCCGAAAAATCGGGTTCAGGAGCAGCGCTTGGCAGGGCAGGCTGCGGCACGTAGGATCGAAGGAAAATTAATGGTCTATACACAAATATTCTACTTAATGAACAAATATTCTACTAAATATCATGTGGCACACTTGGCCTTCGATCCAGAGAGTCCGGTCTCGGTCTACCCCTCCTCCTCCCGACAAATCGGGTTCAGGAGCAGCGCTTGGCAGGGCAGGCTGCGGCACGTAGGCTCGAAGGAAAATGAATCGGCTATACAAGTCAAAGTTAATCTATAGTTAACATCCAAAGTTAATAACTATGTTTCACTACTATGTCTCTAATATAACTATGTTTAAAATAAGACTTACAAGCATTTACCTAAATTAATCATCTTTTATCACTAATAGCATTTAATCATAATCAAGATTAATCTACTGATTTAAGCATTTGACTAAACTAATCTACTGACTTAATCAAGATAATCACAATTAGGCATTTATCCACTATTTTTTAATCTACTATCTTAAGCATTTGACTAATTAATAAGCATATCAAAAAAATATGCAATCATAAGCATGATGAATATATAAGAAATTAAGAACAAAACTTACAACCAAGTAATGCGGCAGGCAAGGCAGCGGACGGGCGGCGGACGGACGGGCACGAGTTGAGGCCGAGGAGGAGGGCGGCGACGAGAGGGAGGTGGAGGAGGAGGAGGGCGGCGGCGAGAGGGAGGAGGAGGAGGAGGGCGGCGACGAGAGGGAGTAGGAGGAGGAGGGCGACGGCGAGAGGGAGGAGGAGGAGGAGGGCGGCGGCGAGTGGGAGGAGGAGGAGGGCGACGGTGAGTTGGGAGGAGGAGGAGGAGGGCGGCGGCGAGTTGGGAGGAGGAGGAGGGCGGCGGCGAGTTGGGAGAAGGAGGAGGAGGGCGGCGACGAGTTGGGAGGAGAAGGAGGATGACGGCGGCGGCGAGAGGGTGGAGGAGGATTGACGAGGCGGCGAGAGGGAGGAGGAGGAGGAGGAGGGCGGCGGCGAGAGGGAGGAGGACGAGCCGACGGCGGCGAGGTGCGTGAGGGAGGAATGGGTCGAATGAGAATGAGGAAGAGCCGCCTCCGTCGGGAAGGGTATATCACCATCGGGGACGGTCAAACAACCGTCCCCTATATGAATGATCGGGGACGGTTATGAGTGAACCGTCCCCTTTTCTAAGGGCAGAGGGCACGGTTTTGCAACCGTCCCCTATAACGAACTATCGGGGACGGTTGTAACCGTCCCCTATAGTTTGATATAGGCGACGGGCACAGTGGATTAATTGGGACGGTTATAACCTCCCCCTAAAGTTCCCGGGTTGACAAAAAAATGAACTGGGGCTAGCCTATTTCGGGACGGTTTGAGTACCGTCCCTAAAGGTCTTTTGTATAGGCGACGGACATAGTGGAGTAATGGGGACGGTTATAACCGTCCCCTAAAGATCCTGGGTTGACAAAAAAACAAACTGGGGCTACCCTAGTTAGGGACGGGTAAAGAACCGTCCCTAAAGGTCTCTTAATGGCGACGGTCAATACTAACCGTCACTATTACATTCGAAAGGGGACGGTTTGCTTCTGACCGTCCCCGATACTTTTATTGGGGACGGTTACTCCTTGACCGTCCCCAATAAGCGTCTCTAAAGGACGTCCAGTTTGTAGTGTTGATTTTATAGGTCAATAATTAGTGTTCGGGATATACTTTATTTTCCCAGTTTCACATATTAAATCAATAAACTTTGAACATAAATATTGTACATAAAATTTAAAAAAATACTAATTTTTTTTTACTGAAAAATAATGTACAGTGTGCTTTGGAGACACAAAATAAAAAGCCGTAAAGAAACGTTGCAAACTTGTATCTTCTCCACCAAGACTCAAAATTCACCAAACTCACCTTTATCGTAAACCAATCTCCAGAAGGTTCTCGATTCTGTAGCAAACCACAATCTCCTTGAGCCATCAAGGATTCAATACAGTCCAAGTGGCGACGATATTATGCTTCCTTCCAAGCGATCGTTGATCAACGATTCAAGTAGTGATTCGCTCCAGCAGAAGGTTAATGGTCATTGTAGATCGAGTGTGATGGTTGCTCGATTTGCCTCATGACTTATTTCATTGGGACTGATTCACATGGCATAGATGCTTCATATATTCAGATGGCATCCTGCTCAAATGCTTCAGGTGATGCTCTTCCGACCTCTGATGGTGGTTTCACTGCTACTAAGAATCGAAGGGGATGTTGATCTCCGATGAAGAGTCACTATCATGTGTAGTGTACTTGCAACAGAGCATGGTGTGTCTCTGGCAAAGAGGACACACTTGCATATGGAACTGGGACTTGAAGATGGATTCCTCAACTAAAAGTTAGAAGGTGATGGATGAATGATCAAGTCTAGGTAGATGATTGTAGGATTGTTGATGGTTCAAAATTAAATGGAATAGAAATCATAGAGAAGGGAAGGGCTGAGAGGAGAAGGGAGGAGGAGCAACAGAAGAAGAGAGGAATATACGAAGAGGACTATCTCACCTGGAAGTTTATTGAGGAGATCACTTGGGCATAGAGTTCTGGGGGTCGTGACCTCAACGCAATGGTAGCTCGAAATGGCGATGATCTCGTCAATGTTCTGGAAGGCGCTATTTCAATCAGAGGGATCACTACATGAAGAGTATGCAAGGAGTATGTAGTTTTACGTGATTTTGTATTTTTTATTATTAAAAAATATAAATAAATATTTGATGTTATGTTACCTCAGTCAAAAGAGTACGAGAAGTATGTAGTTTTCAGAGATTTTATGCGGGAGAATATGTGGTTTTATGCACGGAGTATATGATTTTATGCGATTTTATGTTATTATGTTGGTGGGTGATGAATCGATGTTTCATCATCTTTATTCTGTCATTTTGGCCTTAAAAACCCTAGTAAATGCTTGTAAATAGGCTTAATTTAGGCATTTTATCATCCATGCATTTGTGTATAAAATGTGCATAAAACACAGTTTTTAATGCCAAAACTATAGAATAAAGAAAAGAAAAGAAAAAGAATAAAATATTGTAAATATTTTATGACCCAAAACCCTGAGACCTAGGCATCTCGATGACTAGGTCGATAAGGAACAAAGTAGGGGGAGATAAGGGCCAAAATACAATAAAAATACATTGTATTTCATTCATTCTTTATTCATTTTGGGACCTATTTTTAGTTCCACATTTTATACCTCAAATAAAGAAACTTTCTACATGAAAGTTGTAGATAATTAAATAAAGAAAAATACAAAATTTATTTCACACAAAAATAATGTACAGATAAAAAGTTATGGTCTGAATAAAATTCCAGAATCCCAACTTCCCAGACCTATATCTCACAAATGAAACTCCAAATGCATCAAACTTACCTTTAATTGTATATAATTCAAAATAAGCTATTTAATGGCGGTGGTTTCGCATTTGGCGGAGCTACGGTTTGAAAGTTGAGTTTTGGACCCCTATTGTATACTTATATAGATTAAAATATTCATTTTATTATTTATTCATTATTTTTATAATTTTATATTTTTATAATTTTGTAAATATTATTTATAATATATTTGTACTTTAAATCCAGAATAAAAACTCAAAGAAAACTCAAAATAAAAATACTTGTAAATAATGTACATAGCTATAATACCTATATCTATACCTATAGAATTAACACTTTTATTTTATTTAATGTATAAAACACTTCAGAAAAATAAAATAAAAATATTTTTAAGTGTATAAAAATACCTTATAAATTTATAAAATAATAAACAAAAATAAAAAAATTTAAATACACAAAATAAAAATAAAATATCAAAATATATAGATTTGTATACCTATAAGGCTATAAAAGGTAATTTGTATTTTTATACCTCTAAAAAATAATTAAAAATCACTATAAAATAATTTATAAAATAATAAACATTTTTTATTTTGAAATAAAAAATTAATAAATTAATTTGCTATTTTTAATTGATTTTAGAAAATATTTTTTCCATGATTTTCCTGGTTCGTCCACGTGGACCAACCAGGGGGTCTGGAGAGTTGACCGGTGGGTCAACTCTCTGACCCACTCCTGCAGCCTGTCAGAGTTGCGTTTTTAGCCATTTTCTCTCATTTTTCGAGGCCGCATCTTTCATTATTTGGCCTTATGTCCTTCTTGACTTTTGTTCACCACATATCCAACATACACGCCCATACTTTGTATAAAGGATTGGATCGTTGATTCACGGGATACATCTCGATCTTCTTGCCGTCTCGCCCACTCTCTGACATGCCCCCTGCACTGTGTCTGATATTGGTTTTTTGGCGTTTTCTCTGAATTCTGGAGAGCGCGTCCTTCACCATTTGGCATTGCAACCTTCACCACTTTTGTAGCCCTACTACCAAGGATACTCGCCCATGGTTTATTTCGGCTTTTGGACCCGCGATTCACCCGATAATCTTTGATCTTTGCGCCACCTCGCACACCAATTCAAAACAAGCCAGCCACCTTCCTTTCCCCTTTGAACCCATTTTTGCCCCTTCTTCCGCCCTTCTTGCGTGTGTGGAGGTTAGAGGGAGTTGACAACAACCTCACCTCCCCGTTAGGAGGAGCGGAGGAGCGGCGTGGAGGTGCTCCACCCATCTCCGGCCAAGCTTGGTCGTGAGGTTATCTCACCTTTTTTCTTGGCTTGAGTCCTGTTTTGTCTCATTTTTATCGCATTTCTTTGTTATTCTACATGCTAAGGTTAGTTTAGGATAGGGTTTCATCGATTTATCGCATTTCCTTGGTTCTAACAACCTTCGCCGGAGCTTTGAGGCTCCGACCACTACGCCCACCGTCCACCCACCTTTCGCTGGCCCTGGAACCTTTTACTCTTGCCCGTAAACTCTATTTGCAGGTCCAGGTGCCGAGGAACCCCATCTGGGTTCGTTTTTGTGGAAGCCCAAGCTACCTAGATCGGCCTTCTGTTCTCCCACGTCGCGGCGGTTTGCCGGCGTTTCCCACGCCATTTTGAAGCTGCCATCTTTTAGAGGATGCTCCCAGGAAGCTTCAGCGGCTATCGGAGTGGATTTTGGACGTTACAGGAGCCCTAATCGCACAATCGAATATCACCGGCGACCAATTCTTCACGTGTTCATCCAAGCTCCTCCTACTTCATCGGATTTGGCCGTGTTTTTCTAGAGCTCCAGCTGCCGTTAGATCCCTCTACACGTGGGTATTTTGTCAATTGCACCCCGTAAAATTTTGTATTTAATATTGATACTTAATCCTTCCTCGGCTGATGTATAACTTTTGGGCATTTTGCATTTAACACCTCGGAACTATTGACATTTTCACTTTTGTCCTCACAGGTGCGCGTGCTAGTCATGCATCCTTGGAGATTTTGCACGCATACACCAGCATGTCTTGGATTAAATTTTTGGCCCAAAATTATTTTTGATTAGTTATAATTTTTGTGGAGATATTGCGCAGGGGCCCTCGGACTTTGCTCATATCACAAAACACCCCTACCAGCTTGTATTCTCTTGTCGTTGCCTCTAATTTTTGCATGCATCTATTAAACCACAAAAAATCCCCAAAAATCACATTAAGTTCCTGCTGCATTGTAGTATCTCGTCATATTTTTATTTTTCATAATTTTTGCATTTTAATATTTCTAAAAAATAAAAAATACTCATTTTCAGCACTATTTGCATTATAAAATCCATAAAAAATAAAAAAACACCCCAGAAAATTCCCCAAAAAATATATTTTGCATATTTCACTGTATTTTAATTTCATACCAAAATTCACTTAAAAATATAAAACTCTAAGAACCTTCATGAAAATTTATAAAATTAATAAAAAAAATCTAAAAATTGTGTTTTCTTTTCCTGAATTTTTTTGTTCTGTTATCTTTAATTGAAAATTAATTTGGAGAATTTTTGTTACTTTTTTCTATTTTTCATTCCCATTTTAGTTTCAGATCTTTATTGTATTCACTGTTTTCTTGTATTTTAACTTTTAAAAATACCAAAAATATTTTGAAAATTCCCCAAAAATCATAAAAACATTATAAAATCATAAAAAGACTAAAAACATTTTATTTCCTAATTTTTAGCTATTTTTACATATTTTTATAAATACCATATCCACTCTTTTCTTATATTGTATATATACTTAATTATTGAAAAAGAAAATATAAAAAAGCATAAAATATAAAAAGAAAATATAAAATCAGAAAAATTAAAAATAAAAATATAAAATTAGAAAAAAAATTTAAATAAAAAAATAAAAATAAAAAACCCACAAAACATAGCCTTCTTGTAGACAATTGATCACATTCACACATATTTTGAGCATTTTGCCCCGTTCTACCTGTCTGCTCCCTATGTTTGACCTCTACACATAGTTGCACCTATACACATCTTTGTTGTAGAGTTATAATAAATTTTAACTCCGCACATTCACTTTGATTTCCTTATTTGATTGTAGTGGGTTAATTGTTGTTTTAATCCGGATTTCGTGTGGTGGATTCAGCGACTGAGTTCCCACCTTGTGTGGAACTTAAGATCACCGTTTTTGGGTTAAACAAATGGTGCCGTTGCCGGGGAGAAACAACGCTTAGTTCGGGTCTTGTTTGTGATTGTGATTGATTGTCTATTTCACAGCTTTCATTTTTGCTATTTTATTTTCTTTATTTTTTATATATCTGTTGAGCTGTCTAACCTTCTCTTTTGTCGACTTTGTGCGAGGAACCATAGATCGAGGGAGGCGCTCCACCCTAGGCGCCTACGCACCCACATGAAGCCGGCATCTGCTAGCCGAGCACCGAGGAGACGAAGAGGAAATTTTGAAGACTGAGCTCTACTTTAGTTGTAGCATTTATTTCCTTGCATTTATTTTTGTAATTTGTAGTGAGAGAAAGACTCTATATTTGTAATAATATAGGTACCCCCGGACATTGGACTTTCGAGCCTAATTTCCAAGTGATTGTTCACTTGGGGTCTCACCGCGGTTTTATCGGTTTTCATCGCATTTTTTTACTTTGTTTTCCGATTTTCGATTTTATTTCTTTTGTGTGATTGAGCCCCTAGTTCTAGGATTGCTTGCGATAGATTAAGGCCAAACACCTAATATATTTACCTGTGCCTATAGCCGTGTTTGGACTTAGTCAAACTATAAAACAGTCGCCCCATCATCTTCGAGCCTTCGTGACGCGAGCCCACCCTACCAAGTGCTGCTCCTGAACTCGACGTGTCGAGAGGAGGAGGGGTCAGCCTAGACCGGACTCCTGGATTGAAGATCGGTGATCGACTTGTGGTGCTTCACGCTAATAGCAATTTCTCACACTTAGGGCGATTTCATCGGCTTGCATCTGCATATAGATAGGTTTCAAATCTACTGAGCATCTTTGCATGAAGAGTGCTGGAGGCAAGGTGAGCATTTCTCTTTAGCATACATCATTGATTTGCCGCTTGCATTGCTTTTCCGACTATCCCTCTGATTTTGATCACCTAGGTGCTAAGTGAAATTGACTCCTCATTAGGCGCGTGCATTGCTTATTAAAAACCCAAAAAAAGTGATAACTAATAAAATTGGGACTGCTAATATTATTCGACCCTAAAATCAACCAAAAAGAAAAATATTGTCTTAGGGCGAGTAATCCCCTCATTGTCTTCATTTTACATTGCTCGTGCACACACTAAGGATTAGTGCCCAAATCCCATTCAGCCTCTAAGTGTTTGCGCAATTTTGGACTTCTCACCTAACTCTAAAATAGACAAGATAAAACGACAGACTTTTCGGTCTCCACCGAGTTGAGTAGGTGAATTGAGGGTTTGTTTTGTGTGAGTTCTGCTTGTGATTGTTTTGTATGCATACTAGATCGTCTCTACGCATTTGTGCCTTTTTCTCACTTCTCTTGACTTGACCTTCGTGCTCTCCTGATCATTTTCCTTTTGTTTCAAGATGGCTGACTGGAGCGTATTTTATCCGGATTTTGCGGATTCCTCGTTCACTCCAGCCAATCCACCTCACTTTTTCTAGGAGGACTTTGCTCCTGATTTTTGTACATATCCGACCAACCCATTATTTAGGTATTCGGACTTTGATCTTCACCAATCATTTCCACCACCATCACCCTCACATTTCGACAACCCGCTCTTCCTTGAGTATCCTGATCCGGAATGTGGTTTTTGTCCAAACCCACCACCCACATTCGACACACCCGATCCTGAGATTTTGGAGTCACCTTTCATGATATCCACACTTGAGACCTTGAATCAAATGATGGAGCATATGAAATTTAGGATCATCGATCTTGCTAGTTTAAATAAGAACCAGAATGTCGCTCCATTTCTTGAGGATTTGGAATCATTTGAGGATTACCATGAGAGCTTGCAATCGCCCAAAATACAAAAAAAATGAGAAAATTTTAAAAACACAAAAAGAGTTCGGGAGACACATGATCGAGTCAGACTGTGAGGAGAGATACCCCTTGCCAGAACCTTTGATCACACAACCTCTCACACCAAGTCCCACCTTTTACCCCGAGGATGCCGCTGTACAGACTGCTCTTGGCATTCCTCGTGTATATGCTGATTCTGACTTCCTCCCTTGTATGGAGGAGGTCCAAAAATTCAAAAAAATGTTGACTGAACCTGAAGTGGTGGCCACCATACATGAGATCATTCGTGCCCCACTTCAGCAGGCCATGACTGATTTATCTGCTCCTCTTCCCAAAAAGAGAAAGTGGAGGAGTAGATCTGAGCGGCATATTTTGACCATGGCCACTGCCCACGCCATCACACACCGTCCCATTCTTAGGAAAAAGAACACTGCCACACCTTTCATTGGTTACACCATCTTTGACCATACATGTGATCACACACTCCTCGACGACGGTGCTTCGATTAGCATCATACCCTTCTCGCTGGTACAGTCTCTTCACTTAGGGCCTCTCAAGAAAACCAGGATGATCGTATGATTTGCTGATGGATATATCAAGAGGCCGAAGGGTATCCTAGAAAATGTCATCATTTCGATTCAGGGCACGAGCTATACAGTTGATTTTGTTGTCCTTCCCATGGATACCTCCACTGGGGAGCACTCTCCAATCATCTTGGGACGACCATTTCTCGCCTCTATGAGCGTCTTTATTGATTATGGATCAGGAGAGATCCGCTTCCGTCCTTCTGACGAGAGCGAAGCGTTGATCACTACACCCACAACTGACCAGAGATCTGCAACTGATGTGAGTACACCTGTTCTGGCTGACCTCGGGGACCATGACCTTGATGATACTATCAGAGAATTTTACTGCTTATTAAATTCCACTGAGACCCGAGAATTCCTCCCTGTTGAGGAAGACTCGAAAAGCATGGACCTCGTAGTTCCTTCTTCTGAGACTTGGCGTTGTGTTGATGACATCCGCGGGATTTACACGATCAATACCTTTGAGCGGAGGGCAGATTTAGAGACTAGACAAGACGGACATGACTCGACTACTTTCACTGATGGGTCCGCTCATGTTCACTTAGATTCAGATGAGAAAAAGGCCGAATTTGATCTGATTGCTTTTATTTGAGAATTCGTGCCTTTTGATGAGAAAGATGATCCGGTTGAGATTATAGAGGATGAACAGAGTTCAACTACTTCCACTGATGAGTTCGTTCCTTTTGGTTTTGACCTGGATGAGACCTCGCAGAACGACACTGAGTACACTACTTCCGATGATGATGAGTTCGTCCCTTTTCACTTTGATACTAGCGAGACTCCCAAGGCCGGACCTAGTCGTACTTCTTCCACTCACCAGTCTATGCCTTCACACCCTAGGGCCCCTGAGGATCTCCACTCTGTTGACCCTGATTGGCTTCCATCCACTGTGGACCCCGATGTCGACCTACACCACACTAGATCCATTCCTCAGCGGTCCCACAAGAAGGTTCGATTTCAACCTTCTTGATCATTTGTACATCCACCTCTGTTGTATATCCTCTTCTGTTCATCTCTGTCCATCTCCCATATTGCTCATCCACCCATTCTTGTGTTTGCCTTACTTAGGACGTACTTTGTCCTAAGTATAGGGGGGTGGACGAGCCGAGTGTTCTTCCATCGTTCTGTGTCATCACTCCTGTTGTTGCCTATACTTAGGGATTCTTTTACCCTAAGTATAGGGGGAGTGGTGTGTACATTCTCACGATCTCTTCTTCCACTCCGATCTCTTTTCTTCTTTTCTTCTTTTCTTCTTTTCCTTTTCTATCTTCTTTTTGTATCAAAAAGGTGTCGCCCCTTGTAGACAGTCTTCTGTACTTGGGACGTACTTTGTCCTAAGTATAGGGGGTGTGCACCCCGAGTTTCTCGATTCTGTGATCCTCCCTAGTGTCTCCTCTTTTTGTCTATACTTAGGGCTATCTTACCCTAAGTATAGGGGGAGACAACCCGAATACGATCTGTTCATTCCCACCCTTGACCCTCCCTGCTTTGTGTACAATCTACTATACTTAGGATTATTTGATCCTAAGTATAGGGGGGACGATCAACTTCTCATTCGTTCATTTGTTTCTTCGTTTGTTTATTCTTTAGATTTTCCTATACTCAGTACGAGTTATGTCTTCTCTTTTCTCTCTGATCTATGAGGACATAGCTCAAGCTAAATATAGGGGGGTCGTATATAATACGTATATACTTTCGCCATAACTCGTACTTTCGTATTTTTGTAATAATATGGCTAATAATTCTTTAAAATTCATTCAAAACTCTAACAAAAAGATGTGATTATTCCTCAATTTTTTTGTATTTACTGATTAATAAATCAGGTGAAAATGTTTTTTGCAAAATGTTTGAAAAATAGTTTGAAAATCTTCATGAAAAATCTTTTGAAAACTATTTTGAAAATGTTTTGTTACATGTTTTCAACCTATGTAAAAACATTTTGGTTAGTAAAACTTGTTTTCTTTGTATGAAATAAAATATTTGAAAAATGATTTGCAAATGGTTTGAAAAATGGTTGCAAAAATATATGAAATATCTATCTATACTGCTTGAAAACCTTTGCAAAATGATTTTCAAATGTGTGTACATGTTTGTAAAATGCTTGTAAAAATTATTTTGGACTATAGTTTTCAAAATTGTTTTGAAAAACATGTGTCAAATAAGTTTGAGAATACATACATCTCACCAAAATCCTTTATTTATATGTATAAAATTGATTACCTACCTTGTAAATTCTTAAAATCCACTTCTTGTAAATATAAGAAGCACTCTCGTGTACATATTTTTTAACCTAGTTTGTATCCAAAATCTCTTTGTTTTGAAAAATCCCAAAAACATTTGCAAAATTAAAATACCAAAAACATTTGAAAAATCTTGTTGAAAAATACAAAAAATGCATATGCATCATCATCATCTTTTCAAAAATCCATAAAAAGTTCAAAATCTTTAAAAATGCAATTGCATCACAAAAATATTTTCCGCATAGCATTGGCATAGCATGAGCATTTTTCGAATAGTTGAACAAGTCTAAGTAAAATCCGGAGATTGGAGCTTGATTGGACCTTAAAATCTACCTAATAACAAGAACCTTATAGGAACTGGGTTTGAGGTACTTCAGGTCTAGTTGACTTAATTCTTTGAACATCACGAGACTTGGTTCAATGGATTCTTAACTGCCTAAGTAGAGTATTTCGGAGCATACGTACGACTCTTGTTGATAATGACCTAACTCGGACATCTGCACCTTTAACTTGGCTCAACTCAGTTGGAGCGGTGAGGGGATTGGATTTGCCGGTATGAGACGCAAACAAGTGGAAACACTTGTCCTCCTCTAGGGAGGGAAGTGCACCCTAACCCGTCCAGTGATGAGGAAGTCTAAAGATAGGAGAGTGTGGGTTGCAATAAAGCTTCAAAAGAGGGATAGTCTACTGGCTCAAGAGGAAAAGCTACCTATGTAAATGCTGCTATATATAGTATTTCAAAAAAAATAAAAAAAGGAGACAGGCTTGTACAAAAATAAAATGCCTGCAAAAGCATGTGAATATGTTGTAAGTCAATAAGCAAGCTTGAGTTTCAAAGTCATATCAAGTGAGCTTGCAGCTGGATGACTTGACTACACTGGTCTTGCATCCCATGATAGGTAGCTACATTGGCTAGCGTCCATTCTTCTCTTCACCCCCTCCTCTTGAGCTGGTTGCCACTTGAACTTAGAAGGGAATACCTCGCTCCTCGAGGAAGGAGTTATTGGATTGAGGAATCATTGGGTTGTCATGCTGGAGAAGTCAGTCTCTTTGTCATTCTAGTTGGGGAGAGCCACCATCACTTACACTGTACGAGTAAGATTCATAGTCGTAAGGGTTTGCGTATGAATTGAGATATTTCTGACCTGGCTATAGAGGAGACTTGAGCAGAGTTTTGGGATTCTCAGGGACTGTTGGATTTCAAATCTGGTTCTCATTAAGGTTCCGCCCACACTAAAATTTCAAAGGTCCGACTTAAGCTCCAAACTTTGATTTTGTGAAGACAAGTTTGATAATTAAACTAAATCCAATTTCTTCTTTTTCTTTTCTTTATTTTTCTTTTCTACACTTATTGCATAAGTGTTTGCTAGGGACTAGCAAAGGCAAGTATAGGAGGATGATGAATCGACGTTTCATCATCTTTATTCTATCATTTTGGCCTTAAAAATCCTAGTAAATGCGTGTAAATAAGCTTAATTTAGGCATTTTATCATCCATGCATTTGTGTATAAAATGTGCATAAAACACAGTTTTTAGTGCCAAACTATATAATAAAGAAAAGAAAAGAAAATGAATAAAATATTGTAAATATTTTATGACCCGAAACCCCGAGACCTAGGCATCTCGATGACTAGGTCGACAAGGAATAAAGTAGGGGGAGATAAGGGCCAAAATACAATAAAAATATCGTGTATTTCATTCATTCTTTATTCATTTTGGGACCTATTTTTTGTTTCAGTTTTTATACCTCAAATATAGAAACTTTGTACATGAAAGTTGTAGATAATTAAATAAAGAAAAATGCAAAATTTATTTCACATAAAAATAATGTACAGATAAAAAGTTATGGTCTGAATAAAATTCCAGAATCTTAACTTCCCAGACCTATATCTCACAAATGAAAACTCCAAATGCATAAACTCACCTTTAATTGTATATAATTCAAAATAAGCTATTTAATGGCTGTGGTTTCGCATTTGGCGGAGCTACGATTTGAAAGTTGAGTGTTGGACCCCTATTGTATACTTATACAGATTAAAATATTCATTTTATTATTTATTCATTATTTTTATAATTTTATATTTTTATAATTTTGTAAATATTATTTATAAGATATTTGTACATTAAAATCAGAATAAAAACTCAAATAAAACTCAAAATAAAAATACTTGTAAATAATGTACATAGCTACAATACCTGTATCTATACCTATAGGATTAACACTTTTATTTTATTTAATGTATAAAACACTTCAGAAAAATAAAATAAAATATTTTTAAGTGTTTAAAAATACCTTATAAATTTATAAAATAATAAACAAAAATAAGTAAAATTAAAAACACAAAATAAAAATAAAATATCAAAATATATAGATATGTATACCTATAAGGCTATAAAAGGTAATTTGTATTTTTATACCCCTAAAAAATAATTATAAATAACTATAAAATAATTTATAAAATAATAAACATTTTTTATTTTGAAACCAAAAATTAATAAATTAATTTGCTATTTTTAATTGAGTTTAGAAAATATTTTTTCCAGGATTTTCCTGGTTGGTCCACGTGGACCAACCAGGGGGTCTGGAGAGTTGACCGGCGGGTCAACTCTCTGACCCACTCCTGCAGCCCATCAGAGTTGCGTTTTTAGCCATTATCTCTCATTTTTCGAGGCCACATCTTTCATTATTTGGCCTTATGTCCTTCTTGACTTTTGTTCACCACATATCTAGCATACGCGCCCATACTTTGTATAAAGGATTGGATCGTTGATTCGCGGGATACATCTTGATCTTCTTGCTGTCTCGCCCACTCTCTGACATGCCCCTTGCACTGTGTCAGCTATTGGTTTTTTGGCGTTTTCTCCGAATTCTGAAGAGTGTGTCCTTCACCAATTGGCATTGCAACCTTCACGACTTTTGTAGCCCTACTACCAAGGATACTCGCCCAAGGATTATTTTGGCCTTTGGACCCGCGATTCACCCGATAATCTTCGATCTTTGCACCACCTCGCACACCCATTCAAAACAAGTCAGCCACCTTCCTTTCCCCTTTGAACCCTTTTTTGCCCCTTCTTCCGCCCTTCTTACGTGTGTGGAGGTTAGAGGGAGGTGACAGCAACCTCACCTCCCCATTAGGAGGAGCGGAGGAGTGGCGTGGAGGCGCTCCACCCATCTCCGGCCAAGCTTGGCCGTGAGGTTATCTCGCCTTTTGTCTTGGCTTGAGTTCCTGTTTTGTCTCATTTTTTATCGCATTTCTTTGTTATTCTACATGCTAAGGTTAGTTTAGGATAGGGTTTCATCGATTAATCACGTTCCTTGGTTCTAACAACCTTCACCGTAGCTTCGAGGCTCCGACCACTGCGCCCACCGTCCACCCACTTTTTGCTGGCCCTGGAACCTTTTACTGTTGCCCGTGAACTCTATTTGCAGGTCCAGGTGCCGAGGAACCCCATCTGGGTTCATTTTTGTGGAAGCCCATGCTACCTGGAGCGGCCTTCCATTCTCCCACGTCGCGGCAGTTTGCTGGCGTTTCCCACGCCATTTTGAAGCCGTCATCTTATGGAGGATGCTCCCAGGAAGCTTCGGCGGCTATCGGAGTGGCTTCTGGACGTCGCAGGAGCCCTAATCACGCAATCGAATATCGTCGGCGACCAGTTCTTCACGTGTTCATCCAAGCTCCTCCTACTCCGTCGGATCAGGCCGTGTTCTTCTAGAGCTCCAGCTGCCATTAGATCCCGCTACGCATGGGTATTTTGTCAATTGCGCCCCACAAAATTTTGTATTTAATATTGATACTTAATCCTTCCTCGGCTGTTGTATAACTTTTGGGCATTTTACATTTAACACCTCGGAACTATTAACATTTTCACTTTGGTCCTCACAGGTGTGCGTGCTAGTCACGCGTCCTTGGATATTTTGTACGCATACACCTGCATGTCTTGGATTAAATTTTGGCCTTAAATTATTTTTGATTAGTTATAGTTTTTGTGGAGATATTGCGCAGGGCCCTCGAACTTTGCTCATATCACAAAAACGCCCCTGCCAGCTTGTATTCTCTTGTCGGTGCCTCTAATTTTTGCATGCATCTATTAAACACAAAAAATTCCCAAAAATCACATTATGTTCCTGCTGCATTGTAGTATCTCGCCATATTTTTATTTTTCATAATTATTGCATTTTAATATTTATAAGAAATAAAAAAATACTCATTTTCAGCATTGTTTGTGTTATAAAATCCATAACAAATATAAAGACACCCCAGAAAAATTCCAAAAAAAAATTATTTTGCATATTTCAGTGTGTTTTATTTTCATACCAAAAATCACTAAAAAATATAAAAGAAAACTTCTAAAAATATAAAAACTCTAAAAACCTTCATAAAAATTTATAAAATTCATAAAAAATCCAAAAATTGTGTTTTCTTTTCCTGAATTTTCTTTGTTCTGTTATCTTTAATTGAAAATTAATTTGGAAATTTTTGTTGCTGTTTTCTATTTTTCATTCCCATTTTAGTTTCAGATCTTTATTGTATTCATTGTTTTCTTGTATTTTCACTTTTAAAAATACCAAAAATATTTTGAAAAATCCCCAAAAATCACAAAAACATTATAAAATCATAAAAAGACTAAAAACATTTTATTTCCTAATTTTTTGCTATTTTACCTATTTTTATAAATACCATATCCACTCTTTTCTTATATTATATATATACTTAATTATTGAAAAAGAAAATATAAAAAAGTATAAAATATAAAAAGAAAATATAAAATCAGAAAAATTAAAAATCAAAATTCAAAATTAGAAAAAACATTAAATAAAAGATATTAAAAATAAAAAACCCACAAAAACATAGCCTTCTTGTAGACAATTTATCACATTTACAAATATTTTGAGCATTTTGCCCCGTTCTACCTGTCTGCTCCCTATGTTCGACCTCTACACATACTTGCACATATACACATCTTTGTTGTAGAGTTATAATAAATTTTAACTCCGCACATTCACTTTGATTTCCTTATTTGATTGTTGTGGGTTAATTGTTGTTTTAATCTGGATTTCGCGTGGTCGATTCAGCGACCGAGTTCCCGCCTTGTGTGGAACTTAAGATCACCGTTTTCAGGTTAAACAGTGGGGTTATTTCGGATTATGTTGAATAAAAAAAATATTAGAAAAGTGACCAAGTAGGAGGCAGCATACAGGGTATACTCTCGAGTATGCAGGTCAACCTACATACATTGTCGTTTCATCATAATCGGAGCGGCAAGGCTATCGAGTATGAGTATGCGGTTTACTCGACCGCTTTCATGAACACTAGATCACATTATATTCTCCTCTCTCTCTCTCTCGATGATGATGACGACGGCGACGACGATGATGGCGGTGGCAGGGGAGGGATGTAGGTAGAGAGGGGGTGTGGATGGTAGAAGGAGGATGGGTTAGAGTAGGAAGAAGGGTGTTTTTTTCTTTTTTAGGTTTTTTGAATTTAATTCACAACCGTTGGAATAAATATGTCTTAGATCAACTCGATGGTCTGGTTAAGTTAATGGAGTAAACTAACATAGGGTTATGGGTGTGAGATGTAGTGGCTATTCGGAGTTTCTTGAGTAATTTATGAATATCGAGGGTTATGTAAGTAAATATAAAACTACTCATAGGTATGGATGAAATTATTCCATTTACTAATGCCTATCTATAGGCTTTATAGTGATGCCAAACATAGCAACAAATGTCAAGATAGTCCATCGATTATCATGAGAATAATCTTTGAAACAATTCTAGGAAAATAGTCCATCAATTATCATGATTATTATTCATGACAAAAATTCTATGCCAGAGTATAGTCTTGGTTTGTTAACACTGAGAGCTACATTTAACGCTCCCGACCATATTTAGAAATAGCCTAATATATATTCCACTAAAATATGTAGCTTTATATTTATTATAACTTATCTTATTCACCAAAACTCTTAATTAGGAATGTCTTTTTTTCAATAAAATCAGAAGATCATGATAGCCACTACAAGTATAAACCAAAAAAATTGGTTGCATCCGCCTCTACTTCATTCTCCTCCTTTTCTTCCCTTCTCCACTCTCCCCTCTACTTCTCTTCTTCTTTCGTACTCTCCTCCATTTCCTCCCTTCTCAAGTTCCCCTTCTACTTCTCTTCTTTCCCGACTCACACACATTGTATGATTAATACAGCATGGCTGATGCCGATGTGTTCGTCACGGTTGTTCTTTTGCTCAACATTCCAGGTAGTAACCTTTGTCAAAACTTGATCAAAATTTTAATAGAGATTTTTTCATTGTAATAGACATTTGTTAATTGATTTGATTGAGTTTACAAAAAATGCAAGATGTTCATTGCATCATGTCCGTGCTTATGTAAATTGTTTTCCAATAATAATCATTTTTTTCCAATTTATTAGCATCTTGACATCATTTCACAAATGCATCTTTCTTTAAATTCTGTCCTGATATACTCAAGAACTACACTAGAAAGTGTCGTTATAAAGATTTCTATCCACGTTAAGGCCTTAAAACATGCTTATAGAAGTAGATCTTTTTTGTTTATTATTCAAACAAATGGGTATTAACTATTTGAATTTTCTAGATTTAGATTGCATGGACATGTTTGATAAATTCTCTAAATTGTATTTTATTGTACAATTTCATAAGTATAAAGCATGGATTTTTGATGAATACATGATCATCACTCTTTATTATTTTATTTTAGCTAATTATCTTGGCAAAGCATCATGTAAATAGATGTAAATATAATAAGTTAGCATTTAGCATGCATTTGTTAAACATAAATAATTAGCATGTATTTGTGAAAATATAAAAGAATAAAGCAATAGAAAAAGGAAGGAGGTATTTAGAATAAATACAGAGTGACCCGAACCTCAAGAGAAAGCCAAACATTGGCTTGATCGCCAAATAAAACAAGTAGAGAGAGATAGGGCCCACTTTATATTATACATATTATTTTGTGTAAATAAATAATTATTTTTGCAAAAAATAAAAATAAAATATTTCTATTATCCTCCTTGTATATATTTTTAAAAATAAAATAAAAATCAGAAAAAAATAAATAAACAAAAATAAATTCTCTCCCATATAGATATTACATGTATTTATGTTTCCTTCTCCATTTATTAAACACCTATAAATAAATAATAAAAATAAACTAAAAATTATTCTATGCTCCAAAAATTATGTTGTAAATAAAAAAATAAAAAATTGGGGTATTTAAGTAAAAATAATAAAATAAAAATAATTTTACAAAATGCATAGGTTTATTATACCTGTATATAATACACTATACTGTATATAGATTAATTTATTTTTCAAAAAATAAATAAAAATCACAGAAAAATAGTTTGAAAAATAACAAAAAAATTCTATTTTATATACTTTTTGATTTAAAGTCAATTACCATTTTTTATTTAATTTGTAAGTATTTTGTATATTCTATTTTTCTGATTGATCCACGTCATGTTGTTGACCCCGGTCAACCCCCTCTTCCTGGGCTTGACACGACCCGACCTCTTCACCGGATTGTTTTCTTCGATTTTTTCCGGGCGGATCACACAACCTCTCACCCCGATTCTCCTCCCGTGGACTCTCCTAGGATCTAGGACCCTCGCAGATCCCTAGGAAGGCGCAGATCTTTCTCAGTTCGCGTGCCCTTTGCCCCTTGCCCGATTCCTCCAGCTTCCTGGGAACATTGTAAAGCTTCTCATCTGCCTCCCAGGAGAGGCAGCTCGTTCCTTGCTCCCTTCTTGAACCCTAGTGATCAATCCTCATTCATCACTCTTTATTCTTTTATTTTAGCTAATTATCTTGGCGAAGCATCATGTGAATAGTTGTAAATACAATAACATAGCAATAAGCATACATGAGTTAATATTCCATAATTAGCATGTATTTGTGCAAAAATAAAAGAATAAAGAATAAAAGAAAAAGAAGGAAGTATTTAAAATAAATACTGAGTGACCCAGACCCAAGAGAGGGCCAATTATTGGCACCTTCTTGATGAGGAAGATCTCATCTCATGGATAATCCATCATCGTGCTAAATACCTCAAGTTAGTCATGCAAGGTCTTGATTAGCTCTGTTGAGCATTGGATCTTGTCCCCAACATCTCAAGATTGTAAAAGATGGCAGTCAATATTCGGTCGAACGAGTCATTAACTAAGGATTAATCGGCAATCATGCAACTATTAGATATATTCAACCTTCAGTCGGTTCTAAATTTTTCTAACTATTATATATAAGTAATTTAGAAATATATTCTTATGTATTTACAGTGATTTGTACATTTTATATGCTATAATAATGAAATAAATGATGTAATTGAATTTAGATAAAACATTAAGTATATTATAATGAGTATGCTTTTTAGGAAAAAAATGCAAAAAATACAAAATACAGAATCTCTAAACAAAATCGGCTGATTAGTCGGCTGAGTAGTCAATTGACTGACTATTGACAGATTGCTCAATGGTTAATCGACTACCCAACTGACTCCACTAGTCGGTCTAGTCGGCCTAGTCGGTCGAATTTTACTACATTGCAGCATCTGATACCTCTGAAGAACGATCCTTCAAGCTGACGATGTGGTGGCCACGAGTCCCAATGGTGGACTCTATCTCTGTCACGGCCTGCTCCAATGTTGCAACATGATCAATAACACTCATCATCTTCACTCTAATGATTAAAGATGAAATTACACCAACAAGTTTCTTTTGCTCTACCAATCGACTGCACCAACAACCGCTTCTAGCTTTTCCCCTTTTTCAGTACCAACCAAGATTCGATCTTCTCTTTAACCAACTCTCACAGGGTTAAAATTCTGCTACCACCAAGTGCATCCAAACACTGGATTTTCTGCCAAAGGGAGCATACAACCTCCAGACCCTCGTACAGAAAACCCTTCCTTAGTGCTCTGCATGCTGAGAGGAAGTCCACCAAAACTTCGCTATCTGGACCACTCTCATACGTGTAATACCAAGCATGTTTGCTCGCGTTTGTACTCAACCCCTGTAATGCTCCATGCCTACTTGGACCGTCACGCATCACCACCGATATTGTGCGCCTTATTGCATATGCCTAAGAGGATGGAAGCTCTTGAGAAGACATTGTGTCCCGGTGGCGCACATATGATATATATAACATTTAATGCATGCCGAAAATATCTTGAATTCAACAAACGTTGAAAATTTCAACGTAACATAATTATAAATTATTAGGTCTACCAACTTCTTGATTTTGCAAATGAAAATGATGAAATTCATGTATTTCCTCCGTGTGATGATTAACTAACATTTTGAAAAATAGCAACACGAATATGCCATTCATTGCTAATGTTAAGTAAAAAAATTTTCATAACAAATAATCTCGTTGTTTATTTAACATCGAAAGATATTTTGAGGGATTTTTCAAAAAAAAATCGTCACTATACACCTGTTTTGTAGAAGTGGGATAATACTTTGTCACAAATTAAACTTGTGGTAGCAGATTATTTTAGTGGAAGTGTGGCGCCAATTTCATTGTGAAGCTTTGGACGACGGGATTTTCATCATCAAAACCCTGTGTGTCTTCACTCATTTAATTAATTGGTCCTGCTAAAATGTATTACAATACAACGGCATCTATAAGTGTGCTTCTCGCATTCTGCGAAGCAGCTGTCTATGGACCACTCCGTAGCATTGTCCAACAAAACCAAGTATGATTATAGAAAGCATTTTTACTTGTGAAAAGCCGTCTGGAAGCCAACAATTCAATGCTCACTTTTTCTCCTTTTCAATAAATGCCTAATGGATTCTAGTTCAAGAATCGCCTCCATGTCCTCCTTCCTCTCTCATTCTCTTCTTCCCTCTTTCTTTCCTCCCCCAAACTCTCACGGAGAAATCAAGGTTTCCTGAAGATTTTCAATCTTTCAACCTCCATTTCCATTCCAAAGTTCACAAATATTAAGGTACATTGTGTATTATATAGTCATTATTTTTTTTTGCGATTTTAGCTTTTTTCTATCCTATGTATTGATGGGCGACAAAATGTTGCATTTAACACTATAACTTGAAGCATGCTATATTTAATAATTGTATCGAGTTTCAGAATTTAATGAGATGACGCTTTTTATTGTTTTATTAATGTTGACAATTACAAGAAATATATACATCATCTCTGTTGTACCCAGTAACAAACTTTGGAGTTTCAAAACAACCAATGGAAGTTTTCATTACAAAATTATATTCATATCCCTTCCGGTCCAAATAAGACTGAATCAAACTGTAGATGGATATTTAGAGGCGGAAAAACTTTGGAGTTTGAAAACAACCAATGGAAGTTTTAATTACGCTCCCATCGCAGCCCTCCATCCCTTCCTTCCTTCCACCCTTTCATATGGTGACTTGGCATACTCTGCTTCCCCATCACATCTATTTCTTCCCTTCTCGTATCCAATTTTTCCTGCCTAGGGTCCAAGTAACATTAAAGTTTGGCTTTCAAGTCGTTCTCACGATGTTCCTGAGAAATATTTCAAGAAGAAGAAGATTGAAAAGAGAAGCGGATGTTTCACGTCTTTCAATATCTACATGATAAAAGATCTCCATACATCGATGCATGAGGAACTCAAAACCATTAACAAAAGAACCCATGCACACTAAAGCCGTGTTCGAGTTAAGCCGACTCCATATAGCACTGGCCAACTCCAACAATTTTAATCAACGCTAGCATCATCGTCTAGAGATGGTGCATGCAATAGTCATCACCATGAATCTCCACCCACAATCGATGTGGATGATTGAGTTATCTATGTGAAGCAATTTGTTGGTGTGGGATCGGTTGAGCTAGATGGAAAATGGAAAATTTTGAGTTTGAATGAATCAAGTCAGGTATTTGTTTGGTTGGATCTCCTCAGTACAATCAATTATGTCAATCTCATGCTTGAAATTGTTGTTGTGTAGATGCACATCCTCAAATTCATGTCTCCATGCTCTTGGTGTATGTTGAGCAACTCTCAAGAGTTCACAAATGGAACAACGATCTTATCAAGCTAATGAATACAAATATGGTTTAAATGTTGAGTCAAATTATCAAATTGGATTTTGAAAATTTATGAAGGTTGTAGAGTATAAGATTTTAACGTGCTTAAAGTGAATCAAATTGAATAATTCATATCTGATATAAAAGAGCACATACTATTCCTTGAAACATTTGATATATTATGATAAGGTTGTTAATATGGTTGAACTAACTCTATGTGTGAAGTATCTTCTTTGAATAGGTCAGAGTATAACCAAGCTTTGAAGGGCTGTGTTAGTACTTATGAATCTTGAATTTTGCGCAAAAACCAAGCTTAACTCACATGCAATTAACCATATCATGACCTTAACCATATTAACCCATGGGTGCATCTACACCTTAAAAATCCATATGATTTTAAATTGTGATTTAAATAAAGCTAAATAATGAGGTTTAAGTGCGGAGATTTAGAGATAAAGAATGAGGGGCATGCAATATTCAGTCATGCAATCAGTCATAAACCATTCCATCCACCGTGGAATGGTGTTCACATTTTTTTCAATAACACTTGCATTCCTATCTTCTTTTGCACCATTACCAATTAAGGATTTTATCACTATTTCCCCTCATAGATATTGCAATAACAGATATGTCTCCTTTTTTTGGAATATCAGTTGTGCCCTCGATTTCTTGTTGTTTTATCATTTGTGACTCTCCGTTAGTTTAGTCGTTCGATAATTTGTTGAATTTAACAATGGGTTTTTCAAACCATGGTGCAGTTAAAAGGGACATAACCGTCCAAACACCGTCTTCTTTCTCAAATTTCTTCTTCCATATCTAATGTCATCTTCTTCCTCTGTACGCCCCCATATGCTCCTACTCCTTTATTATGGTTGTGAGGCACCATGTGCACCATCACCTGCTCTGAGAAAAGCAATCAACTAATGTCCCACTCCATCTCTTCTTCCTCTCGCTGATGCCTTGTCTTCCCATGCAACCCCCACTTCAAAGCTCCTCTTCACCATACAGGAGCAAACCTCCATCCACCATACTCCTCACCCTTGTTTCATGTTGCATCGAGCCGAAACCAAATAAGGTGATGGCCAAGGAAACCCCCTCGAGCAGACCTATTGATTTGTAGTGAGGAAGAAGAAGCTTGATGCTAAGACTCCAGCCACCTTCGAAGCTCTAGAGAACCACTAACGCTATGTCCGATCAAGCCGCATCAGAGCTTCTTGGGAAGTTATCACGAACAAGTCCTTCACAGGAGCTTCTAGCTAGATTTCGTCCTCACCGGAGCGCGAGTCTACTCACCAAACGCTGGTAGCTGCAACCATGTCTTTGGTTGGTGATTAGGCCACCACTGCAGTTGCAGTAGCAGAACACGAAGATAAAAAGAGGGGGATGATTTTATCCTTTTACTCCATGCCGCTTATCGGCAAGGAGTGACAGTCATTGGTCTCTCACTCCATCTTATCTCATTGGTAAGTGTGGAGGATTGTGGGAGAAATAAGAAGAAGGAGGTGAACTGGTAACAGTGGCGTCGCTGTTTGGGTGGCACACAATTAGAATATAACATGAGTTATAAGGAGGAGAAATGGAGGAGAGGATAATGGGATAAGTACGAAGAAGCTAAGGAGAAATGGAGGAGAGGATAATGGGATAAGTACGAAGAAGCTAAGGAGAAATGGAGGAGAGGATAATGGGATAAGTACGAAGAAGCTGAGGAAGAAATACAAACATTGGAGAATATGAAGGAGATGGGGGTATACCTGGAAGAAGGTTGTTGGGGATAAAACACCCACACAAGGAGATGAGGAGTATCCCCTAAATTCTGTCCTGTAGTAAAGATGGCACTCAACAAATACGTGTTCCCCACTCGGGAACCAAATGACAATAATGACAATCAATCACACAAGGAATCATATGAGATAAAGATTTTTACGTGGAAACTATTACTCGATGTGAGCAAGAGAAAAATCATGTTGCAAGACCTGCAATGAATACACTAGGTTAAAATGAGCCAAATATTCTTTCGATTTTGTTGCCCAACAAAATCGAGATACAAGACACAAGCACAATGATAGTTCTCTTGCTAGTAGTTAACTATCCCTAGGTATCTAGCAATACCAAATGTGCTCTAAACCAAGAAGAATAGGTGGATTCCCTGAAGGGCTCCTGGATGGAGACCTAAGACGACAACTTCAGCTTCCTTGTGGATGTCCGCAACGACCTTCAACTGCTCCCAAGCTCGAGCTTACCCAAACGTTGCTCTTCCCAAATCCCCAACTCTAGACGCTGCTCCTCTCGAGCTCGGTCGCTGCTATATCTCTCTCTCACTCGGGCTCGCTGGTGCACGTGGAGGAAGATGAAGAGGGCTCCTAACCCTAGCAACTGCAGTTTCTTTCTGGAAATGGGAAGGGAACCTGCTAAGCGTTCTTTGGAATGGAATGGAGGGGCAGTGCTGTGCGTGAATCCCTGTAATTGGGATGGGGGCCGATTAGGCTGCTCCAGTATTTTCGAGAAATAATAAAGATGCCCCTGCAAAGGGGCGAAGTTGTAGCCCACCCCCATGTTGGGGACTCGAATACAAAAAACCAACAACCTCCCCCTCCAATACCAATGGGGAGATGTCGTCTACTGATGGAGATCAAGAAGAAGTGACACTGCTTATCTCTCTACAGAGTTGAAGCTTGTCACGAGTGACTGCCTTGATCAACATGTTTGAGGGATTCTCATCAGAGTGAATCATCTTCAACATGAGTTGCTTCTGGTCAATTGCATTCCTCAGCCAATGGTATCTCACATCAATGTGTTTTGTTCGAGCATGGTGTATGGTACTCTTGCTCAAGTCTATAGCGTTCTGGCTATCACAAAACACAACCAGCTCACTCTCATCCAATCCAAACTCACCAAGAAAGTGTTGTAGACACAATACTTCTTTCCCAGCCTCTGCTGCTGCTATGTATTCTACCTAGGTAGTTGAGATAGCAACACATTTCTTTAGCTTGGATTGCCATGATATGGCTCCCCCTACAAATATGAAAATGTAGCCTGAGGTAGACTTTCTCTAGTCCATGGCTCCTGCCATATCTGCATCAGTGTATCCACAAAGTTTGGGATCTGACCTCCCAAACACTAGACACATACTTGAGGTCCCTCTCAAGTACCTCAAGATCCATTTTACTGCCTCTCAATGGTCCTTCCTCGGATTTGACATGAATCTGCTCTCCACGCCCACTGCATGGGCTATGTCGAGTCTAGTGCAAACCATGGCGTATATGAGGCTTCCAACTGTGGATTGGTATGAGATCTTGGACATCTCTGTTTTCTCCTCAGAAGTGGATGGACATGATTCTTTGGTCAGCTTGAAATGAGAGGCTAAGGGCGTGCTGACATGCTTGGCATTCTTTATGTTGAACCGCTCCAACATAGCTTTCTTGTGACAACCACAACACATGCTTCTTCCTGTCCCCTGTAATCTGCATCCCAAGGATGTGGCTTGCCTTTCCCAAATCATTCATCTCAAACTCTTTGGAGAGTTTTCTCTTGAGCTTCGCAATCAAGTTGGAATCATGACCTACAATCAACATATCATCCACTAGATCAAACGAATAACGAGCATGTCATTGGGAAGACGACGAACATATACACACGGATCGGTTGTAGTCCTCTTGAAGCCTTGCTTTGTCATGAAAGCATCAAACTTTAAGTACCATTGTCTCGGGGCTTGCTTCAAGCCATAGAGACTCTTCCTCAATCTGCAAACCATGTGCTCTTTCCCTTTCTCTTGAAAACTCTGTGGTTGCTCCAATCTTCCTTTAAATCACCGTAAAGAAACGTTGTCTTCACATCCATCTGCTCCAGCTCAAGGTCCATGCTAGCAACAAGTCCTCACAACATTCTCATTGAATTCATCTTCACCATGGGTGGGGAGATCTCATCATAGTCCACTCATTCTTTCTGATTGAATCCTTTCACCACCAATCTGGCCTTGTGATTCACCTGCTTGCCAATGTCATCAGACTTTATCTAGTAAACCCATTTGTTCTTCAAGGCTCTCTTGCCTTTGGGAAGCTCAACAAGATCATAAGTGTGGTTTTTCTTGAAAGTTAACATCTCTTCATTCATTGTATTTCGCCAATGATTCTTGTCCTTATGCATGTGTGCCTCCTCAATGGTCTATGGGTCACTTGCATTTGTAAGAATCACATACGTAGAAGTGTGGTAACAGAATGATGGATGATGTGCCCTCTCAGATCTCCTGACCTAAGGCTCTTCTGCATCTACATGTGGATGAGGTTGCTCCCCCTCCCCTAAGTCCCCTGGACTTGCATCAATGGGGTCTGCATCTGGCTCGTGCTGCTCTAGCTTCCCACCCTCTCCACATGTACCTTGTACTGGAGAGGGGTCTATGTCTTAATGACTGTCATTATCCATTGAAATCTAATCTGCATAACCACTGTCAATGTCTAATTCTCATAAAAGATCACATCCCTGTGTCTGGTGATCGTCTTCGTTCTTGCATCCCAAAGACGGTATCCAAGCCAACAAAGATAGAAGGCATTGTCTTGTCATCCAGCTTCTTCATGTGCTCCTTGGGTACCAACGCATAGGCTTTGCACCCAAACACCCTCAAATGAGAATATAAGGGGTCCTTTCCTATCCAAACACACTATGGAATCTGAAACTAAAAGGAATCGATGGAGATCGGTTCATCAAGTAACATGAAGTGTGAACCGCCTCAACCCAAAAGGTCTTGGCAACTTCATTGTCTTCAACATACAACGAACTCTCTCAGTAATGGTACTATTCATCCTCTCAGCAAGACCATTGTGTTGGGGTGTGTCTGGCTCTGTCCTCTCATGCCTAATGTCATGCTCTACATAGTAACCCTGAAAGCTAAGGGATGTACTCTCCCCCATTGTCTGTGCATAGACATTTCAGTAATTTCCCTGACACATGCTCAACCATGGCATGAAATTTCTTGAAACAATGAAAAACTTGATCTTTCATCCTCAGAACATACACCTACACCTTCCTAGAGGCATCATCAATGAAGGTAACAAAATAGTCGTTGCCTCCCAAGGAGGCCATGTCCATAGGACCACAAACATCTGAGTGGACCAACTATAGAAGGCCTCCCTTCACCTTGGATCTGACTCTGTGTGGCGCATTCCTGCTCTTCCCAACCTTACATGCATCACAAGGAGACAATGTGATGTCATTGTGGTAGGGGATTAGCTCTCTCTTGCTCAGAAGCTGCAAGCCCTTCTGGATCATGTGGCCAAGTCGACAGTACCAAAAATCTGAAGTGTCTACCTCACTGGCATGCAAACTGCATCCATGACCTTCACTCTAGTCACGTAGAGTGTGCAACACAAACTGCCTCTAGCCATGATGAGAGAACCCTTGCTAATCTTGCACTTGCTGTCGTCGAACTTTAGATGGTAGCCTTCACTATCTAGTTGTGAACCAGATATACGACTAAGCCACACATCATGGACATGCCTCACATCTTGCAGAGTCATTGAGCACCAAACATCAGACTGAATTAAGATGGTGCCCATGCCCACGATCTTAGAGTAACTCTCATTACCCATCAAGGCTCGTCCATAATCAACCCTAGTATAGGTGGTGAAGAACTCCATGTGTGGAGTCACATGACCAGAGGTGGTCATGTCAACGACCCACTCCAAATCACTCCCTGCATGCAAGCACTGATCCTGGATGGTGAGAATCACCTCATCTGTACTATCATCTGCCACAACTACAGCTACATTCCCATTTTCATTTTTCTAATCTTTCTTGGCTTTTGCTTGCTCTCTCTTCTAAATCCTGCAATTTGTCTTCCAGTACCGAGCTTCTGGAAATGGTGACACTTTCCTCTACCCTTGGAATTGTCTCTGGATTTCTGCCTCTCTTGCGACTGCCCTCTGCTACTAGATCTTCCTCTCCTCTCAAATGCACACACATGTGAAGAGGAGGGTGTTTTTGGATGAGCGACGTCTAATCTCCTCAGTCAGTAGACTACCCATGAGCATGGCCATGGTTAACTTGCTATCCTTCGCAGATTTGCTCACGATGACTACTAGAGTCTCCCAACTATCTGGCAATGAACCCAACAAGAGAATTGCCAGCAACTCATCATCAAGTGTTAGATTCATGGAAGTCAACTGGTTGATGATGCTTTGGAAATTATTCAAATGCTCTTCCACTTTGGTCCTCTCCTTGTATTTCAAGTTCACAAGCTTCCTAATCAAGAAGACTTTGTTAGTTATGATCTTATGGTCATAAATGTCAGACAACTTCTCCCACAACTCCTTTGCATTCGTCTCCTCAGCCACATGATGGAATACAGATATATCAAGCAACTTCCGAATGGTCCCAATGGTCTTTCGGTTCAACTTTATCCATTCAACCGCGGACATGTTTTCTAGATTGGCGCTCTCTCCCTCCACCGGTTCATGGAGGTCCTTGCAATTCAAGATGTCTTCCATCTTGGATTTCCAAATCTGCCAATTACTGCTTGTAAGCTTAATTGTTGTTCCCTTATCATCTTTACCCATTTTGCTCAACTTGAGCTCTGATACCACTTGTTGGGGATTAAACACACATACAAGGAGGTGAGGAGTATCCCCTAAATTCTGTCCTGCAGTAAAGATGACAGACAACAAATATGTGTTCCCCACTCGGGAACCAAATGGCAACAATGACAATCAATCACACAAGCAACCGCACGAGACAAAGATTTTTACGTAGAAATCCTTACTCGTTGTGAGTAAAAGAAAAACCACGGGGCAAGACCTGTAACGAATCCACTAGGTCAAAATGAGGCAATTATTCTTTCGATTTTGTTTCCCAACAGAAACGAGATACAAGCCACAAGCACAATGATAGTTCTTCTACTAGTAGTTAACTATCCATAGGTATCTAGCAATACCAAATATGCTCTAAACCAAGAAGAATAGGTGGCTTCCCTAAAAGGCTCCCTGATGGAGACCCAAGACGACGACTTTAGCTTCCTCGAGGTTGTCCACAATGACCTTCAATTGCTCCCAAGCTTGAGCTCACCCAAATACTGCTCTTCCCAAATCCCCAAACCTAGTTGTTTCTCCTCTCGAGCTCGGTCATTGCTCTCTCTCTCTTTCTCTCTCTCTCTCTCTCTTGCTTGGGCTCCCTGGCACACGTAGAGGAAGACGAAGAGGGTTCCAAACCCTCGCAACTACATTTTCTTTCTAGAAATGGGAAGGGAACCTGTTGGACGTTCTTTGGAATGGAATGGAGGGGCAGTGCTGTGCGTGAATCCCTGGAATTGGGGATGGGGGTCGATTGATGTGCTCCAATATTTTGGAGAAATAACAAAAATGCCCCTGCAAAGGGGCAAAGTTGCATCCCACCCCCAAGTTGAGGACTGGAATACAAAAAACCAACAAAGGCGACCAACACGCATTTAGACGTTGGCTGCTCGTCGTGGTGGCCTGGTTATCGGAAGTGGGAGAAAATGGATAGGCCCTAGTAACCTTATCTATTCAATGTAATGACTCTTGTGTCACAAATGGTAAGGTATGTTTCGGACGTGGATGGACGATAACTTAAGGTGCACAAGTGGTAGAAAGACAAGAAGTTCGAGTCACAATTGATATTCTAAAAGAGGGAAGGGTATAATTGATATTGCAACATCTATGAGTGGCATAAGTGATAAAATCCCTAGCAATTAAGCTCCTCAATTTAGTTGCTATCTATTCCACTCTCGAACGGATGTTAGCTTATAGGCACAAGCAAATAGGTATACAAGTGTAATAATCTATCTTCTTCATCCTCTTCTTCTTCTTTTGTACCTCCATCCCTCCCTTCACCTCGAGCAGCAATCCATCAGATCGGCTTTCTCTTCGTGCCACCCCACCACCACCCCATTCTCCTTCATCCATGGCTACTACCAATACCTCCTTTGCCCTTGTCCCCACCACTTCTCCCTTCAAGCTTCACCCTCCCTTTCCATCCCCCCTTCCCTACCACACCCCACATACCTTCCCAGCCTTTGCCTCAACCTCCTATACCCCCTTCCCGCATCCTCCATTGCCTCAAGCCCTCCTTCCCTCCCCCTAGCCCCTTTTCCTTGAACCATTCGCCTTGATCCCATTCTTGATGCAACTCTGCTTCCTCGCATCCACTCTGTCAATTAACCCATAGACACATAGGTGCCCCTGGCATGAGCCCCCACATCCCCCTCTACCACCCACAACTACCCCCCTTTACCATGAGCTTCCCACTATTGTATTGTCTTGAGTCACACCCCTGCAACCCTCTATAGTTTCCATGCATCGAAGGAGAAGTGATGAAGGAGCATAAGAAGGAGGTGTAGGGTGGTGGAAGGGAGGATGGCGTCATATTTTTCCTTAACAAATCCTTAGTTAAGAAAAAAATATTTTGTTTAGTTCAATGGATAGTTTATTAATTGAATGGTACAACTGTTATAGGTGCAAGAAGGTAGGGACAGAAGATTTACTGGAAAACGGTATGGGTAGAAGTGTAAGTATAAAAATTCCAAGAGGCATAAGTGTAAAATCCTAAAAAGATAGATGATTTGGGGGAAAAGATATTGTCATAAGTAACGAAAGTAAACACACACAAACACAAACAAGCAAATCATGTGTACATAGATTTATGAGGTTTAACCTTAATTGGCTATGTCCAAGGACGATGGCGATCATTTCACTATAGGTAAAGAAGGGGTAAATATATAGGATATTGAAAAATGAGGATGGCGAGAGCCGCTAAATAATGGTCTGACAGATCAGACTCACTGTCGCTGAGACGACTACTCAGGCCTTCACGTTAATCAACAATTAACCCACACAATCAATAAAGCAGTCAAGAGCAAGGATTAAAATTTATTATACCCTACTAAGAATATATAATGGCAAGCAAGTAAGGCTCGAACACATGAAGCAATTAGAGTAAAGCAGTCAAAGTTTAAGTCAAATGCCTTATGTCTAGTAGACTACTTAGCCAATATGGACTTTTTGTGGGTTTTTGATTATATATTTTTTTATTTACTTTTTTGGTCATATATTTTTATATTTTGATTTTTAATTTTCTTGTTTTATATTTTCTTTTTATATTTTGTATTTTTGTATTTTCTTTTTAGAATAAGATATAAAGTTATATAGAAGATATAATACAAGAGAGATAAGAGAGAGATAAAAATAGGGAAAATAGTCAAAATACAGGAAACAAAATGTTTTTATGATTTTTATATTTTTCTAATGTTTTTGTGATTTTTCTAGATTTTCCTATTTTTTTAGTATTTTTAAGATAAAAATACCAGAAAACAGTGAACTAAGTTGCTGGCCGAAATTACAATGAGGATAAAAAATATCAAACAGTATCCAAAATTCCTCAAATTAATTTTAAAATAAAGCTAATTGAACAGAGAAAATCCAGAGACCAAAATTTTATTTTTAGGATTTTTCTGGAATTTTTAAGATTTTTATAAAGAGTTTTGGGGTTTTATAATTTTTATGAGTTTTCTTTTGTATTTTTTACTGATTTTTGGTCTGGAGGTAAATCACACTAAGAAACACAAATATTATTTTTTTGGAATTTTTTCAAAAATGTTTTATATTTTTTATGTATTTTCTAATGCAAACAGTGCTAAAAATACGTATTTCTGAATTTTTATAAATATTAAAATGCAATAAAAATGCAAAAAGAAATATGGCGTGGAAGATCAACTAAAAACGATCTTAACTTGATTTTTTGGTGATTTTTAGAAAATTATAGACGCATGAAATAAATAGTAGCAACAAAGAGCGAATACACTGCTGGAAGGGGTTTAAATGCAAATATCCAGAAGTTCAGGGGCCAACGTGCAATTTTCCACAAAATTTATATTGCATTAAACAAATTCCAAGACCTATTGCAAATATCCAACACGTTAGGGACATTCCTGCAAAAATGCCACACCCACATGCACTGAACACGTGACTGGTAGGGACCTAAGTGAAATTAGCAAAAACCTTAGGGGTCCAACTGCAATTTCTCCACAAATAATACACTGAAATAAAATAGTTCGGGACTAAAACGAAATAGCTAAACTCACGAGGGTATCCCCTGCAAAAAATGCCCACCCCTCACGTACACATGCACGTGAGGTGACGTGGTTAGGGACCTGGGTGCAATAAATGTATGTTCAAGGGCTTTATCCTAAATATTACAAAACATGTAAAGCTACAGATGGATGTTTTGGTTCTAATATTGAAATACAAAATCACGCGAGGGTATAGGGCAAAATTACCCAGCGCGGTGCGATCCAACGGTTGGAGTCCCTTCACTTGACACGTGGCAGAGCGAGGGCTCGCGATGATGGTTCAGCTCAATGGACCAGATTATCTCCTCGGATGGGGATTTACGGCTGGAACGAATCCGGATCGGACGGCAGCTGTGCTACCTGGAGAAGCGCCTTGATCGGATGTCTGGAGACGCGGGACGATGAACGAGGCAGAGCTCCGGCCAGGCGAAGTTCTCTAGGCTCTTCCTCCCACCTTCGGTGGACTTGAAGCTCGCAAGACGATGCGTTTTCTTCCTGGAGGCTCCCCCTAGCTCCTGGAGTTGTCAAAAATCGGCGGAGGGCGGTGATGTTTGCGCCACAAGGCGACGGAGCTGGAGGCTGATGAATCTACGTTTCATCATCTTTATTCTATCATTTTGTCCTTAAAATTCTAGTAAATGCGTGTAAATACTGTTAATTTAGGCATTTTAGCATTCATGTGTCATTGTGTAAATATTGTATAAAATACGGTTTTTAAAAGTCAAAATTATTGGATAAAGAAAAGAAAAAAATAAAATATTGTAAATATTTTATGACCCAAAACCCCGAGACCTAGGCATCTTGATGACTAGGTTGATAAGGAATAAAGTAGGGCGAGATAAGGGCCAAAATACAATAAAAATACCTTCTATTTTATTCATTCTATATTTATTTTGGGACCTATTTTTGGTTCAACTTTTTATACCTCAAATAAAAAAACTTTGTACATGAAAGTTGTAGATAATTAAATAAATAAAAATACAAAATTAATTTCACTCAAAAATATTGCACAGGTAAAAAATTATGGTCTGAATAAAATTCCAGAATGCCAACTTCCCAGACATGTATCTCCCTAATAAAAGCTTGAAATGCATCAAAATCACCTTTAATTGTATATAATTCAAAATAATCTATTTAATGAAGGTGGTTTCACATTTGGCGGAGCTACGGTTCGAAAGTTGAGTTTTGCCCCTATTGTATACTTGTACAGACTAAAATATTCATTTTATTATTTATTCTTTATTTTTATAATTTTATATTTTTATAATTTTGTAAATATTATTTATAATATATGTGTACATTAAAATCAGAATAAAAACATAAAGAAGACACAAAATAAAATACCTGTATATAACATACCTAGGTATAGTACCTGTATACATACCTATATAATTGCTATTTCTATTTTGTTAAGTGTACAAAATACATCAGAAAAATAAAATAAAAATATATTTAAGTGTATAAAAACACTTTATAATTATAGAAAATAATAATCTAAAATAAATAAATTAAATACATAAAATAAAAATAAAATATTAAAATATATAGATGTATATACCTATATAAGGCTATAAAAGGTAATTTGTGATTTTATACCTCATAAAAGTAATTAAAAATCATAATAACATAATTCATAAAATAACAAACATAAAATAATTCATAAAATAATAACAAAAATTAATAAAATCATTTATTATTTTTAATTGAATTTTCAAATCTTTTTCCAGAGGTTTTTCCTGGTTGGTCCACGTAGACCAACCATGAGGCTTGGACAGTTGACCTCCGGGCAACTATCTGACCCTCTCTTCTGATGCGTGTCAGAACTGTTTTGCCTCAATTTCGACTAGTTTTGCAGGGCGCATCTTGCATCTTTCCATGATGCGTTCTGAACAACTTTTGCTCCTCGATTGACCACCATACACGCCCCATGATTTTCTTGGGTGGGGCAGTGCGCCTCGTCCTTTGGAGCCCCATCACCACGACCGTCCACTCTTGAAAAACCACCGCCGACTTCCTTTCATTTTTTGATCACTCTTCCTCCACTCTAGCTTACACCCAAGTCGTCGACAACCTTCCTAGTGACAACAGGGAGCGTTTGCATGCATTGGTGAGGACGGAGCGGCGTCGAATTGAGCGACTCCCCTCACCGAAGGTCTCGCCGGAGAGCTTTCCCTGCATGCCTTGGTGAGGCCCCTTTCCCCTTTATTTCACTGTTAACTTAGTCCTTAAAAGTAGTAGAAAAAATCCTCATGCGTCACTCTCCATTATCCACCGCCTTATCATCATCGACCCCCTTCGATTTCGCCTAGCCCGACACCGAGCTTCGCCGGCCGACGCCAAGTCCACCTGACATCCCCCCACACAGTCATTACACCCTCACGGAGTCGGGGCATTTTGCCCCCGACTTCTTCACGCTTTTCTTGCAGGTTTGCAGCCTACCAATGCAGCTGGGGCTCATTTTGAGCTTCGACGGAGTCCTTCGAAGGAGCCCAGCTCCGCTGCCTTCTCGCGAAGACCTCAGCCCTCGCCTAGGATTTCTGGAGTCCCTAGGAGATTGGAGAGATCGCAAGGAGCACACCATCCATTTTATGCGCCTCCAGACCGCCGGAAGCCTGAGATTCAGATCGGGGAAGCTCGGCTCGCCGGAGTTCTTTCCCTCTCCTCGTCATCACCTTCCTGCCGTTCGATCGAGGCCTCCATCCATACTGTACGGATACTGTTGGATTTCATCGCCTCCCTGCCGTCGATATCTCTTCAAGCATCTAATCCTTGCCGTTCGGAGGCTAAGCATTATTGGGCGTCCAGGCATTGCCATGTGGATAAGTGGCTTCGGCCACGCCGTTGGATCAACCCTTGTGCTGGGTATTTTGCATCTTTTTCCCAGCCAGTTTTGTATTACTTAAGTAGTCCTCAAACTTTCCTTTGCCGTTTTATATTTTTGTTGTAATTGCATAAAAGTCCCCGTACTTTACACAATTGCATCGAGGCCCGAGTCCACGTCACATCACGTGACATGGGCACGTGAGGTGCAGGAAGTTTGCGCTCGGATCCCTATCTTTTGTATTATTGCTGCTCTGTCCAGAGAATATTTCCGAACGTTGTATTATTTTGAACAACTTGCATTTTAGCCCCAAATATTTTTAGTAATCACCAACAGGTCCCTACCACGCGCGTGTACAGCATGTGCTTTGGTGGGATTTTTATACATATACCCCTGCGGGTTTTGTGATTAAATTTTAGCCCTTAAAAGTTTAGTTGTAGTATTTATTTTGTGGGAAATTTGCACTTTACCCCCTGGGCCTTCTGCTTATTACATAAATACCCTTGTCAGGAATGCATTTTCTTGATGTTTCCTCTATTTATTGCATGCATCTATAAATCCAAAAAATCACCAAAAAAATTACCATAGGTTCCTGTTGCATTCTAGTTTCACGCTATATTTTTATTTTGCATTTTTCTTGCGTTTTATTATTTATAAAAATTCAAAAATATGTGTTTTCAGCACTGTTTGCATTAGAAAATACCTAAAAAATACAAAAACACCTCAGAAAATTCCCAAAAAAATAAATTTTGTGTTTTTAGTGTGTTTTAACTTCTATCTAAAAATCTTAAAAAAATATAAAAGAAAACTCCTAAAAATTACAAAACTCTAAAAATCTTCATAAAAATATTTAGAATTCCAGAAAATCCTAAAAATATAATCTCTGTCCCTGAATTTTCTTTGTTTTATTATCTTTTATTTAAAATTAATTTGGAGAAATTTTGTTACTGTTTGATATTTTATTTTTCTATTTTAGTTCCAGCTTTTTATTTTATTTACTGTTTTTAGTATTTTTGACTTTGAAAATACCAAAAAAATTAGGAAAAATCTAGAAAAATCATAAAAACATTAGAAAAAAATAAAAAGCCCAAAAATATTTTATTTCTTGATTTTTGAGCATTTTGACTTATTTTTATAAATATTATATTCCTCTTCTTTCTTATTATGTATATATTCTATTATTGAAAAAGAAAATATAAAAATATGAAATACAAAAAGATAATATAAAATCAGTAACGAAAAATAAAAATATAAAATTAAAAACAAAATAAAAAAAATTTTCAAAAATAAAAAACCCACAAAAAAACCATATTGGCTAAGTGGTATACATGACATGAGTCATTTGACTTACACTTAGTCTGCTTTACTCTGATTGGTTCCTGTGTTTGACCCCTACTTGCTTGCCACTATACATTCTTAGTAGGGTATAATAAATTTTGATCCTCGCTTTTGATTGCTTAATAATTGTGTGGGTTAATGGTTGATTAATGTGAAGTCCTAAGTAGTCGCCTCCACGATAGTGAGTCTGATCTGTCAGACCATTATTAGAGGCTCTCACTTTTCTCTTTTTTCAAATGATGTTGTTTGCTGGGGAGCATAGACTTGTAGAGTAGACTTGTGTCGTTTTACTAGCTTAGCCATTTTTGCTTATCTATTTTATTGTATCATTAATTTTGGAACTGTTTGACATCCCTTTCTTGTTTTCTTGCGAGGAACCACTGACTGAAGAGGATCGCCTAGGGGATTCTGTACATCCTTGGGAGGCAGAGACGGCTATTCTAGCCTAGCCGGCAAGAGAGAGTAGGAGGAATTGAGAGAGAGCGGATAGTTAGCTTTTTATTATTTTTGTGAGAGAGAGACATTTTATTAATTTGTAATAATACAGGTAGCCTGGACTTTGGACATTCGGGCCCAATTTCCAAGTGTTTGTTCACTTGGGGGCTCACCGCAGTTTTACCATGTTTTCATCGCCTTTTTTTACTTTGATTTCCGATTTTGGTTTTCTTTCGTTTGTGGAATAAGCCCTTAGTTTTTAGGATTGCTTGATCGTGTAGTCTAAGGCCAAACACTTAACAACCATTGCATGCACCTATAGTCTTCTCGTTTGGACTTAGAATTAATTAATTGCGAAAGTACTCAGTCTCAAGCCGCATGCTGCTAGAGGTCGTATACAACGCTGGCAGGATCCGTTGTGGTGGACACCGATCGACATCAGAGACCGGACTTAGGCTTTGATTTGAGTACTTAACATTTGGTTCTTCACGTGTAGCAATTGCCTGCTTAGGACGATTTCCGCGTGCATATTGCATATAGATTAGGTTTATAAATTCTTATTTTGCATTCTGCATGGAGAGAGCTGGTAGGCACTGTAAGTCTTCTATCTTTGCATTCATCATCTAGGCACAAAGGTGAGATTTTCATCTTGGTGCTGCCTTGCATTACTTTTCCGACGTTCTCCCTTTGTTTTTGGATCAATAGGAATCAAAGAAAATACCAAAAACGTTAGGCGTTTGTATTGAATCAACTCAAAACAAGTGATAACACAAAAAATTAAAAAAGGGACTGTTAAAAATACTTGACCTAAATAAAATCAATTAATTAGACTCATTGCCTTGGGGTGAGCAAAGCCCTCATTTGTTTTCAGGTTGCATAGCAAGGTTTCCTTCCCAGTGAGGCGAGCATCGTCGTAAGGAATAGAGCACAAAACCCAGTCTTTGGCTGCCTTGTGTATCGCCTGGATTTCCAAAGTATTGGCACTTCTATCGTACGTAGACGAGTAGGGCTTGGTCGGCATTGATGACTCTCTATTGTGTAGAGTATTGACCTTGTCCGAAGTATCGAGCATAGGCCACACCTTCACGGGTGTGTCTGTCTCATCGTCTTGCGTCCGAGTAGGTTCTTACACGCTCACGGGTGATTCCGTTGCGAGCGAGATCTGAAGTATTGGTTTCACCTATCGGCTTCCCCCCTCTAATTCTTTGGCTGAGTAGGGATCCAGGAAGGGTTACAAGGACCTCAAATAGTGCAGACTACATGTTACAAAGGAGGAGGACAAGTACAGGATACTTTTTCGGCAGTACTCTCTCTCCTATAGGCGTAGCGCTCTAAGGACTCGTGACAAGATAATTGCCTGAAATTCAAATCTAAAAATTACAAAGATAATTGTCGAACCTTCACGGCTTCACGGGTCGAGTTGGTGAATCCATGGCTTTGTGTTTGATTGATTAGTCGAGTTAAGGTCAAGATCAAAAATACTGCGCCTTTGCGCCACTTTTGTTCTTCTTCCATTTGACCCTTGCTCATTGTGAGCCTTCTACTATTTTACACTCCATTTATTTCTTGTTGCCCTCTGTATCTTCGTCCGCATCGATCTTCCTCTTGACCTTCAAGATGGCAACGAATGGACAGTTTAGTCGAGACCCTGTCGACAACTACATCAGTTCCGTTCGCTCGTCCTCTTTAATAATTATGGGCGATTCCCGAGAACCTGGTTCAGACTCTGTGAACCGATCTCCAGACTCCTCGTCTTCTTCAATAAACCGAGATTACTCTTGTCCCAAATTCTGTCTATTTTGGATGGCAATTGATTTCACTCCTTACACATCGCCGTCCTTAACAAAGTTCTATGTTGACCTTAACACATAACACTTCTCTCCATATGGTGCTGCAATTCAGACTGATCGGGGCATTCTTCCATGTGTAGACTTAGAGCCCGATTCTGAGCCAACAAACCAAGCACAATTCGAGATGGCCGGTGGAAGAGGAAAGGGGCCACAACCCCAAATTGAAGTTGAAGCCAATCAGGGGGAAGGGCAATACACCACGCAGAACGATGTCAATAGTCAATTCTGGCTTCCATTCAAGCCATCCAGCAACAATTGACTAACCAAGCCCTGGCCCATATCGCCTTCCAAGAAATGTTGAACGATCTGAGGAGGAGGGCCGATGCAAGAGATGGCCGACGGGAGGATGATCCAAATCAAGAGTTCATCCACAAGGATATGGAGATGACTTTTCAGTACAAGGCACTGACTTTGAAAGAGTGGATGCAGACCCACTGCAGCTGAAGCTGAAGGAGACATACAATCCAGGAGCATGCCACATTACTGAGTGGATCCAGATTCTACGCATCCGTGCCCACTTCGAGCTAAAGCCACAGTTTCTGTCTTTGCTTCCCACATTTCACGGGAATACTACTGAGGAGCCTTACATTCATCTCAAGAAGTTTGGCCGCATTTGTGCTACCGCTCACTACCCTGGAATTCCTTTGGGAGTAGTCAAGATGACCGCCTTTCCCTTCAGCCTGCAAGACAAGGCCCTATATTGGGTCGACCACCTAGGGAAGGTAGTCACGGCCTGGGAGGAGCTGAAGTCTGCATTTCTCGATAAGTTCTACCCTCTCGAGCGATTGAATCATATGCGTGCCCGTATTTCCAATTTTTTCCAGCAATCCCGCGAGACAATCCATGAAGCGTCGGAGAGATTTAAGGATCTTCAAGAGAAGTGTCCCCACCACGAAATCCAAAAGACCAGCCTTGTGCAACACTTCTTTGGTGGGCTTACACTTGAGAGCCAAAAGCTTGTAGATGCCGCTTGCGGTGGCTCACATTTCAACAAAGACGAGGACGTGGTATAGAACGTCTTCGAGGAAATGGCTGAAGGAGAAGCCGCTCAATCCTTGTCTCGAGCATACATGAAGATGCCAACTGCCATCAGCAAGCCAGTGAACATGGCTTCTCACACCAAAGATAGGGATGAAAGCTCCAACTTGAGTATCATTGGGAGCCATTTGTCCAAGGTGGACATCATTAAGAAGAGGTCGCAGGACCTCGAGAAATTATCTGTGATAGAAAAAAGGACCCAGGGCTTGGAAAAGCTCGATTTGATTTCCCAGTAGCTGGAGCAGCTCATTCATGCGTTGAATGCCAACATGTGCAACGCTGTGTGTACTATTGCTGAGCCAAACGCTGAGAAGAAGGAGCCTACAATGCAACAAATTCCTCAGCCAACTCCATCGCAACCCCAGCCCATTCAGCACATGTACTACGTGCACGTTCTGGAGCAGCCACCGCAGCCTCAGACACAGATGGTTATATATCAGCCAAAGTCCCAGCCGACCTATTACGAGTAGCTCTCTCCACCCCCACCACTGATACAAGAGATCACTGGTGTATGGAATAATGAAGCGCAACTGACCCACCCTCATGGACACTCTCAGGGTCAAAACATGGGCAACCAACCCTATCACTAGCAGCAGCAGGGTGGAAGACCCTTCCAACCCTCATATCAGTACCAGCCTCCGTCTCACAACAACACATGGAGGCGGAATTATCAGCAGGTTCCTCAGCAGTCCAGATACCGCAGACAAGGATATCATCAGCAGTCGGCTGCCCAGTATCATCAGCAGAACTCACAGTATTCCTCCAACCCTCCTCCTCACCAATTCTCTCAGGGTTACCAGTCGCAGTCTCAGCCGTCATACCAGCACTCTAGGCCCTAGCAAGGGGACTCTTATGAGATTGTGCCGGTTAATCCAACCCTGGCCTTCTTAGAATATTTAATGAAGAACATGGCTGAGATGAACCAGAAGATCGACGACTTGACGGCTGCAAAAACAACCATCCCTGCTCAAGTCGAGGCGAATCCAAACAATTTCCGACGCAAGGAGCAGGTAGCCGGTAGTGTCCATCCAAAATCAGGTGAATTAAATTGCTTTTTATTTAATGTTGTTACTCTCAGGAGCGGTAGGAAACTCAAGCCATCAGCAACCGCGAAGGGGAAGCATCTTGCATATGAAGGGGAATCATCAGCCAAGCCAACACCAGGGCCAAGAAGCATTTTTGGAGCAGCACCATCAACCAGAAAATCACAAAAAAAATGAAGAAAACCACAAAGCACAAAAAGATAGCAGCAACCTCAGTGGAGATAGGCCAGCATTGGAGATGCCTGCACCTGCTACAAAGCCTGCCATGGACAGAAGGAATTTTACACCTGCAGCGAGTCCAACGCCAGCACTCAAAGCCGAGCCTGTTGTTTTTGGTCCACATCTCGTAGATGATTCTATTACTTTTTGCCATCTACCTGTAAACAACAATATGGACAATACTTCAAATGATAATGGTGAAGATTTTGTAAATATTCCTTTTCCAGAAGCAGTGAAAAAACACAAAAAATTGAAAATTTTGAAAATTGCTTTGTTTGATCCTGCTATCATAGAAATCATCCAGAATTTAGTATTGAACATGACTTTAATGAAAGCTCTTGAGTACATGCCAGCTTTAAAGAAAGGATTGAAAGATGAATGTACAACAAAGCGTAGGCCTCACCCTGACAATTCCGGGAACAAAGGTGGCAAGCCCGAAAAGCATATCCTTACAATGGCCACAGTTAATGCTATCAGCAACCTCCCGGATAAAAAGCCAGATATGGGAGCACCTCTTGTGCATTGTCAGATGTTCAATCAGGCATTTGAACGAACACTTCTCGACTGCGGGTCTTCTGTCAACTTGATGTCAGCTTCACTACTTACAGAATTCAGGCTAGGACCGCTCAAGCCTACAAAGATGATTATGCAGTTTGCAAACAAATCAGTTAAGCGGCCTAGGGGCCTATTGGAGGAGGTGATAGTTACAGTTTAGGGAAAGCAGTTCCCCGCTGATTTTGTGGTGCTAGATATGGACATCCCTACTCCATTGCTCCTTACCCCAATCATACTGGGAAGACCATTCCTGCGGACATCAAATGCAATAGTGAATTATGGGACTGGAGAAATCACTTTGGCGTTGTGATAAATACTCATTCATCACTCTTTATTCTTATATTTTAGCTACAAAAACCTTTGCAAATGCATGTATATAGTTGTAAATATAAATAATTACCAAAAGCATGCATTGTGTAAAAACCTATAATTACCATGTTTTTGTGCAAAAATAAAATAATAAAGATCAAAAAAAGAAAAAGAGGGAAATATTTAGAATAAATATTGAGCAACCTAACCCAAGGGAGGGCTCAGCATGGGCCTGACCGCATAAAAACCAAAGTAGAGGGAGATAGGGGCTCATATGTGTAAATATATATGTAAATAAATAAAAGTATTTTCCTCACAAAAATAGACTAAAATTAGGTTTGTAAATATTTGTATATATTTATAAATATAAAATCCAGATAAAAATAGAAAAATTAAAAAGAAAACAAAAACCTCACTCATGTACATAGTCATCATGTATATAGTCCATCCATCTTATATTTACTTAGCTTTGTAAATAAATAAAATTAATCTCCAAAAATTTTGTAAATATTCTATATTACATAGTGTAAATAAATAAAATAAAAACCCTTTAAACAAAAACAAAATAAAAATAACAAAATTAAAAACCTAAAAAAATATTGTAAATATACCATGTATATAAATGTACATATGTATTTATTTCACCTATGTATATAAATAATAAAAATAAAATAAAAATATCTTTTTATTCCTTATTTTATGATATAAATAAATAAAATATAAAATAGGAATAAAATTGTATAAAAATAACAAATTAAAAATCAAAATTAAAATCTTATATATTGTATATATACCTATATATAACCCTACTATGTACATACCTTATTTTTACTTTGAAAATTTAATTAAAAATCACTAAAAAATAGAAAAAATTAAAACAAAAATATTTCATGTTTTAACTTTTTAATAATTCGGCCGTTTTCTATTTTTAATTTAATTTCTAAATATTTGCCACGCGGCCGCTTCCCATTGGTCCAGGGAGTTGTTGACCGCCCGATCAACTGCCCCCCTCAGGACCACTTCCCATGGGTTTTGACACCCGACCTGATTTCTCGCATTTTTCGTGTCAAAACCCGATCATCCTTCCCCCAAACCCCAGGTCCGTTTTGATCACGTCAGATCTGGCACCCTCGCCGGCACATTCGCCTCGGGATCCGCGCACTCCATTGCCCTACCCGCACTCATCTTCCCGGACCCTCCAGCATATATAGCTCGAGCTCCGCCACCTATTCTTCCATCTTTGGCTCCTCCATTCTCCACCCAAGGACCTCCATCGCATCGGCGAGAGTGACAGCTCGCTCCCCGTGGTGTTGCAGCGAGGAGGGAGTGCGAGACCACTGATCCGGCGAGCAAGCGCCGCCGTGCTCCGCCCACAACAGGAGCTCGTGCCTAGGACATCGACGCACCTTGAGGCGAGGACCCAGAGCTTCGCAAGCTCAGCCACAGTCGACTCCTCCACCCAGGTATACCCAGTTCCTTTTGCTTTTCTCTGATTTCCGATTATCCCCAATTCCCGCCGTCGTCGTCTCTAGCTGATTCCGACCATCCCACTACTCCGTTCGTCCATCAGAATTGATCATCGCCTCCGCCTTCCTCCCGCGCACATTCTCCGCACTCCCATTCAACCCAGCTCGCACAGGAGCTGGGGTTCGAGCTCCTCCGTCCACACCCTCGTCGGAGCTCGCCCATATCGAACCCCCGACCACCTTCACCTCGCCTTGCCGGGTCGAGGCACTTTGCCCTCGACCCGCGAGTCTTCTGGACCTATTTTGCAGGTATCACGAGGACCATCTGAGGTCCTCCCACTCGAGCGAGGAGACGTTTCTCCACCGACCTCGCCGAAGCCCTCCAGGGCTCAGTTGGGTCATTGGAGGAGCCCATTTGACGCGGAGGCTCCCGACGATTCTTCCCCGATCACCAGAGCCCCGCAAGGAGGTCAGGAGCGTACGCCTCGGGCCAGCGAACTTCGTCGGCAGACAGTTCTTCCACGACCTTCGTCCACCGTTCGATCGGCCTCCCGCTCCAGTTTTCCTCTGAGCCATTGATGAATACTCATTCATCACTCTTTATTCTTATATTTTAGCTACAAAAACCTTTGCAAATGCATATAGATATGTGTAAATAGAAATAATTACCAAAAGCATGCAATGTGTAAAAACCTTTAATTAGCAGTTTTTGTGCAAAAATAAAAGAATAAAGATTAAAAAGAAAAAGAGGGAAATATTTAGAATAAATATTGAGCAACCTAACCCAAGGGAGGGCTCAGCATGGGCCTGACCGCATAAAAGCCAAAGTAGAGGGAGATAGGGGCTCATATGTGTAAAAAATTAATGTAAATAAAATAAAAGTATTTTTCTCACAAAAATAGACTCAAATTAGGTATGTAAATATTTGTGAATATTTCTAAATATAAAATCAATACAAAAATATAAAAATCAAAAAGAAAACAAAAACCTCACTCATGTGCATAACCACCATGTATATAGTCTACTCATATCAATTTATCCTTATACATAAATAAAATTAATTTTTATAATTTTGTAAATATTCTATGTTATATAATGTAAATAAATATAATAAAAACAAGTAAAACAAAAACCAAATAAAAATAACAAAATTAAAAACATAAAAAAATATATTGTAAATATACCATGTATATAAATATATATATATGTATTTATTTCACCTATGACTATAAATAATAAAAATCAAATAAAAATATCTTTTTATTCCTTATTTTATAACATAAATAAATAAAATATAAATTGGGAATAAAAGTGTATGAAAATAACTCATTAAAAATCAAAACTAAAAATCCCACATTGTATATATACCTATGTATAGTACTATATTGTAAATAGCTTATTTTTATTTTGAAAAATTAATTAAAAATCACAAAAAAATAGAAAAAAATAAAATAAAAATATTTCATGTTTTAAGTTTTTAGTAATTCGATCATTTTCTAGCTTAAAATAAATAAATAAATAATTTGTGCTTGGCGGGCTCTGATTGGTCCACGGGGGATTGTTGACCCCCGGTCAACTCTCCCCCCAGGACCACCAGAGCCGGGTTAGACCTGACCGACCTGATTTCACCATTTTCTTCACGGTCGACCCGATCGCCAGTCACCTTAACCCCGGGCTCCGATTGATCATTGAACATCCGTAACCCACGCCCGGGGTGGATCTTAGGGATCCGAGGCTCGAGTGACTCGCCCGATCCTGATCTTCTCGGATCCCTGAGCATATAAAGTCCCAGCTCCGGCAAGGTTTTCACGCATCTTTGGATCTTCCCCTCGGCGCCTGTGACCTCCTCCGGACTCCCTGAGTGACAGCCGTGGTCTCGGGAGTTGCAGCGAGGCCCGGGAAGCCGGGAGCCACTGATCCGGTGGTCTTCACCGCCGTGCGCCGCCGCGAGCGCGCCCAGCCTCGAGGAGTCGACGGCCCCTTGCAGGCAACGACCAGAAGCTTGCTGAGCTTCAGCCCAGTCGAATGCACCCGCCAGGTAACCTTCTTAGCCCATAGATTAGCTTAGGTTTAGATTTTTCGATTTCTGGTAGTTTAGCTCCGCCACCTCCGCCTGCCATCTCCGACCACCCTTTCATCCATCTGACACTGCCACCACGTCCACCAGACCCCTCTCCACCTTCTCCGACCCTTCACTCCCCGTGTCTCGCCCCGGAGCAGGGTATCGGCTCTCACCCTCCGCCGCTCGCCGGAGAGCCTCCATCTCGCCTCATCCTTCACCTTCCACCCGCTCTGACAGGTCGAGGCAGTTTGCCCTCGACCCAGCTCTCTTCCTGTGCAGGTATCGTGCCCATTCGACCTCATCTGGAGGCCGAGTCTTCAGAGCATAGGGGCTCCCGTTCGTCCACGTCGCCGGAGCTCTCTAGAGCTCCTCGCTTTCATCGGAGCAGCGCATCGGGTGCGGAGCTTCATGGCGAAGCTTCCCTGCACCTTAGGAGCATCAGGCGAGGTCCACCGTGCATGCAGAGGGCCGGCGAAGCTCACCGGCCGCCAGTTCTTCCAGCAGCCTCGTCGACCGTCCGATCGTCCCCAGCGCCCCAGTTGTCATCTGATCCATCCATCCTAGGCGTGGTGTCTCCGTACGATCATTAAGAGGATAGATCTGGACCACCTGCTCGGAGGAAGAGGCACCAGCATGCCTCGTTCGTCAGATCTGCCACGTGCCCTCTTCTCCTCCGTCGATCCACCGAGGGCTTAGACTCCAGAGCACCAGCACCGTCCGATCTCCACGTGGGGGGGGGCTCTCAGACGTTCGATCAGGCCATGCGATTCAAGGTCAAAGGCATCATTGTTCTCATTCGTCAGATCCGCCATGCGTCACACATCTGGCCGTCGACATTAATAAAAGGGGTAAATAACACTTAGGCCCCTTTAGTTTCTGTCTTTACTATCTAGTACTGTAAATATCTAGTTCAGTTCTTTTACTTTTGTAAATTTTGCACTGAGGACCTTATCTTTTATGTGAGTTGCATTTATACCCCTGCCAGTGGTGAACACGTGCATCGACACGTGGTATTTTGATACATTTGCATTTTTGGCCCTGTGTTTTTGGCTTGTTAAGTTTTGCATTTATAGAAATAGGAATTGCAATTAGGTCCCCCAGGCCGGAGTCACGTGTATCATGCGTGGCCCGGGGGGTAATTTGCGTTCCTATCCTTATACTTTCCAAGCTTGTTACTCCAGGGACCCAGAACTTTATTATAATTGCAGATAGGTCCCTGTGCACTGTTGCTTCTTTTTATTTTTGAATAAAATAGCAAATTACCTCCAAATCCAACGAAAATTGGACACATGGCTCCTGCCATAGTGTAAAATTTTCGAGGATTTTTGAGGACATTTTTGTTTTCATTTGGTATTTTTAGAAATTCAAAAACCTTTAATTTCGTTACTGTCTAACTTTAAAAACCCCAAAAAAATATTAAAACTCATTTAAAAATTCCAAAAAAATTTGTCTACTGTTTTTGGCTATTTTTCATTACTGAAAACCATTAAAAATTGAAAAACACCTAAAATCTTATAAAAATTCTAATAATTAAACCAAAAATCCAAAAATAATAAAATAGGTGCCTAAATTTTCCTTGTTTTATTCTCTTTATAGGAAAATTACCTCCCAGCTAATTTGGGGCCTTTAGATATTTTATCTAGGCCCTTTCAACTCGGCTGGACAGTACCTACTGTTTTAGTCACTTTTTTATTTTTAGAAAATTAAATAAATATCAGAAAAATCCCAAAAATTCACCAAAAACACTAAAAATTATAAAACACATAAAAACATTTTTGTTAGAATTTTTGGCTGATTTTTAGTGCTTTTAATAACTTGTTGAAGTGTGTAGTTTCTTTGCTTTTCTTATTTTCTTAATACCTTAAAAATCCAAAAAAATATATAAAATAATTAAAAAAACCATCAAAAATATTTTATTCCTTTATTTTATTTTCTTTTTGACTACTTCGTAGGCCACAAGGCCAACCCGTGCTCCTTGAGTTCGACCCTGGTCGCTATACCAGGTTAAAATAATAGCAGGACCGCTTTCGCATTTTTGATTGATTTTATCTATCTTAGTGGTTCATTTTTCTTGATTGAGCACACTTGATCGCGTGGGTCGCAACGACCGAGATAGCACCTATATCCTAGCCTTCAGGTCGCTGATCAGAATGGCGTCGTTGCCGGGGAGCACGGCTTAGTAGTTTTTATTTCATTTTATTTTCATTTTTGTTTTCGCGGTTTTTCGCGGCTCTTTAAGAGCTCGCGGCTTTTTCGCGGCTTTTGTTTATATTTTATTTTTGTCTTATTTTGTTTTATTTTCTTTTCTTTTGTTTTTGTTTTTTTTATTTTGAGTGTTTATTTTATTTTGCATTTTTGCATATATACCCTCATTTTTATTTCCATTTATTTTTCTTATCATTATTTGATTATTGTGGTCTGACCACTTGTCTCTGTTTCTTGCGAGGGCTCGAGGACCGCGGAGGCGACTTTCGAGAAGCCGAAGCAACCGCAGGACTTGGAGGCGGCTCCCTTCTGTACGGAGCCGCATGAGAGAGCGAGAGAGAGTTGAATAGGAGAGGATTAGTTAGATTTTTTACTTTTATTTTGACTATTATTGTAATAATACAGGTACTCAGAGACTGGACTCTTGGACGGTGTTTGGACTTAGCGGGTCTGTTTCGCCGAGCACCGGTGTGCTCGGGGGACCCTTAGGAGTTTTTCGCGGCTTTTTCTCGCGGCTTTCTTTTCTTTTTACTGCCTTTTCCGGTGTTTACACGGTTTTTCATCGAGCCCCTAGCCTTAGGATTTTCTACTTGCTTGTGCCGTAATTAGTAGGGTCCCCACACTTAATTATATGCATGTTCCTATAGTGCGCTTAATTGGACCTACTAATTATTGGTTAATAAAAATAACCGACTCATCTCCTTCGTAGCCTACGTGCCGCAGTCTACCCTGTAAAGCGCTTTCTCCTACCCCCGATGTGTCGGGCAGAGGAGGGGTAGACCGAGACCGGACCCTTTGGCTTGGAGGTCGGTGACCGGTTAGACGGTTCTGCGAGTAGAAATTGCTCATCTAGGACTCGGTTTTCATCGCTGCATCATTTAGGTAGTTTATTTTCTGTCTTTACATTTATGCGCGGATCATATTGCATGTAGAGAGCTGGAGGCAGGTACGCCTTTCTGACTTTGCATGCATCATTGATTTATCGCGCATCGGCTTTTTCGTCTTCTCCCCCCTGTTTTTGACTTAATAATCAGGAGAACCGAAAAATTCGTTAGGCGTTTATTTTTATTGAAAAATATCTAAAAACAAAAACAATAAAATCGGGACTGCTAATCATACTTGAACTAAAAGACACTTCACTAAAAATCTGTCTTGGGGAGAATAACCCCCTCCTTGTCTGGTTTGAATGAGCGAGAGAGTGATCCGCACATTAGGATAGAGCCTCCGATCTTTTCTTGACTGATTACCGGCTTTCAGTACGGGGCAGTCGGTTGAGAAAGATCTGGACACCTATTGACCTCACGTAATCGCTCTGATAGACTGGATGATCACCTAAAATAAAATTGACAAGATAATTGACCGATCCCTTCGGTCTTCAGCTCTGTGTGCGTAGGTGAAGTGGGGGTTTGCTTGTTCATCTTGTTTGATTGCCAGATCCCTTTGATCCTTTCTCATCTTCCTTCATCTATTCCCCTCCATCACCTCCCTTCATTTCTCTTTTCTTCTTCTCCCTTATACCTGGATAATGGATTCCCCTCACTACGAGCCAACTCTTACGGCTTCTTCTCCGTCTTCTGACCATCACTCCAGTCCACCTTCTAGGGAGGTCGGATCTCCGACCAACCTCCCGCTCCCTCCCTCCCTTTCATCTCACTATTCTGGGTATGTTGTGCGAAACATCCGAGGATATCAGATAGAGCAGATGCAAGACCCGAACGATGATGTTGCTGAGTTGAGAGCGCACTCCGTTGGTGACCAAAGAGAGCAGTGGAGATTAGCAGACATATCCTTATCCAGAAGGATGGAGGAGCAGATAGCACATGGAGCTCAGTCATCTTCTACACTAGGTCCATTCGTCTTGGATTTGGATTACATTCAGCGACTGCCGACATTTTCAAGAGAGGCGCACGAGGAGCCTTATCTTCACCTGTCAGCTTTCGAGGAGTTTTGTAGAGCACAGAGATATTTAGACGTCACTGCAGAAGAGCTGATGAGCAGGACCTTCCCCTTCACGCTTCACAACAGAGCCATGAGATGGCACCGACGATTGGGGAGGACATTCGAGACGTGGGGAGAGCTACGCCAAGAGTTCTTGCAGAGATACTTCCCTCCACGAAGAGCAGATTTCATGCGGTCTTTGATCATGGACTTTTCAGTTGACCCACATGAGCCACTGCACGAGGCATGGCCGAGGTTTCTTGACCACTTGAGGAGATTCCCTGAGCACGGACTTCCACTTACAGACTTGATAGAGATCTCCATGCGGGGGATGACCGCAGAGCAGATAGCACTGGTGACTACCACATGTGGCGGTTCTCACCGCAGTTCTGACATTCACTTACTATATACCATCTCGAGGCTACTTGCACAGAGTTCTTCTACACGAGATGCCTTGGTCGGGACAACACATGCGGACGATGCAGTACCAGTGCGGTGTGTCACTTTAAATGATGAGACAGTTTCTACACACCAGCCAGAGGACTTGGAGCTGACAGCACCACAGACAGAGGAGATGACTTCCATAGCAGAGGTTCAGACCCAGAGTCTACTTGAGTTCCCGTTGGTTTTCCAGCTGGAGTTCGAGGTAGCCCCAGAGTTTCCAGTCGACGAGTCTTGGATATCAGATCTTCTGATACTCCAGGAGCCAGAGGAGCCCCAGCTTTTGCAGCCATTGACTCAGCTACTTCAGTTTCCAGTCCCGGAGGAGTCAGTTTCCTTCCTGCAGAGACACTTCTTGGATACAGACAGTCACCAGGACTCAGCCCAGCAGCCACAGCTTGAGGAAGGACAACACTTTGAGAGACTTGACACAGAGAGTCCCGTCTTCGAGCCTTTTGTCCTCCACTTTGTTGAGATAGATACACTTCCTAAGGACCAGCTGACAGCCAGCATAGCAGCAGAGCGAGGATCAGCTGCAGACACTTTGCCAGCTTCCGCGGTGTTGACTAGTACCTTCTCCTATTTCCAGATTGCAGAGACTTACACTTCTGATGATGATGCAGCCTGGTGCACCGAGGGGATACTTGATAGCAGCGCAGATGCCCATCTAGATCCTGATCCTCTTCTAGTCACTTCTGACCTTGCATCTCTCCCCGAGGGTTATCTGCGGGAGGATGCCGCACTCGATGAGCACTCGGTTTCACCTGCTGAGAGTGTTTCCGATCTGGCGGAACACGAAACCGAGTTTTTAGATCCTTCTGATTCTGATTCATCTCACCTCGACGACCCTTACGAGGATGAGCCCATCTTGGAGATATTCGATGATCTGCCTGATCTTCTTCTACTCTATTCATCGGATATCAGTCCTTTTCGAGAGTCTCCTGATCCTGATTATCCACACCTGTTTGAGACATTGATTAATGTGGAGGATTCTATTACTGGTCCATCCTTCTCCACGTTTGATTTCTTCGGCTCCACACTCTCACTCCAGTCTGATCCAGAGCCGATGAATTCTTTTGTGCTACCGGATCCCGATCACTTATTCTCATATCATTGGCCGGTAGCAGACACCCTCCTGATTGCATACCTGGGTGTCGTACTTTACATTGTTGAGTTCGTCGCTGTTCTCACACCGAGACTGCGGCGACAGTACGACATTCAACTTACCGATGCCGTCCTGAACCTTGATACTGCATTGTCCTAGCCTTTGCGCCCAGATGGGGGCATAAAATCTAGCGCTCGTTGAGAGGCACCTCAACATTGTACTCTTTTGTTTATACGTGTTTCGTCTTATTTTGATCCTTCTTTCTTCCGTTCTTGTTTTCACCCCAGGTCTCGCTTAGGATTATCTTTGCTATACTTAGGATATTGCTCATCCTAAGTATAGGGGGGTGGAGACACCGGGTTGTTCTTTGTTCGGTTTCGTCACTTCTGTTGTTGCCTATACTTAAGGTTCTCACCTTAAGTATAGGGGGGGTGATGCCCTCCGTCTTGTATATATTCGTTAATTTTCTTTTGTTTCCTTCTACCCTTATTTTTGCTGCCTATACTTAGGGGTATTTCACCCTAAGTATAGGGGGGGTAGACCCTGTACATTCTACACTCGGTTTTCCCTTAGTACACAGCCTGCTATACTTAGGATTACTTGATCCTATGTATAGGGGGAAGACCCGAGCTTCTTTTGACCTTTTATTTCATTCATTCGTCTTTGTATATAGCCTTTCTTTTCACTTCCCTGTACCTAGCACGAGTTATGTCTTCTTCATCGCTCTTGACTCTGAGGACATCGTTCGAGCTAAGTATAGGGGGGTGTGTATATATTTCATATATACTTTAGCCATAACTCGTACTTTGTGTGAGTGTGTTAATGAATAAAAATGGCTAAAAATCACAAAAAATTAAAAATTTTCATTTGCACATAAATAGCTAGTGTACAAATTATTTTTGTAAAAATAATTTCAAAAATCTTTTGTGTAAAGCTTGTGTAAATATTTTTGTATCAAAATTATGTATATAGTACAAAATTTTTCCAAAATGTTTTGAAAATCAAAAGTTTGCAAAAATCTTGTGTAAATGTGTGTAAATATCTTTTTGCAAAACTTGCACTTCATGCATCATTCATACATGATTTCAAAATATTTTTCAAAAATTTTGCATGTTTGTAAACTTTGTGTAAATAAGCATCTTTTGTACATATGTATATAGTTTTTCTGGATGATAGTTGATATTTAAACTAGCCTGGAATCAAATTGAGAAATGGAGCTTGATTAAGATCTTAATCCACCTAACTCCTAAGAGGAACCTTATAGGGCTTAGGTTTAAGGCTTTTCAGGTCCATGGTGACTTAATTCTTTGAGTCCACTAGGCTATGATCACATGTCATCTCAATGAGCCTAAGTAGAGCACTTAACAACAACACATGACTCATATAGACAATGGCTTTACTTGGACACCAGCACTATGCACCGAGCTCTCTATGGATGAGGTGGTGAGGAGGCAGTCTTCCTTGACTTGGGGTAACATATGAGGGTAGTACTTCTAGGCGGAACCTCTCTTCTTCTTTTAGTGAAGGAAGTGCGTCTCAACTTGGTCTGGTTGCCATGAGGTCTAAAGACGGAAGTTGTGGGTTGTAATAAAGCTTCAAAAGAGGGATAGTCTACTGGCTCAAGAGGAAAAACTCCTTGTACATATGCTGCACATGTATATGTTGTATAGATGCACTTGAAAAAAAAGCAAAAAGAAAATAACTCCAAAAAAGTGGTGGGTATGAGAGAAAATGATAATCCCACCGGAGTATGTATATAGAGTGCAATAAGCAAAGCTTGAGTTTCATGATCCACCTGATGTAGCTTGCAGCAGGGAGACTTGGCTACACTGGTCAAGCTCCCAAGGGTACTTGGCTACACTGGCCTTGACCCATTCTCTTCTTCCCCCTCTTCTTGAGCCGGTTGAACTTGAACTTAGAAGGGAATACCCCGCTCCTCGAGGAAAGAGTGGCCAGATTGAGGTCATAGAGTTACCTTGTTGGGGAGGGTTATCAAGTTGCCATTTCTGAGGTGGAGAGCTTAGACCTCATATTCACAGGACAAGAAAAGATTCATGGTCTTCAGGGTTTGTGATTGATGACTTGTTCTGATCTGGAGCATTGAGGAGTCTTGGTTATAGATTAGTGGAGCTTAGAGGCTGTTAAGTTTTAAACTTGAGTCCAAATAAGGTTCCGACAAATTAATAATCCAAAGATCTGATCGAGCTCCATACCTTAATTTAATGAAGGCAAGGTTAATAATCAACCTTGATCCATGTACATTCTCTTTTTCTTTTTCTTTCTTTCTTTTTCACTTATTTTTCAAATAAGTGTTTGCTAAGGGACTAGCAAAGTTATGTATAGGGGGGTGATGAATACTCATTCATCACTCTTTATTCTTATATTTTAGCTACAAAAACCTTTGCAAATGCATATAGATATGTGTAAATAGAAATAATTACCAAAAGCATGCAATGTGTAAAAACCTATAATTAGCATGTTTTTGTGCAAAAATAAAAAATAAAGATTAAAAAGAAAAAGAGGGAAATATTTAGAATAAATATTGAGCAACCTAACCCAAGGGAGGGCTCAGCATGGGCCTAACTGCATAAAAGCCAATGTAGAGGGAGATAGGGGCTCATATGTGTAAATATTTATGTAAATAAAATAAAAGTATTTTTCTCACAAAAATAGACTCAAATTAGGTATGTAAATATTTGTGAATATTTCTAAATATAAAATCAATACAAAAATATAAAAATAAAAAAGAAAACAAAAACCCCACTCATGTGCATAACCACCATGTATATAGTCTACTCATATCAATTTATTCTTATAAATAAATAAAATTAATTTTTATAATTTTGTAAATATTCTATGTTATATAATGTAAATAAATATAATAAAAACAAGTAAAACAAAAACCAAATAAAAATAACAAAATTAAAAACATAAAAAAAATATATTGTAAATATACCATGCATATAAATGTATATATGTATTTATTTCACCTATGAATATAAATAATAAAAATCAAATAAAAATATCTTTTTATTCCTTATTTTATAATATAAATAAATAAAATATAAATTGGGAATAAAAGTGTATGAAAATAACTCATTAAAAATCAAAACTAAAAAACCCACATTGTATATATACCTATGTATAGTACTATATTGTATATAGCTTATTTTTATTTTGAAAAATTAATTAAAAATCACAAAAAAATAGAAAAAAATAAAATAAAAATATTTCTTGTTTTAAGTTTTTAGTAATTCGATCATTTTCTAGCTTAAAATAAATAAATAAAAAATTCGTGCTTGGCGGGCTCTGATTGGTCCACGGGGGATTGTTGACCCACGGTCAACTCTCCCCCCAGGACCATCAGAGCCGGGTTAGACCTGACCGACCCGATTTCACCATCACGTGGGGGGGGCTCTCAGACGTTCGATTCAAGGTCAAAGGCGTCATTGTTCTCATTCGTCAGATCCGCCACGCGTCACACATCTGGCCGTCGACATTAATAAAAGGGGTAAATAACACTTAGGCCCCTTTAGTTTCTGTCTTTACTATCGAGTACTGTAAATATCTAGTTCAGTTCTTTTACTTTTGTAAATTTTGCATTGAGGACCTTATCTTTTATGTGAATTGCATTTATACCCCTGCCAGTGGTGAACACGTGCATCGACACGTGGTATTTTGGTACATTTGCATTTTTGGCCCTGTTTTTTTGGCTTGTTAAGTTTTGCATTTATAGAAATATGAATTGCAATTAGGTCCCCCCAGGCCTGAGTCACGTGTATCGTGCGTGGTCCGGGGGGTAATTTGTGTTCCTATCCTTATACTTTCCAAGCTTGTTACTCCAGGGACCCAGAACTTTATTATAATTGCAGATAGGTCCCTGTGCACTGTTGCTTCTTTTTATTTTTGAATAAAATAGAAAATTACCTCCAAATCCAACGAAAATTGGAAACATGGCTACTGCCATAGTGTAAAATTTTCGAGGATTTTTGAGGACATTTTTGTTTTCATTTGGTGTTTTTAGAAATTCAAAAACCTTTAATTTCGTTACTGTCTAACTTTAAAAACCCCAAAAAAATATTAAAACTCATTTAAAAATTCCAAAAAAATTGTCTACTGTCTACTGTGTTGTGTTTGATTTTCTAGCCAATTTTGGCTATTTGGCATTACTGAAAACCACTAAAAATTGAAAAACACCTAAAATCTTATAAAATTCTAATTATTAAATCAAAAATCCAAAAATAATAAAATAGGTGCCTAAATTTTCCTTGTTTTATTCTCTTTATAGGAAAATTACCTCCCAGCTAATTTGGGGCCTTTAGATATTTTATCTAGGCCCTTTCAGCTCGGCTGGACAATACCTACTGTTTTAGTCACTTTTTGATTTTTAGAAAATTAAATAAATATCAGAAAAATCCCAAAAATTCACCAAAAACACTAAAAATTATAACACACATAAAAACATTTTTATTAGAATTTTTGGCTGATTTTTAGTGCTTTTAATAACTTGTTGAAGTGTGTAGTTTCTTTGCTTTTCTTATCTTCTTAATACCTTAAAAATCCAAAAAAAATATATAAAATAATTATAAAAAAACCATCAAAAATATTTTATTCCTTTATTTTATTTTCTTTTTGACTACTTCGTAGGCCGCAAGGCCAACCCGTGCTCCTTGAGTTCGACCCTGGTCGCTATACCAGGTTAAAATAATAGCAGGACCGCTTTCGCATTTTTGATTGATTTTATCTATCTTAGTGGTTCATTTTTCTTGATTGAGCACACTTGATCGCGTGGGTCGCAACGACCAAGATAGCACCTATACCCTAGCCTTCAGGCCGCTGATCAGCCATCCGTCCCAGGAGCAACAACAACCGCCCGATCCTTGGAGAGGTGATCTGGACCGCCCGATGCGCGAGGTTTAGCCACCGGTACCCTCCATCGTTTGATCCTCCACGTGGCTACGTCGTCGCCGTCCGATCACCGCTAGGAGCCCAGCTTTGGAGGGCCATCTGATCCTGACCGTCCATCTACCACGTGGCATCCATCCAGCGGCTCGACTTAATAAAGGGTAATTTACCCTTAGGCCCTGTCTTTTATTTTATTTAGTATTTAGTCTTGTAAATATATAGTTTAGTTCTTTAGTTTCTGGAACAATTGCATTGAGGACCCTGCACTTTACTTTCTTTGCTTATATGCCCCTGTGTATGGTGTAGCACGTGCTTCGACACGTGGTTTTCTGGACTATTTGCATTTTATACCTTGTAGTTCTGAGATGTTATGGATTGAATGAAAACTTTTGGATTATTGCATTTATACCCCTGTGCATAATTTAATAGTGCATGTGCGTTTATTTTTGGGTTATTTGCAGACTAGCCCTTGGACTTTTGGTACATGTTACCAAATAGTCCTAGGACTTAGTTTTTATTACATTTAGGTCCCTAAGTGCCTCGGGCACGCGCGACGTGCGTGTTTACCTAGGTATTTTGCACCGGATCCCCCAGAACTCTTGGTATTTGCACTTAGGTCCCTATGCACAGTACCTTCTTTCTATTTTTGATTAAAATAGCAAACATACTCCAAATCCAATGAAAATTGGAAACATGGCTCCTGCCATAGTGTAAAATTTTCTGGTATTTTTGGAGACATTTTTGTTTTGTTTTGATATTTTTAAAATTCAAAAACATCCATTTTCTTTACTGTCTGATTTGAAAAATCAGAAAAAAATATTAAAATTCATCTAAAAATTACAAAAAAATTACCTACTATTTGTTTTGGCTTGCTTGATTTTCTAGCCAAGTTTGGCTATTTTTCATTATATAAAACTCCTAAAAATTGAAAACACTTAAAAACTCATAAAAATTCTAATAAATAATTTAAAAATCCAGAAATAATAATTTAGGTGCTCAAATTTTCCTTGTTTTCTTCTCTATACAGGAAAAATACCTCCAGGCTTATTGGGGATTCCTAGATATTTTATCTAGGTCCCTTAAGCTCGGTTGGACAGTACCTTCTTTTTTCACTGTTTCATTTTTAGAAAATTAAATAAACATCAAAAAAATCCCAAAAATTCATTAAAAACAGTAAAAATTATAAAACACACAAAAATATTTTTACTACACCTTACCATCCACAGACAAATGGTCTAGCTGAGGTGTCGAATAGGGAGATTAAGACTATATTGCAAAAAGTCGTCCGCCCTGACCGAAAGGATTGGTCACAGCTTTTGGACTCGGTATTGTGGGCATATAGGACGTCTTTCAAGACACCATTGGGCACATCCCCCTTTCGCCCCGTATATGGCAAGCCATGCCATTTACCTGTTGAGTTGAGCCACAGGTCACTATGGGCAGTTACAGATATTCTTATGGATCCAGATGGTGTAGGAGACCAGAGGAGGGCAGAGTTAGCAGCCCTGGAGGAGTTGAGAGATACCGCCTTCTTAAACAGCCTACATTATAAGGAGAGAGTGAAGGAGTGGCATGACTCTCACATCAGCCACAAGCATTTTGAGATTGGACAGAGAGTATGGCTGTTTGATGCGAGGCTTCGTTTATTTCCAGGGAAGCTACAGAGAAAATGGAAGGGACCCTACTTGGTGAGAAAGGTACACGACAACGGTAGCATCGATATATCCGAGTTGTCTTCTGAGAGTTCCTTTCGAGTGAACGTCCAGTGGCTCAAGCCATTTCTAGATCATGAGCCGCGGGTCGTTGATCTTGCCCCTATTCATTTTGCGTGAGATGTGGTCTTTGACTCACATCTAATGCATCTCACGCCTGAGTTTCACTGATCCTCCGCCTTGTATAGATCCAACTGTCTATATCACTACACTCTTTAGTCCCACATCCCTTTCTTTATCTTGTGATTATGCTATACTTAGGGTGCACTTTACACTAAGTATAGGGGGATGTAGGACCTTCGGGTATTTCTTTTGTTTCTTTCTACCCCTGTTTTTGCTGCCTATACTTAGGGATATTTTACCCTAAGTATAGGGGGGGTAGACCCTGTACATTCTCCACTCAGTTCTCCCTTAGTGTACAGCCTGCTATAGTGAGGATTACTTGATCCTAAGTATAGGGGGAAGACCCGAGACCCTCTTGACTTTCTCATTCATTCATTTGTCTTTGTATATAGCCTTCCTTTTCGCTTCCCTATACCTAGCACGAGTTATGTCTTCTTCATCGCTCTTGACTCTGAGGACATCGTTCGAGCTAAGTATAGGGGGGTGTGTATATATTTCATATATACTTTAGCCATAACTCGTACTTTGTGTGAGTGTGTCAATAAATAAAATGGCTAAAAACCCTAAAAATCACAAAAATTAAAAATTTTTCATGTACATAAACATTCTTTTATTTGCACATAAATAGCTAGTGTTCAAATTATTTTTGTAAAAATGTTTTCAAAAATCTTTTGTGTAAAGCTTGTGTAAATATTTTCTTATCAAAATTATGTATATAGTACAAAATTTTTCCAAAATGCTTTGAAAATCAAAAGTTTGCAAAAATCTTGTGTAAATTTGTGTAAATACTTTTTGCAAAACTTGCACTTCATGCATCATCCATTCATGATTTCAAAACATTTTTCAAAAATTTTGCATGATTGTAAACTTTGTGTAAATAGCATCTTTTGTACATATGTATATAGTTTTTCTGGATGATAGTTGACATCTAAACTAGGCTGGAATCAAAATGAGAAATGGAGCTTGATTAAGATCTTAATCCACTTAATTTATAAGAGGAACCTTATAGGGCTTAGGTTTAAGGCTTTTCAGGTCCATGGTGACTTAATTCTTTGAGTCCACTAGGCTATGATCGCATGTCATCTCAATGAGCCTAAGTAGAGCACTTAACAACAACACATGACTCATATAGACAATGGCTTTACTTGGACACCAGCACTATGCACCGATCTCTCTACGGATGAGGTGGTGAGGAGGCAGTCTTCCTTGACTTGGGGTAGCATATGAGGGTAGTACTTCTAGGCGGAACCTCTCTTCTTCTTTTAGTGAAGGAAGTGCGTCTCAACTTGGTTTGGTTGCCATGAGGTCTAACGACGGGAGTTGTGGGTTACAATAAAGCTTCAAAAGAGGGATAGTCTACTGGCTCAAGAGGAAAAACTCCTTGTATATGTGCTGCACATTTATATGTTGTATAGATGCACTTGAAAAAAAATGCAAAAAGAAAATAACTCCAAAAAAGTGGTGGGTCTGATAGAAAATGATAATCCCACCGGAGTATGTATATAGAGTGTAATAAGCAAAGCTTGAGTTTCATGATTCACTTGATGTAGCTTGCAGCAGGGAGACTTGGCTACACTGGTCAAGCTCCCAAGGGTACATGGCTACACTGGCCTTGACCCATTCTCTTCTTCCTCCTCTTCTTGAGCCGGTTGAACTTGAACGTAGAAGGGAATACCCCGCTCCTCGAGGAAAGAGTGGCCAGATTGAGGTCATAGAGTTACCTTGATGGGGAGGGTTGTCAAGTTGCCATTTCTGAGGTGGAGAGCTTAGACCTCACATTCACAGGACAAGAAAAGATTCATGGTCTTCAGGGTTTGTGTTTGATGACTTGTTCTGATCTGGAGCATTGAGGAGCCTTGGTTATAGATTAGTGGAACTTAGAGGCTGTTGAGTTTTAAACTTAAGTCCAAATAAGATTCCGACACATTAATAATCCAAAGATCTGATCGAGCTCCATACCTTAATTTAATGAAAGCAAGTTTAATAATCAACCTTGATCCATGTACATTCTCTTTTTCTTTTTCTTTCTTTCTTTTTCACTTCTTTTTCAAATAAGTGTTTGCTAAGGGACTAGCAAAGTTAAGTATAGGGGGGTGATGAATACTCATTCATCACTCTTTATTCTTATATTTTAGCTACAAAAACCTTTGCAAATGCATGTATATAGTTGTAAATATAAATAATTACCAAAAGCATGCATTGTGTATAAACCTATAATTAGCATGTTTTTGTGCAAAAATAAAAGAATAAAGATCAAAAAAAGAAAAAGAGGGAAATATTTAGAATAAATATTGAGCAAACTAACCCAAGGGAGGGCTCAGCATGGGCCTGACCGCATAAAAACCAAAGTAGAGGGAGATAGGGGCTCATATGTGTAAATATATATGTAAATAAATAAAAGTATTTTCCTCACAAAAATAGACTAAAATTAGGTTTGTAAATATTTGTATATACTTATAAATATAAAATCCAGATAAAAATAGAAAAATTAAAAAGAAAACACAAACCTCACTCATGTACATAGTCATCATGTATATAGTCCATCCATCTTATAGTTACTTAGCTTTGTAAATAAATAAAATTAATCTCCAAAAATTTTGTAAATATTCTATATTACATAGTATAAATAAATAAAATAAAAACCCTGAAAACAAAAACAAAATAAAAATAACAAAATTAAAAACCTAAAAAATATATTGTAAATATACCATGTATATAAATGTACATATGTATTTATTTCACCTATGTATATAAATAATAAAAATAAAATAAAAATATCTTTTTATTCCTTATTTTATGATATAAATAAATAAATTATAAAATAGGAATAAAATTGTATAAAAATAACAAATTAAAAATCAAAATTAAAATCCTATATATTGTATATATACCTATATATAACCCTACTATGTACATACATTATTTTTACTTTGAAAATTTAATTAAAAATCACTAAAAATAGAAAAAATTAAAACAAAAATATTTCATGTTTTAACTTTTTAATAATTCGGTCATTTTCTATTTTTAATTTAATTTCTAAATATTTGCCACGCGGCCGCTTCCCATTGGGCCAGGGAGTTGTTGACCGCCCGGTCAACTGCCCCCCTCAGGACCACTTTGATGAATCACGTATTCATCATGTTAAAAACTCCTTATTAAAATCCCTGCTTAAACAAATCAATAAAAATCACCTCTAATTCTTTGATTTTATCTTGTACTATATTATGTATAAATTACCATTAATTATTTGTATTTAATTTCCCTTATTTTTCTTGTAATTATTTTAGCCTCAGAAACCCCTAAAAATTAGGTAGATAACTTGTCTATAAATCGATGACCCTTAAAAAGATAAAAAAATACAAAAAGATCTCAAAACCACAAACTTGGTGCTTTTTATCCCCTTAAAAATACCCCCAAAAATAGTTTTTGTACAGATGACCTCTTTTGGCTTTTTGACCAACATGAAAGTTGTAGATCTCATCGAGACGAGCAACTTTCATTTTTTGACTTTTTCCAAATTCGGCCTCTAACTATTTCTTTTCTAATTTTCTTTATCTTTATTTTTTGAATTAATCTGATTGGGCCACGTGGCGCCCTCTGGGCTGCCCACGTGGCCCGCGTCATCTCCCGCCACCCGGCCCTCTCCTGGGTCGTTGGATCATTTCAACCCCGCCTCCATCCTCACCGTTCATCACGCATCATCCCTCAGCCGACCGATCTGATCTCAGATCAGATCTCCACCGCTACATTCCGCCTCAACCACAGCCACATGATCACGCACTCATCCTACGTATCTCCGCCCTCCACGTCACCCCTTTACCTCTCACCGTTAGATCGCCCACACGAATCAATCGAAACCTCTCATAATCATCCCCCCTCCACCACACGATCAGATCCTAAGGATCTGATCATGGCCTTCCGCTCGCGAGCTCATCTCAACCGTTGGATCAAGCTCCAACGGTCCAACCACCATCGTCAACCTCGAGTAGCCCCGCTCCCAGGCGTTACAAACCTCGTGCATCCCCCGCCCCCTTCCTTTTCTGGCCGACACCTCCAGCCATCTCTTCCGCTCCTAACGGTCTCCTTGCATAGCCCTATCCTCCGTCTCCCTCGCATAACCCCCCTCAACCTTCACCATTAACCCCATCGCCATTAAAACCCCTCTCGAAACCCCCTGCTCCTCCCTATAACCGTTGTTCACCGCCGTCTATTTAAACCCCTCCGCCACCACCAGAATCGTGGTCCACCATTTTTGGGCGTCACCCTAGCCTCCTCCACCCCTCCGGTGACAGCGGAGGGGTAGAAATGTTGAGGCGACGATGGGTGTCACCTGGTGTTGACCCTCGACTTTTCCCCCACCGAGTAGGGGCTCCATCGTGCACCGCCGAGCACCGGGGAACGGTCGCCCCCGTCGTGCGAAGACCCGGGCTTCCATTGAAGCCCAGCCCAGGCCTCCTCCTCCGCCAATTCCTCGCTCCGACGAGGAGATTTTTCATCTTTATTTTTCTCTATTTTTTTCCGAATTTCCCTGTCGCCTACAACCACCATCACCTTCATCTGACCTCTTCATCAGCTCCGCCCGACCACCTACATCTTCGCCCCATCTCCTCCTTCCTCCAGATCCCCCTCGCATTTCGACCCAACTTCTCCGCCTTCACGGCGGAGAACTCCAACTGGAGCCATCGCCTTATCCATCTCCGACGGCTCCTCACCTCACTCCACTCTCACTCACTCACTCGCACGCTTCGGCTATCACTACCCCCCTACAGGTATCTTCAATAGCCAGATCTCTCATCGGAGCATCTTTGAGCTCATGGCCTCCGGCGAAGCCTCATCGACTTCAAGTTCTGACCATGCCTGGAGCCTCGCCGGAGTTCCACCGCCTTCGCCAGCATCCCAGTGACCCTCGCCGATCATCAAGCGGGTGACTGGTGTGTGGAGGAGCTCTGTCTACCTCGCCGGATCCCCGCCTCCTCCGACCGCCTGCGGAGGAAGAAGGAGCTACAGGTATCGTTCGATCATCAGGATCGGACGGTTAAGACGACGCCAAGTGGTGGACCCGAGCCTACTTCCAGACCTATATGCTCGGGTCCTCCGAGCCTAACGCCGAACGTCCAGACATAGCCACGTGGCCCTAGCCACAAGCCTCCTACCGAGCCTAGCCCTCACGTGCCTTGCACGTGAGGTTCTGGGTAATTTGCACGCCAGACCCAGGAACTTCCGGATATTGCATTTTGGTCCTCCAGGCGCGTGCGTCATGTGCGCACCTGGGGTTATTTACAGGGAGACCCTTCTTACTTTTGGAAATTACAAATATGCCCCTGCGCGCAAATGGTGAAATTGCACTTGGGCCCAGACGGTTTTTCATATTTGCATTTAGGTCCCTCCAGGGACCTAAATGCAATATTTATCCCGTTATTTTATTGCATTTTTATTACAATTATGCCCTTGCACTATTTTTAGCATAACTTGAGCATCGTAGGTCCAAATTGCATGATTTTAGTGTCGTTTTGATCCTTGTTTTGTCCTCTACAATCTAGCATACTTATTTGTCTCATTTGACACTGTTTTAAATTAAGTGATTTTTTATGTTAAAATGAGACCATGCTCTATTTGTCTTGCTTGTTTTTATGACCGATTTTTAATGATGTGTTCAACATGACTCTAACTTCATTCTATATTGTGTTGCTCACATTTTTAGGGTATAACTCCGACATTCTATTCTTCATGCATATTCATTTGCATTAGTTGCCCATGCATCGTTTTAACTTGCATAAAAAACAAAATAAAAATGAATGCATCATGGCATCGCCTTGTAAATATCATAGTGCATCATAAATTAAATATGGACCTGAAATTGAGATTAATTGACATTATGCCTTCATGAATCAAAATTCAATACTCACTTTAGGCTGTTGTATCCCTGTGTTCGACCTTGGTAGACTTGCCAAGCATAAATATTCCACAGCATTCAAAGTCTGTGGTTTTTGCTGAACAAAATTCGCCTCCTATACTACGACTTATTTATTTATATTAAAGAGGCGAATTTTCACGTTCATCAAATGGCGTCGTTGCTGGGGATACGGCTTTGCTTAATTTTTGGATTTGATTTTTTTATTTTTTTATTTTATTTATTTCAAAAATTTTCAGGTCTTCATTTCATGCATCATTTCTTTGCATATCAATTGCTGATTTATTGTCTCCAAGTTTTCTAACGTTTATCTTTTGTGGCAGGGCCCATGGTGATCGAGGACGCTTGATCCTCATGGAGGCGTGAAGTCAAGAACTTCCGCTGAAGAGGCCGCGAAAGAACCTGTGAAGGATTTGGGAGATTTTAGCAGTCAAATTGCATTGCATTTTGTAAAAAAAAAGAGAGAAGATAACTTGCATCTGCATATTTATTTTCAGTATTGCACATTGTACAAAAAAAAAATCCCCCCCTCACACCTACACTGCACATACTCACCCCCACCCTCCCCGAGTATAATTCATTCTCTCTCTCTCTATCTCTCTCTGTATATATTCTTCACGAACCCCCTTCCCCTCTCCCTTGTATCATAGAACACCCCCCTAACACAGACCTTACTTCGGCTATTTGTAGCCTAAGTATAGGGGGGATCTGCCTGCTCATCCATCCCTCGTTCTGTCTTCTTGTGCTTAGGCCGATTTTGGCCTAAGTATAGAGGGACTCTCCTCCTCAGTTCCGCTATATCAGCCTATACTTGAACCGAGCCTTGGCTTCATGGCATTTATGCTATGAGGACATAGCAAATTTTAAGTATAGGGGGGTATACCGTATATTATTGTATATTACTTTAGCCTTAGCTCGCGTTTTTAAAACTTTTTAAAATTTTATTTTTCGGGCTGGGTTTTGGTAAACTAGTGAACTGAGTAAAAACCTGTAAAAATTAAAAATTGAGGGATTGTTTTTTTTAATATTGCTTAAAAAAATGAAAATCTTTCTTTGGAGGTTGACTCTGACTACTAGGTTTAGTAGGCATTTTCAGTGAGGGAACCTCGGTCTCCCTTAGCAGAGTGGGTGGTTTAGAGGACATCGCATACGGCCCCGTCCTCAAGTAACACGGGCCTCGGCCCGTACTTACACCCATACTGGCTAAAAGTGTTTACTTTTATTTGAGCCTGGGCCAGTCATTTTCTCTCCGAGGATTTAAAAAAAATAATAAATAAAAAATTAAAATCCATAAAAATCTGTAAAAGATAAAAATCACACAAAAATGCACTAACCCATGGAGTTGGTGTATTCCTGACACATTCACACTCACGCAAGGCTTAAGGATTTTGAGGACACTGGATCTCTGGGATCTTCAGAGTCTGAGTTAACATACCTTAGTCATTAGGGTTTTCATGACTTAAATATCCACACTCCTCTGGTTTGAAAGATTTGAGTGCTATATTGCACTCTTAATCTCTACTTTCAAGAAAATATGATCAGCACAGTCACTTCCACAACTGCATGATTGATGAGCTGAGATGAGATATCACTTGAGGAACTAGGATCAGAGATTTAAGTTTAGACCCGATCGTATGATATTCGAGGATGGGATAAAGTTAATGAAGGCTTCAGAAAACCTGAGTGTCAGCAAAAACCCTAGCCAGTATGTGAACAAGATTCATATGCTATCTCTTTGATATTTACCTAAAAGTGCCAAGGTGTGATGAAACTTAAAGAAACTTGTTAATCAGTGTGCGCCAATCTCTTGGTAAAAGCAGTGGAGCTAGCCAACAAAAGAAATGAAATGTCAAAGAAAAAGCTCTAAATCCAAAGTCAAATTCCAAATGAGCTTCCACCAATGGCGAGCGCTCCCAAACATTTTCAAGTGTCCACTTGGACGAAGCGCTAATTAGGACCAAGGAGTCGGGCTGACACCACAAAAAGGGCCCTGCATCATAAGCGATACAAGTCTGGGTGTCGAAAGTATCTTAGATACTCAGAAAAGACACACACCGATGTACTCCCAGAAAAACCAGTGCAGACGACTCCAACTCTCTTGACATTGATCAACAAAATAATAATTTACAAGTGTTGAGTAAAAGGCACTCGAGAGGACCCTTGTTCCAATGTGAGGGTGAGAAAAATAGACACAATCCCATGTCCCTCCATCATCTGGCCGTCCATCAACATTTCAAAGTCTGACAAACTAATGAGACGGTGGACTGAATCAAGAGTAGACTTATTCCCTAGTATTGAGGATTAGGTCTAGAGGAAGATCTTTGGGACTGGAACTTTAGGTGATTCATCGACTCGGCTCTCATGAAATGCAGTACACTAAATGTCATATCCTTATATTATATGTACAAAAAGAGAGTCTGATAATCAGAGAAGTTGGATTCCTTCTGACTAAGGCTTGGATAAACCTGGAATTTTAGGATCACTTAGGTCAAGAGTCTTTGAAGATCAAGCCTTGAAAATTTCACGCGCACTGTCAGGAATTAATCCGACTCCTTCATTCTTTAGATGCTCGAGGACGAGCATAGTTTAAGTATAGGGGTATGATGAATCTCGTATTCATCATGTTAAAAACTCCTTATTAAAATCCCTGCTTAAACAAACCAATAAAAATCACCTCTAATTCTTTGAATTTATCTTGTACTATATTATGTATAAATTACCATTAATTATTTGTATTTAATTTCCCTTATTTTTCTTGTAATTATTTTAGCCTCAGAAACCCCTAAAGATTAGGTAGATAACTTGTCTATAAATCGCTGACCCTTAAAAAGATAAAAAATACAAAAAGATCTCAAAACCACAAACTTGGTGCTTTTTATCCCCTTAAAAATACCCCCAAAAATAGTTTTTGTACAGATGACCTCTTTTGGCTTTTTGACCAACATGAAAGTTGTAGATCTCATCGAGACGAGAAACTTTCATGTTTTGACTTTTTTCAAATTCGGCCTCTAATTATTTCTTTTCTAATTTTCTTTATCTTTATTTTTTGAATTAATCTGATTGGGCCACGGGGCGCCCTCTGAGCTGCCCACGTGGCCCGCGTCATCTCCCGCCACCCGGCCTCTCCTAGGCCGTTGGATCATTTCAACCCCGCCTCCATCCTCACCGTTCATCACGCATCATCCCTCAGCCGCCCGATCTGATCTCAGATCAGATCTCCACCGCTACATTCCGCCTCAACCACAGCCACACGATCACGCACTCATCCTACGTATCTCCGCCCTCCACGTCGCCCCTTTACCTCTCACCGTTAGATCGCCCACACGAATCAATCCAAACCTCTCATAATCATCCCGCCTCCACCACACGATCAGATCCTAAGGATCTGATCGTGGCCTTCCGCTCGCGAGCTCATCTCAACCGTTGGATCAAGCTCCAACGGTCCAACCACCGTCGTCAAACTCGAGTAGCCCCGCTCCCAGGCGTTACAAACCTCGCGCATCCCCCGCCCCCTTCCTTTTCTGGCCGACACCTCCAGCCATCTCTTCCGCTCCTAACGGTCTCCTTGCATAGCCCTATCCTCCGTCTTCCTCGCGTAACCCCCCTCGACCTTCACCATTAACCCCATCGCCATTAAAACCCCTCTCGAAACTCCCTGCTCCACACTATAACCGTCGTTCACCGTCGCCTATTTAAACCCCTCCGCCACCACCAGAATCGTGGTCCATCATTTTTGGGCGTCACCCTAGCCTCCTCCACCCCTCCGGTGACAACGGAGGGGTAGAATGTTGAGGCGACGATGGGTGTCGCCTGGTGTTGACCCTCGGCTTTTCCCCCGCCGAGTAGGGGCTCCATCGTGCACCGCCGAGCACCGGGGAACGGTCGCCCCCGTCGTGCGAAGACCCGGGCTTCCATTGAAGCCCAGCCCAGGCCTCCTCCTCCGCCAACTCCTTGCTCCGGCGAGTAGATTTTTCATCTTTATATTTCTCTATTTTTTTCCGAATTTCCCCGTCGCCTACAACCACCATCACCTTCATCTGACCTCTTCATCAGCTCTGCCCGACCACCTACATCTTCGCCCCATCTCCTCCTTCCTCCAGATCCCCCTCGCATTTCGACCCAACTTCTCCGCCTTCACGACGGAGGACTCCAACTGAGCCACCGCCTTCTCCATCTCCGACGGCTCCTGATCTCACTCCACTCTCACTCACTCACTCGCACGCTTCGGCTATCACTAACCCCCTGCAGGTATCTTCAATAGCCGGGTCTCTCATCGGAGCATCTTCGAGCTCATGGCCTCCGGCGAAGCCTCATCGACTTCAAGTTCTGACCATGCCTGGAGCCTCGCCGGAGTTCCACCGCCTTCGCCAGCATCCCAGTGACCCTCGCCGATCATCAGGCGGGTGACTGGTGTGTGGAGGAGCTCTGTCTACCTCGCCGGATCCCCGCCTCCTCCGACCGCCTGCGGAGGAAGAAGGAGCTACACTTACCGTCCGATCATCAGGATCGGACGGTTAAGACGACGCCACGTGGTGGACTCGAGCCTACTTCCATACCTATAGGCTTGGGTCCTCTGAGCCTAACGCCGAACGTCCAAACATAGCCACGTGGCCCTAGCCACAAGCCTCCTCCCGAGCCTAGCCCTCACGTGCCTTGCACGTGAGGTTCTGGGTAATTTGCACGCTAGACCCAGGAACTTCCGGATATTGCATTTTGGTCCTTCAGGCGCGTGCGTCACGTGCGCACCTGGGGTATTTACAGGGAGACCCTTCTTACTTTTGGAAATTACAAATATGCCCCTGCGCGCAAATGGTGAAATTGCACTTGGGCCTAGACGGTTTTTCATATTTGCATTTAGGTCCCTCCAGGGACCTAAATGCAATATTTATCCCTTTATTTTATTGCATTTTTATTACAATTATGCCCTTGCACTGTTTTTAGCATAACTTGAGCATCGTAGGTCCAAATTGCATGATATTAGTGTCATTTTGATCCTTGTTTTGTCCTCTACAATCTAGCATACTTATTTGTCTCATTTGACACTGTTTTAAATTAAGTTATTTTTTATGTTAAAATGAGACCATGCTCTATTTGTCTTGCTTGTTTTGATGACCGATTTTTAATGATGTGTTCAAAATGACTCTAACTTCATTCTATATTGTGTTGCTCACATTTTTAGGGTATAACTCCGGCATTCTATTCTTCATGCATATTCCTTTGCATTAGTTGCCCATGCATTGTTTTAACTTGCATAGAAAACAAAATAAAAATGAATGCATCATGGCATCGCCTTGTAAATATCATAGTGCATCATAAATTGCATATGGACCTGAAATTGAGATTAATTGACATTATGCCTTCATGAATCAAAATTCAATACTCACTTTAGGCTGTCGTATCCCTGTGTTCGACCTTGGTAGACTTGCCACTGAACAAAATTCGCCTCCTGTACTACGACTTATTTACTTATATTAAAGAGGCGAATTTTCACGTTCATCACACTTCCCACGGGTTTTGACACCCGACCCGATTTCTCGCATTTTTCGTGTCTAAACCCGATCATCCTTCCCCCAAACCCGGGTCCGTTTTGATCACGTCAGATCCGGCACCCTCGCCGACACATCTGCCTCGGGATCCGCGCACTCCATTGCCCTACCCGCGCTCATCTTCCCAGACCCTCCAGCATATATAACTCTAGATCCGCCACCTATTCCTCCATCTTTGGCTCCTCCATTCTCCACCTAAGGACCTTCATCGCATCGGCGAGAGTGACAGCTCGCTCCCCGTTGTGTTGCAGCGAGGAGGGAGTGCGAGACCACTGATCCGGCGAGCAAGCGCCGCCGTGCTCCGCCCACAGGAGGAGCTTGAGCCTCGGACGTTGGCGCTCCTTGAGGCGAGGACCCAGAGCTTCGCAAGCTCAGCCACAGTCGACTCCTCCACCCAGGTATACCCAGTTCCTTTTGCTTTTCTCTGATTTCCGATTATCCCCAATTTGCGCCGCCGTCGTCTCTAGCTGATTCCGACCATCCCACTACTCCGTTCGTCCATCGGAATCGATCATCGCCTCCGCCTTCCTCCCACGCACATTCTCCGCACTCCCATTCAACCCAGCTCGCACAGGAGCTGGGGTTCGAGCTCCTCCGTCCACACCCTCGCCGGAGCTCGCCCATATCGAACCCCCGACCACCTTCACCTCGCCTAACCGGGTCGAGGCACTTTACCCTCGACCCGCGAGTCTTCTGGACCTATTTTGCAGGTATCACGAGGACCATCTGAGGTCCTCCTACTCGAGCGAGGAGACGTTTCTCCGCCGACCTCGCCGGAGCCCTCCAGGGCTCAGTTGGGTCATCGAAGGAGCCCATTTGATGCGGAGGCTCCCTACGATTCTTCCCCAATCACCAGAGCCCCGCAAGGAGGTCAGGAGCGTGCACCTCGGGCCGGCGAACTTCGCCGGTAGACAGTTCTTCCATGACCTTCGTCCATCGTTCGATCGGCCTCCCGCTCCAGTTTTCATCTGAGCCATCCGTCCCAGGAGCAACAGCGACCGCCCGATCCTTGGAGAGGTGATCTGGACCGCCCGATGCGCGAGGTTTAGCCACCGGTACCCTCCACTGTTTGATCCTCCACGTGGCTACGTCGTCGCCGTCCGATCACCGCTAGGAGCCCAGCTTTGGAGGGCCATCTGATCCTGACCGTCCATCTACCACGTGGCATCCATCCAGCGGCTCGACTTGATAAAGGGTAATTTACCCTTAGGCCATGTCTTTTATTTTATTTAGTATTTATTCTTGTAAATATATAGTTTAGTTCTTTAGTTTCTAGAACAATTGCATTGAGGACCCTGCACTTTACTTTCTTTGCTTATACGCCCCTGTGTATGGTGTAGCACGTGCTTCGACACGTGGTTTTCTGGACTATTTGCATTTTATACCTTGTAGTTCTGAGATGTTATGGATTGAATGAAAACTTTTGGATTATTGCATTTATACCCCTGTGCGTAATTTAATAGTGCATGTGCGTTTATTTTTGGGTTATTTGCAGACTAGCCCTTGGACTTTTGGTACCTGTTACCAAATAGTCCTAGGACTTAGTTTTTATCACATTTAGGTCCCTGAGTGCCCCAGGCACGCGCGATGCGCATGTTTACCTGGGTATTTTGCACCGGATCCCCCAGAACTCTTGGTATTTGCACTTAGGTCCCTGTGCACAATACCTTCTTTCTATTTTTGAATAAAATAGCAAACATACTCCAAATCCAATGAAAATTGGGCACATGGCTCCTACCATAGTGTAAAATTTTCTGGTATTTTTGGAGACATTTTTGTTTTGTTTTGATATTTTAAAAATTCAAAAACATCCATTTTCTTTACTGTCTGATTTAAAAAATCACAAAAAAATATTAAAATTCATCTAAAAATTACAAAAAAATTACCTACTGTTTGGTTTGGCTTGCTTGATTTTCTAGCCAAGTTTGGCTATTTTTCATTATATAAAACTCCTAAAAATTGAAAAACACTTAAAAACTCATAAAAATTCTAATAAATAATTTAAAAATACAGAAATAATAATTTAGGTGCTCAAATTTTCCTTGTTTTCTTCTCTATAGAGGAAAAATACCTCCATGTTTATTGGGGATTCCTAGATATTTTATCTAGGTCCCTTAATCTCGGTTGGACAGTACCTTCGTTTTCCTTCACTGTTTCATTTTTAGAAAATTAAATAAACATCAAAAAAATCACAAAAATTCATTGAAAACAGTAAAAATTATAAAACACACAAAAATATTTTTATTTGAATTTTTGGTTGATTTTTAGTGCATTAAATAAATAGTTGAATTGCTTGCTTTTCTTGTTTTCTTTATTTTCTTAATACATTAAAAATCCAAAAAAATATAAAAAGACTTAAAAACCACCAAAAATTCCTTTTTCTTTCCTTTTATTTTCTTTTTGACTACTTCGTAGGCCGTGAGGCCAATTCGTGCTCCTTGTGTTCGACCCTGGTCGCTATACCAGGTTAAACTAATAGCAAGACCGCTATCTTGTTTTGAGTGACTTTATCTTTTATTGGTGGTCTATTTTTCTTGATTGATCAAGCCTGATCGCTTGGGTCGCAACGACTGTTTAGCACCTTATACCCTAGTGGTCGGATTGGCTATCATGTTGGCAACGAAACAATCAATGTAGAGACCTTACCCGAAGGAGCAGCAGCACAAACATTTGCATCATGTGCAAGGGTGATTGAGTACTCTGATGACTGTGACTTTTTGGCAGAAATTCAAGATACCAACTTATTCTTGGATGACAATGAGATCCATGAACTCCTCTACCCTGAGGAGGGATTTAAGACCGCAGTCGAATTTCCCCTTATCGATCAGGATAAGGAACTCGCTGACGCGCTGAAAGAAACTTCCGCAGGGGTGATGTGCCCTCAAAATCAAGAGCAAATTGTTGAAGAGTCTTGTGAGGAAGAGGAAATTATCGAGATATTCTATCAAGATCTGATTGAAGAGGTAGAACAGAGTATGGTGGACATCGAACATACGAAAGAATCTCCACTAGAATAATAGCTGAAGTCACTGCTGAAGCAACTCCGACCCCACTAGAGTTGAAACCATTGCCCTCCAACATGAAATATGCCTTTCTTGCGGGAGAACCGAACATGTACCTGGTCATCATCAATGCACATCTGACTGAAGAACAAGAATCTTGTCTGATAGAGGTTCTTGAACGCAACCGCAAGGCGATAGACTGGCGAACTTCGGATCTCCATGGGATCAATCCATCATTGTACCCGCATGACATTTTTCTGGAAGAAGATTGCAGGCCCTCTCACGAACTTCAGAGAAGATTAAATCCTAATCTGTGGGAGGTTGTTATGAAAGAGATTCAGAAATGGTGTGATGCGGGATTCATTTATCCCATCTCCGACAGCAAATGGGTGAGCCCTCTGCATGTGGTGCCAAAGAAATCGGGGATCACCATTGTGAAGAATGACAAAGGAGAGGAGATCGCAATCAGAGTACCCACCTCTTAGCGAGTATGCGTGGACTACAGAAGACTTAACCTCGCCACCAAGAAGGACCATTTTCCTTTATCCTTCGTCGACCAGATCTTGGAGAGATTGGCCGCGAAGGAATACTTCTGCTTCATTGATGCATACTCTGGATACAATCAAGTTGCTATTGCTCGTGAAGATCAAGAGAAGACTACGTTCACCTGTCCTTTCCGTACATATGACTTCAGACGGATGCCGTTCAGGCTTTGCAATGCCCCAGCCACATTTTAGAGGTGTATGCTTGTAGTTTTTACTGATATGGTGGGCAACTTTCTTGAAGTCTTTATGGACGATTTCTCGGTCTACGGGGACTCATTCAATCAATGTCTAGATTATTTAGACCGAGTCTTACGGAGGTGCTGCGAAGTGAATCTTGTGCTCTCGTGGGAAAAGAGCAACTTCATGGTGATCGAAGGAATCGTGCTGGGTCACGTTGTTTTTAAACGTGGCACGGAGGTTGACCCAACCAAGATGGAGGTAATTTCCAAACTTGAGCCACCTATAACAATCAAACAAGTCAGGTCATTTTTAGGCCATGCCGGTTTTTACCGACGATTCATCAAAGATTTCAGCAAACTGGCCAGACCGTTGACTGAGTTGCTCGACAAGGAGAATGAATTCATTATGGATGACTGTGTGCTCCTTAACTTTAATCAGCTAAAAGAACTCATCACACAAGCCCTTGTCTTGCAGCCAACGATTTGGACTCAGCCTTTCGAGATAATGACCGACGCGTCAGATTATGCCATTGGTTTTGTACTTGGACAGAGGAAAGATAATGTACCATTTGCGATTCACTACGCTAGCCGAACGCTCGATGAAGCCCAGCGAAACTATACTGTCACTGAAAAGGAGCTGCTAGCAGTAGTCTTTGCCTGGAAAAGTTCAGATCCTACCTCCTTGGATCCAAAGTAATCGTTTACACTGATCATTCGGCCATTCGGTATCTATAGCAGAAGAAGGATGCCAAACCACGCCTTATTCGGTGAATCCTTCTGATGAATCTACGTTTCATCATCTTTATTCTATCATTTTGGCCTTAAAAACCCTAGTAAATGCGTGTAAATAGGCTTGATTTAAGTATTTTAGCATCCATGCATCATTGTGTAAATATTGTATAAAATGCGGTTTTTAAAGCCAAAATTATAGAATAAAGAAAAGAAAAGAAAATGAATAAAATATTGTAAATATTTTATGACCCGAAACCTCGAGACCTAGGCATCTCGATGACTAGGTCAATAAGGAATAAAGTAGGGGGAGATAAGGGCCGAAATACAATAAAAATACCTTTTATTTTATTCATTCTTTATTCATTTTGGGACCTATTTTTGGTTCCACTTTTTATGCTTCAAATAAAGAAACTTTGAACATGAATATTGTAGATAATTAAATGAAGAAAAATACAAAATCGATTTCACACAAAAATAATGAACCGATAAAATGTTATGATCTCAATAAAAATCCAGAATCCCAACTTCCCAGACCTGTATCTCCCAAACAAAACTCCAAATGCATCAAACTCACCTTTAATTGTATATAATTTTAAATAAGCTATTTAGTGGCGGTGGTTTCGCATTTGGCGGAGCTACGGTTTGAAAGTTGAGTTTTGGACCCCTATTGCATACTTGTACAGATTAAAATAATCATTTTATTATTTATTCATTATTTTTATATTTTTATAATTATGTAAATTTTACTTATAATATACTTGTATATTAAAACAGAAATAAAAACTCAAATAAAAAACAAAATAAAATACTTGTATCTATAATACATAGGTATGATACCTATAAATATACCTACAGAATTCATAGTTCTATTTTATTAAATGTACAAAACACTTTAGAAAAAATAAAATAAAAATATATTTACGTATATAAAAATATTTTATAAATGTATAAAATAATAAACAAAAATAAGTAAATTAAATATACAAAATAAAAAAATTATTAAAATATATAGATATATAGTCCTATACAAGCCTAAAAAATGCAACTTGTAAAAGAAGACCTCAAAAAATAATTAAAAATCACTATAAAATACTTTATAAAATAACAAACATTTTTTATTTAATAACCTAAAATCAAAACAATCATTTGTTATTTTTAATCGATTTTTAAAGTATTTTTTCCAATGATTTTTCTGGTTGGTCCACGTGGACCAACCAGATTCAGTCGTTGGTTGACCCTGGTCAACTCTCTGACCGAGGTCTGCTAGTGCATCTGACTTGGTTTTTGTCCGCTTTGGCGGATTTTTCTAGGTCGCATCGACCCTCTATTCACGAATCTTCCTTCTTGACTTTTGTTCGCCTTCGATTGAGGATTCACACCCCGATGAAATATTGGGTTTTGGATCACTACTCATCCTCGTGCGCTTCGATCTTTGAACCATGTTCGCCACTTCTTCAAAAACCCCCTTTGACCTTCGATTTGATTTTGATCCCTCTTCCTTCATCCTCGGTACCTGCTCTTGAATTCTTCGTGCCCCTGGTGACAGTAGGAACACATAGAGCCCGAGCTCAAGCCATTTGGAGTCGAGTCGAGGCTGATCCACCTCATCGTCGGACATCCGCCGCGAGCTCTTCGAGCTCATCTCCCCGGTGAGTCATTCGCCCCATTTCTGTGTTCTTTCTTAGGTTAAGCATTAGTTAGTTGAAGTTAGTAACATGTTTAGCTTTCATTCACCCCCTCGCTGTGAATCCGCAAATCACTTCACGGCGGAGCTCTGCTACGCCTCCGATTTCCAACCACCCCCGTCACCTACAGCCTACGCGGTCACCTCCATCTCCTTCCGCATTGCTCCGTCGCTTCGCTCCACCCTCCATCCACCTCGATCTTGCTTAGATCGAGCCGCCCGAGCTCCCATCTCCGCCGTACGCCGGAGCTCGTCGCCCTACCCATAATCCGCCTCCATTTCTTCACCCGAGGACCACAGTAGCTCCGCTTATTTTTGTGCGACTAACCCTGCATGTCAGAGCCAAAGAGAAGGCTCTATCAAGCCTCAACATTCCAGGGAGCAGCCACCCAGGTCATCGCCGACGTCCCGACGCTCCAAGTCGCCTCAGGCTTGCCTGAGACCTTCACTCGACACGGAAGGGCCCCAGAATCATTTTGCCCTCGATCCTAGGGCCGGAGGATACTAGAGTCGGCCGCCATCTTCGATCGAAGCAACCCCCATGCGGTATTCTTCCACCATCCTTCACGATTGTCCGATTAAGTGTGGATGCCAGAAGCTCCAACAGCTGTTGGATCACCCCGAGCCATCACCGTTGGATCTCCCTCGATGATCTAATCTCCGCCGTCCGCTGCCAACCGTCATCGTGCGTCCAGCACGCACCACGTGTCAAGTGGACACATCCCAGCCATCCGCCCCCGCACTACCTTGGGTACTTTGCACCTTCAACCCAAGAACTTTTGTATTTATGCTTTAGTCTAAAAGTTTTAATTTCCAATTCAAAAATATTTGTAATAATTGCAACTAGGCCCCTTAACTTCTATTATTTGCACTTTAGTCCATGTCCACGTCACCTCACGTGACTGGGACACGTGATTTTGGACATTTTGCACTGAGGACCTTGATTGTTTCTGTATTTGCATTTATACCCATGTGCATAGGTATTATAATATATTTTTGGGTTATTTACACTCATGTCCTGTCGGTTTTTATTATTTGCAATTATACCCCTGTGAACAGCAGAACACGTGCTTTGAGCGTGATTTTTTTGGTACAATTGCAACCATGCCCCTGACTTTCTGTGCATTTGCATTTATGCCCCTGCTAGCCATGTATTTTCTTGATGTTGCTAGTATTTATTTAACGCATCCATAAATTGCTAAAAAATCTACAAAAATTACCATAGGTTCCTGTTGCATTGTAGTAATATGCTATATTTTTATTTTGCTTAATTATTTAATTTTATTATTTATAAAAATTTAAAACTCTCATTTTCAACACTGTTTGCATCAAAAAATCCATAAAAATATAAAAACACCTCCGAAAATTGCCAAAAAATATATTTTGTGTCTTTCAGTTTCTTTTAGCTTCAGACCAAAAATCACTAAAAAATACAAAAGAAAACTCCTAAAATTTATAAAACCCCAAAAAGCTTCCTAAAAATCTTAAAAAATTCAAGAAAAATCCTAAAAAGACAAACTCTATTTCCAAATTTTCACTATTTTATTGTCTTTCATTTAAAATTAATTTGGGAAATTTTTGTCACAATTTACTATTTTTCATTTCCATTTTAATTCTAGCCCTTTATTTTATTTGCTTTTTTCAGTATTTTTGACTTTAAAAATACCAAAACAATTAGGAAAAATCTAGAAAAATCACAAAAACATTAGAAAATATAAAAAGCCAAAAAGATTTTATTTCCTGATTTTGAGTATTTTTAACAATTTCTTATAAATCCTTACTCCCTTCTTTCTTACTTTATCTATATAGCCTATTTAAATAAAAAGAAAATAAAAAATATATAAAATATAAAAAGAGAATACAAAATCAGCAAATTAAAAATCAAAATATACAAATATAAAATTAAAAATAAAATAAAATAATACAAAATAAAAAATAAAAAACCCACAAAAAATTTCCATATTGGCTAAGTAGTTCAATAGGCATAGGCCTTGACTTTTTGTCTGCTCACTCTACACCCTTGTTTCCTGTGTTCGACCCCTACTTACTTGCCATTATACATTTTTAGTAGGGTATAATGAATTTTAATCCTTGCTCTTATTTGCTTGATTAATTGTGTGGGTTAATTGTTGATCAACGTGAAGGCTTGAGTAGTCGCCTTAACGATAGTGAGTCTGATTTGTCAGACCACTATTTAGCGGCTCTCGCTCTCTCGTTTTTCACCTTCTCCTCCAGGAATTTGACTTGGAAATTAGAAATAAACCTGGGGTAAAGAATGTGGTGGCCGATCATCTATCAAGGCTTCCTGAGCCAGAATCTCCTGATCTAAGCATGCAGCCAATCACAGAGACCTTTCCAGACGAGGCAATTCTGTCAGTCACCTCGCTTCCATGGTATGCAGACATCATGAATTATCTAGTGATCAAGAAAATCCCACAGGATTGGCCGAAGTTGAAAATAGACAGATTCTTATCTAAAATCCATTTCTACCAGTGGGAGGATCCGTATTTATTTCGTGAGGGGGCAGATTGTATCTGGAGAAGGTGCATTCCTCAGGAGGAAGTTCCGAGTGTCCTCGCTTTATGTCATGACCAAGATTCTGGAGGACATCATTCAGGCAGACGAACGGTAGCAAAAGTTCTTCAAAGTGGCCTCTGGTGGCCTTCACTATTCAAAGATGCAGATGATTATGTCAAATGTTGCACTGACTGTCAAAAGATGGGTGGAACCATAGGAATGAGAGATACGATGCCTCTGAAATTCATTCAGATATCAGACATCTTCGACGCATGGGGCATTGACTTTATGGACCCATTTCCCAATAGCCAGGGCTATGAATATATTCTGCTTGTTGTCGACTATGTTAGTCGCTGGGTGGAGGCTATTCCCGCCCGAACCGCCGACAGTAGGACTGTCTGTCGATTCTTGAGAGATCACATTATAGCACGGTTCAGGATTCCCAAGATTCTCATACTAGACTGGGGTAGTCATTTCATAAACAGAGAGGTGAAGAAGCTGACCCAGGAATTCTGCATTGAGCATCGTGTTGCTTCACCCTACCACCTGCAGTCCAATGGCTTAGCTGAATGTTCAAACAGTGAGATCAAGATAATTCTACAGAAGCTTGTGCGTCCGGATCGCAAGAACTGATCTCAACTGCTTGATTCTGTTCTTTAGGCTTACAGAACAGCATACAAGTCACACTTGGGAATGTCTCCCTATCTCTTGGTGTATGGCAAGCCATGTCATCTGCCTGTTGAATTAATTCATAAATCTTTATGGGCCATCAATATTTGTAATTTGGATTCCGAGCAAGCAGGGAAGAACAGAAAATTGGATCTGAACAGATTATTGGAATCCAGAGATTATGCATATGACAACAACCTGATGTACAAGGTGAAGGTCAAAACGTGGCATGACAAGCATATCCATCGCAAGTCCTTCGAGCCGGGTCAGAAGGTGTGGTTGTTTGATGCGAAATTAAAGATCTTTCCAAGCAAATTGAAGAGAAAATAGACTGGGTCGTTCATTGTTAAGCATGTGCGTGACAATGGAAGTGTACTGATATCTAATGTGTCAGCTGACGCACAACCATTTGTATTCAACGGGCAGCTTCTGAAGCCTTACCTTGAACATGATACATTCATGTCTGTCGTTGACTCTATTCAAGTAATCTCAGAGATGAGTTGAATACTTCCAAAACGTCAGAAGAAGGCAAAGCAGAGAAAACATTTTTGAATGACTTTTCTTCTTTTCTTTTTTTCTTCTTTTCCTTTTCTTATATCTTGTTCTACCAACATGATGCCATCCCTTTCATCACTGCTACACTTAAGATGTACCTTATCCTAAGTGTAGGGGGGATGTGCATCCCGAGTTGTTCATATCCACTTTCATCTTATTTTCTTCTTTTCTTCTTTTCTTCTTTTTCTTGTCTATTCTCTTTATCTATCACAAGGTATCGCCCCTTTTTGACAGTCTTCTATACTTAGGACGTACTTTGTCCTAATTATAGGGGGTATGCACCCTGAGTTTTTGTATTCTTTGATCCTCTCCACTGTCTCCTCTTCTTGTCTATACTTAGGGATATTTTACCCTAAGTATAGGGGGAGACAATCAGAGTACGATATGTTCATTCCCACCCTTGACCCTCCCTACTTTGTGTACAGTCTGTTATACATAGGATTATTTGATCCTAAGTATAGGGGGGATGGTCGACTTCTCATTCATTCATTCATTTGTTCATTCTTTATTCTTTAGACTTTTCTATACTCAGTACGTGTTATGTCTTCTTTTTTTCTCTCTGATCTATGAGGACAAAGCTCAAGCTAAGTATAGTGGGGTCGTATATATATTACATATATACTTTAGCCATAGCTCGTACTTTCGTATTTTTCATAATAATTATGGTTAATAATTCTTTAAAAATTCATTTAAGACCATAATAAAAAGATGCTATTATTCCTCAAATTCTTTTTGTATGTACAGATTAATAAATCAGGTAAAAATGTTTTTTTGCAAAATATTTGAAAAATAGTTTGAAAATCTTTGTGAAAATCTTTTCAAAACTATTTGGAAACATTTTGTTACATGTTTCCAACCTTTGTAAAACATTTTGTTTGCAAAATTTTATTTTCTTTATGTGAAATAAAATGTTTGAAAAACGATTTGCAAATGGTCTGAAAAATGGTTGCAAAAATATTTGAAAAATCTAGTTATACTGTTTGAAAACCTTTGCAAAATGATTTTCAAATGTTTGTACATGTTTGTAAAACTGTTTGTAAAAATTAGTTGGACTTTAGTTTTCCAAAATTATTTGAAAACCTTTTCAAATAAATTTGAGGAATATCTACATCACACCAAAATCCATTCTATATATATTTATATAAAATTGACCGCTTACCCTTGTAAATTCTTAAAATCTACTTCTTGTAAATATAAGAAGCATCCTCGTGTAAATATTTGTACCTAGCTTTTAGCCAAAACCTTTTGTTTTCAAAAAAATCCCAAAAACATTTGCAAAACTAAAATCCAAAAACATTTGAAAAATCTTTTTGAAAAAAACAAAAATGCATATGCATCATATTTTCAAAAATTCATAAAAAGTTCAAAATCTTGAAAATTGCATCACAAAAATATTTTCTGCAATCTGCATCGCATAGCATTAGCATTTTTCGGATGGAATTTGATAGTTGAACAAGTCTAAGTAAAATCCGGAGATTGGAGCTTGATTGGACCTTCAAATCTACCTAATAACAGGAACCTTATAGGAACTGGAATTGAGGTACTTGAGGTCTAGTTGACTTAATTCTTTGAGGATCACGAGACTTGGTTCAATGGATTCTTGACTGCCTAAGAAGAGTATTTCGGAACACACACACGACTCTTGTTGATAATGACCTAACTTGGACACCTGCACCTTTCACATGGCCCAACTCAGTTGGAGTGGTGAGGGGATTGGATTTGCCGGTATGAGATGCACACAAGTGGAAACACTTGTCCTCCTCTAGGGAGGGAAGTGCATCCCAACCCGTCCAGTGATGAGGAATTCTAAAGACACGAGAGTGTGGGTTGCGATAAAGCTTCAAAAGAGGGATAGTCTACTGGCTCAAGAGGAAAAACTCCCTATGTAACAGCTGTTGTGAATAGTATTTCAAAGAGAGAGAGAGAGAGAGAGAAGCCTGTACAAAAATAAAATGCCTACAAAAGTATGTGAATATGTTGTACAGAAAATAAGCAAGCTTGAGTTCCAAAGTCATATCATGTGAGCCTGCAGATGGATGACTTCACTACACTGGTCTTGCATCCTAGGATAGGTATCTACACTGGCTACCGTCCATTCTTCTCTTCACCCCCTCCTCTTGAGTTGGTTGCCAGTTGAACTTAGAAGGGAATACCCAGCTCCTCGAGGGAGGAGTTATTGGATTGGGGAATCATTGGGTTGTTATACTGGAGATTTTAGTCTCTTTGTCATTCTAGTTGGGAAGAGCCACTTTCACTTACACTGTACGAGTCATACTCATAGATGCAAGGGTTTGCGTATGAGTTGAGATATTTCTGACCTAGCTATTGAGGAGACTTGAAAAGAGTTTTGGGATTCTAAAAGGCTGTTGGATTTCAAATCTAGTTCTCATTAAGGTTGCGACCGCACTAAAATTCCAATGGTCCGACATAAGCTCCAAACTTTAATTTTGTGAAGACAAGTTTAATAATTAAACTAAATCCAATTTCATCTTTTTCTTTTCTTTATTTTTCTTTTTTCTGTACTTATTGCATAAGTGTTTGCTAGGGACTAGCAAAGGCAAGTATAGGGGGATGATGAATCTACGTTTCATCATCTTTATTCTATCATTTTGGCCTTAAAAACCCTAGTAGATGCGTGTAAATACTGTTAATTTATGTATTTTAGCATTCATGCATCATTGTGTAAATATTGTATAAAATACGGTTTTTAAAAGCCAAAATTATAGAATAAAGAAAAGAAAAGAAAAAGAATAAAATATTGTAAATATTTTATGACCTGAAACCCCGAGACCTAGGCATCTTGATGACTAGGCCGACAAGGAATAAAGTAGGGGGAGATAAGGGCCAAATTACAATAAAAATAACTTCTATTTTATTCATTCTTTATTTATTTTGGGACCTATTTTTGGTTCAACGTTTTATACCTCAAATTAAGAAACTTTGTACATTAAAGTTGTAGATAATTAAATAAATAAAAATACAAAATTAATTTCACTCAAAAATATTGTACAGGTAAAAAATTATGGTCTGAATAAAATTCCAGAATGACAGCTTCCCAGACATGTATCTCCCTAATAAAAGCTTGAAATGCATCAAAATCACCTTTAATTGTATATAATTCAAAATAATCTATTTAATGAAGGTGGTTTCACATTTGGTAGATCTACGGTTCGAAAGTTGAGTTTTGGACCCCTATTGTATACTTGTACAGACTAAAATATTCATTTTATTATTTATTCTACATTTTATAATTTTATATTTTTATAATTTTGTAAATATTATTTATAATATATGTGTACATTAAAATAAGAATAAAAACATAAATAAAATACAAAATAAAATACTTGTATATAACATACCTAGGTATAATACCTATATACAAACCTATATAATTGTTATTTCTATTTTATTAAGTGTACAAATTACATCAGAAAAATAGAATAAAAATATATTTAAGTGTATAAAAACACTTTATAAATATATAAAATAATAATCCAAAATAAATAAATCAAATACATAAATTAAAAATAAAATATTAACATATATAGATGTATATACCTATATAAGGCTATAAAAGGTAATTTGTGATTTTATACCTCGTAAAAGTAATTAAAAATCATAATAAAATAATTCATAAAATAAAAAACATTTTTTATTTAATAAAAAATAATTAATAAAATCATTTATTATTTTTAATTGAATTTTCAAATCTTTTTCTAGAGGTTTTTCCTGGTTGGTCCATGTGGACCAACCAGGAGGCTTGGACAATTGACTGATGCGTGTCAGAAATGTTTTGCCTCGATTTCAACTAATTTTGCAGGGCGCATCTTGCATCTTTCCATGATGCGTTCTGAACAACTTTTGCTCCTCGATTGACCACCATACACGCCCCATGATTTTCTTGGGTGGGGCATCGCTGCTACGCCTCGTGCGCCTCGTCCTTTGGAGCCCCAGCACCACGATCGTCAACTCTTCAAAAACCACCCCGACTTCCTTTCATTGTATGATAACTCTTCCTCCACTCTATCTTACACCCAAGTCGTCGAAAACCTTCCTGGTGACAGCAGGGAGCGTTTGCACGCGTTGGTGAGGACAGAACGGCGTCGAATTGAGTGACTCCCCTCGCCGAAGGTCTCGCCGGAGAGCTTTCCCTACGTGCCTTGGTGAGGCCCCTTTCCCCTTTGTTTCACTATTAACTTACTCCTTAAAAGTTGTAGAAATATTCCTCGAGTGTCACTCTCCATTATCCATCGCCTTATCATCATCGACCCCCTTCGATTTCACCTTGTTCGGCACCGAGCTTCGCCGGCCGACTCCAAGTCCACCCGACATCCCCCTACACAGTCATTACACCCTCACGTAGTCGGGGCATTTTGCCCCCCGACTTTTTCATGCTTTTCTTGCAGGTTTGCAGCTTACCAACGCAGCTGGGGCACATTTTGAGCATCGCCAGAGTCCGTCGGAGGAGCCCAGCTCCACCGCCTTCTCGCGAAGACCTCAACCCTCACCGAGGATTTTTGGAGTCCCCAGGAGCTTGGAGAGGTCGCAAGGAGCATGCCGGCTATTTTGTGCGCCTCCAGACCACCAGAAGCCCGAGATTCAGATCGGGGAAGCTCGGCTCACTGGAGTTCTTCCCCGCTCCTCGTCATGACCTTCCTATCGTTCAATCGAGGCCGCCGTCCAGACTGTACATATACTGTTGGATTTCATCGCCTCCCTGTCGTTGATATATCTTCAAGCATCTAATCCAGGCCGTTCGGAGGTGAAGCGTTATCGGGTGTCTAGCCATTGCCACGTGGATAAGTGGCTTTAGCCACGCCATTGGATCAGCCCTTGTGCTAGGTATTTTGCATCTTTTTCCCTGCCAATTTTGTATTACTTAAGTAATCTTCATACTTTCCTTTGCCACTTTATATTTTTGTAGTAATTGCATAAAAGTCCCCGTACTTTACACATTTGCATTGAGGCCCAAGTCCACGTCACCTCACGTGACATGGGCATGTGAGGTATGGGAAGGTTGCGCTCGGATCCCTATCTTTTGTATTATTGCTGCTCAATCAAGAGAATATTTCCGAACGTTGTATTATTTTGGACAACTTGCATTTTAGCCCCAAATATTTTTAGTAATCACCAACAGGTCCCTGCCAGGTGCGTGTACAACGCTTGCGTTGGTGGGATTTTTATACATATACCCCTACGGATTTTGTGATTAAATGTTAACCCATAAAAGTTTTGTTGCGGTATTTATTTTATGGGAAATTTGTATTTTACCCCCTGGACATTCTGCTTATTACATAAATACCCTTGCTAGTAATGAATTTTCTTGATGTTTCCTTTTATTTATTGCATGCATCTATAAAATCCAAAAAATCACCAAATAATTACCATAAGTTCATGTTGCATTCTAGTTTCATGCTCTATTTTTATTTTGCATTTTTCTTGCATTTTGTTATTTACAAAAATTCAAAAATATGTATTTTCAACATTGTTTGCATTAGAAAATACATAAAAATTATAAAAACACCTCAGAAAATTCCCAAAAAAATATATTTTGTGTTTTTTAGTGTGTTTTAATTTCTATCTAAAAATCTTAAAAAATATAAAAGAAAACTCCTAAAAATTGTAAAATTTTAAAAATCTTCATAAAAATATTAAAAATTCCAGAAAAATCCTAAAAATATAATCTTTGTCCCTGAATTTTCTTTATTTCATTATCTTTTATTTAAAATTAATTTGGAGAAATTTTGTTATTATTTGATATTTTATTTTCTATTTTAGTTCCATCTTTTTATTTTATTCACTGTTATTAGTATTTTTGACTTTAAAAATACAAAAAAAATTAGGAAAAATCCAGAAAAATCATAAAATCATTAGAAAAATATAAAAGCCCAAAAACATTTTATTTCCTGATTTTTGAGCATTTTGACTTATTTTTAAAAATACTATATTCATCTTCTTTCTTATTGTGTATATATTCTATTATTGAAAAAGAAAATATAAAAATATAAAATACAAAAAGAAAATATAAAATCAGAAATTAAAAATAAAAATATAAAAATATAAAATTAAAAATAAAAAACCCACAAAAAATCCATATTGGCTAAGTGGTATACATGACATGAGGCATTTGACTTACACTTAGTCTGCTTTACTCTGATTGTTTCCTGTATTCGACCCCTACTTGCTTGCCACTATACATTCTTAGTAGGGTATAATAAATTTTGATCCTTGCTTTTGATTGCTTACATAATTGTTTGGGTTAATTGTTCATTAACGTGAAGGCCTGAGTAGTCGCCTCAGCGATAATGAGTCTGATCTGTCAGACCATTATTAGCGGCTCTCGCTTTTCTCGTTTTTCATAGGCTCCGAGTGGCTCCGGCGTCCAGTCAAAATCCCTTCCAGCCGCTTATCTTGCTTGGAACCTGCAGAAGAGAGGTGAAGGGGTCGAGGGCAAGTTGCCTCGACCCCGCGGAGGGTTGAAAAGCATGAGTGACAGTGAGGAAATGGATTCGTCGTCGGCCGACGAGCTCGATGCCGGCCGACAAGAAAACCAAGAGATTTGATGAAGATTAAGCGATGGATTTTGGAGGGCGAAAAGCGGGGACGATTTCTAGCCTTTCTAAGAGCTAAAGAAACATGAGAACAAGGGGAAAAAGACCTCATCAGGTGGCACTGGGGACGAGCTTCGGCGTGACCTCTGACGAAGGGATGCGCTCGATTCAACGCCTCTCCGACCTCTCCGATGCGCGGGAATGCCTCCTGTTGTCACAAGGAAGAGTTTCGACTATCTAGGAGGAGGTTAGAGTAGAGGAAGAGTGATCAAAAGTGAAAGGAAGGTCGGGGGGTATTTGAAGGTTTGACTGAATGGCAGACCGGCTCAAAAGAACGAGGCGGTGTCATCGATTCAGCGGTCCAATCCCCGAGCAAATCATAGGGTGTGAATCATGGGTAGTCGAGCAACAAAAATGCAGAAGGCATCGACATGGTTTGGTGAAAGGCCAGCCCTCTAAAAAGTCGGTAAGAAGGGAGAGAAACGAGGTTCTGACAACAGCCAGACCTTTGGTCAGAATGTTGACTGAGGTCAACCAAGGAAGAAATCTGGTTGGTCCACGTGGACCAACCAGAAAAAACCTTGGAAAAATGATTTATAAATTCATTTAAAAATAGTAAAAGATTTTATTAATTTTTGGTTATAAAATAAAAAATATTTATAATTTTATAAAGTATTTTATGGTGATTTTTATTTATTTTTTAGAGGTATAAAAATACAAGTTACCTTTTTAGGTTTATATAGGTATACATATCTATATATTTTATTATTTTATTTTTATTTTGTGTATTTAATTTTATTTATTTTGTTTATTGTTTTATAAATTTAAAAAGTATTTTTATACACTTAAATATATTTTTATTTTATTTTTCTGATGTATTTTATACACTTAATAAAATATAAGTAGTAATTATATAGTTATGTTTGTAGGTATTATACCTAAGTATTGTATACAAGTATTTTGTTTTGTGTTGTATTTGTGTTTTATTCCTGTTTTAATTTACACATATATTATCAATAATATTACAAAATTATAAAAATATAAAAATAAAGAATAATATATAAAATGAATATTTTAATATGTACAAATATACACTAGGGGTCCAAAACTCAACTTTCAAACCGTAGCTCCGCCAAACACGAAACCACCTTCATTAAATAGCTTATTTAAAATTTTATACAATTAAAGGTGAGTTTGACGCGTTTCGAATTTTTATTTGAGAGATACGGGTCTGGGAAGTTGGGATTTTGGAAACTTATTCAGATCATAATTTTTTATTTGAGTGAAATCAATTTTGTATTTTTCTAAATTGAATTATGTACAACTTTCATGTACAAAGTTTCTTTATTTGAAGTATAAAAAGTGGAACCAAAAATAGGTCCCAAAATGAATAAAGAATGGGTGAAAAACAAGGTGTTTTTATTGTATTTTGGCCCTTATCTCCCCCTACTTTATTCCTTGTCGACCTAGTCATCGTGATGCCTAGGTGTCGGGGTTTCAGGTCATAAAATATTTACAATATTTTATTCTTTTTCTTTTCTTTTCTTTATTCTATAATTTTGACTTTAAAAACCGCATTTTATACAATATTTACACAATGATGCATGACTGCTAAGATGCCTAAATTAAGCCTATTTACACGCATTTACTAGGATTTTTAAGGTCAAAATGATAGAATAAAGATGATGAAATGTGGATTCATCAGATAAAGAGAACCCAATCGTAGGCAGTTTACATAGCATTCCCAAAACAAACAGATCCAAATACCAAAATAAAAAAGCCATTTTAGGATGGGGGTTCTCCCCTTGCAACCCTCGTACGGGATGGCACACCTGCTCTCCCCTAGTGAGACCCCCATGTTGGTAACGTATGGTATGGTAGCCGGCTTTGCTTGCCCTTCGCGAGGAGGGTAAATAATGATTAAATGCACTCCCAAGAACTGTCGTTGTGAGCTTATCAATATGTTTGCTTCTCAATATGAATGAAGTGAATGTAAGAATGAATGAAGTGAATCTAACATCAATATGTTTGGTTCTCTCGTGATCATAGTTTTAAAAATGGATATATGTAGTCATCACTCATTAATATATATTCTTAGACAAGTCGATTCATTTTTTCCCATAATTCGAATGTTTTAGAGCATGTATACATGTAGAATGTTCCAAAAAATAATAATATGGTAAATTCATTGTTAGATGTGTATTTGCTTGTTTTGATTTGATTCTTTTTTCATTGTTACAGCCATGGCAAATGCTCATGTCCACGTGGTTTTTGTTCTTTTCCTCATCATTTCAGGTATTAATCCTATTTCCAGAGAGTTTTTTTCATTGATTAGAAAATTAATAATAATAATAATAATAATTGACATAAAAATTGCAGGATGCTCACTTCATTATGCACAGAATGTTGTAAGTTTTTTGCTGTGATACTCAAAAGGTTGTTTTGTAGTAATTACTAGTTTCACAAATTTCGGAATAAGTTTTTTTTTAAAAAAATCCGGCTCCCCCTCTGCTCGTAGGCCTAAGTTCAGATGAAGTTAGAGATGCCATCATGCACTCTAGAATCAAACAAGGACAACATAGGATGGGCAGAAAAAATAGATTAGTAATATCTAACATGGACTAAGAAGGTGAATATTAAATATTTGATTGGAAGTCAAGCGAATGCTTAAAATTATTGGACGAGGAGGGGCAAGTGAAAAGATGATAATGAGGTGAATGTGATGTTCATTTCAAAAGAAATTGGAAAGATACTGATCAGAACACGATATAGTCAGAACGATGCCGACCACCTGCAGAAGGATGTAGCCAGTAGCCGGGGTCTCTTCCTACCTCACTGTCACTGTCCACGTTCTGGGCTCCGGAGGAGCTTGATCAGCACATCAGGTGCTGGACACTTTTTTATTAACTCCCTGCAAAAAGAGGATAGTCTAGATTTCACGATATATCCAAATAATAAATAATTACTTCTCAAGTTCAGATTTTGAACCCCACCGGAGACATGCGGGTGAACAGCTGTAGCCTCATTATTATCATAAACACGAAGACGGAACTTATGCTAAGAACTTAAATTGATTGAAATATATGAAATGGAATAAAAGGATATATTCAAGAATAGTACTGGGAGAGTGGCATTGTAAGGATTTCTATCCACATGGCGTATTAAAGAGTTGCTTGCGCCAGTAGTTTTATTTTTTCCCTTCTTCAAACAGAAGGTATTTGTTGGGTATTTCTACAGTTTGTCCGATCCCAACTTGTGTTCTTTGGAGCTGCAGCAATTTGCCCCCTTTTGCAGGGGCATCTGTGCTATTTTCCAAATTATTGGGGCACCCCAATCGGAAGTATCGAGCAAATTCAGAAGAGAAGGACGCCCTTCTTTTGTGTTTCCCCCAATCCAGCGAACAGAACAACAACGACGGTTTTGGAACCCTCTTCTTCCTCCACACGTGAGAGCAAGAGGCTGAGCGGGTGAGAGAGATAGAGAGAGCAGCAGTCGGGCTGAGAGGAGCAGCGGCTAGGGGCTGTGGTTTTGGGTTTTGGGAGCAGCGCCATCTTGGACGAACTCAAGAGGGAGAAGCAGTTTGAGGTTGTTGTGGACGACCTCAAAGGAGCTGATCATCCCATTTTGGGTCTCTATTCGGGAATATACAGGGAAGCCACTTCACCTTCTTGGTTTTGAACACAACTTTGGTATTTTGGATACCTAATGATGGTTAGTTATTTGTACAAAAACTATCGGATTGTGTTTGTGGCATGTATCTCGGTTTTGTCGACAACAAAATCGAGAAAAACTTGACTTCATTTGACCTAGTGGATTCGTTGCCGGTCTTGCCACATAAATTTTCCCTTACTCATATCGAGAAAAGGTTTCCACACAAAAATATTTGTTTCTGTGTTGCTTGTTGTGGTGTTTGTGTGATTGCTTGTCATCATTTCCATTTGATTCCCGTGTGGCGAATTCATATTTTGTTGTACCTATTTGTTGCAGGACAGAGATTTAGGGATATTCATCGTGTTTATTCCCATCAAGTGGTATCAGAGCACATGTTGTGCAAGATGGGTAAATATGATGAGGCCACGAAGATTAAGCTCACAAGTAGCAACTAGTAGATTTGGAAAGTCAAGATGGAAGATATTCTATATTACAAGGACCTCCATGATCCGGTGGAGGGAGAGAGTGACAAGTCGAAGAACATGTCTACAAGTGAATGGACAAAGTTGAATCGAAAGGTCATTGGGAGCATTCGAAAACGACTTGACATGCCAGTATTCTATCATGTGGCCAAAAAGACAAATGCAAAGGTATTGTAGGACAACTTATACGAACTCTATGACCAGAAGACCGCAACCAACAAGGCTTCCTTGATTAGGAAGCTGGTGAACTTGAAATACAATGATGGAACCAAAGTGGCAGAGCATTTTAATGATTTCCAAAGTATCACCAACCAGTTGAGTTCCATGGCCCTAGCGTTTGATGATGAGTTGCATGCACCTCTTGTTAGGCTCGTTACTAGATAGCTGGGAGACCCTAGTTGTCACTATGAGCAACTATACGAAGAACATCAAGTTGACCATGCCCATGTTCAAGCGTAGCCTCTTGAATGAGGAGATTAGGTGTCTCTCATCAAGAGAGATATCTTCCTCTTCATATGTGTATGTAGTTGAAAGAAGAGGAAGATCCACCACAGAGGACAGTCACAGAAATCTAGAGATAAGTCCAAGGACAGAGGAAAGAGTCACCATTGCCAGAAGCCCGATCACTAAAAGAGAGATTGCAGTATTTAGAAGAGAGAGCAAACTGAAGCTAAAAAAATCAGAAGAATGAAGATGAGAATGTAATTGCAGTTGTGACAGATGACAATACAGATGAGGTGATTCTCACCATTCAGGACCAGTGCTTGCATGCACAGAATGACTTGGAGCGGATCGTTGATACGACCGCGTCTTATCATGTAACTCCACACATGGGGTACTTCACCACTTACGTCAAGGGTGATTATAATCGAGTCTTGATGGGTAATGAAAGTTATTCTAAGATCGTGGAAATTGGCACCATCTTGATTAGGACTGATGTTGGGAGCTTAATGACTCTGTAGAATGTGAGGCATGTTACGGATGTGCACCTCCTTAGTTTTATATATGGTTCACAGCTAGATAGTGAAGGCTACCATCTAAAGTTTGGCGATAGCAAGTGCAAGATAACAAGGGTTCTCTTATCATGGCTAGAGGAAGTTTGTGTTGCAAACTCTATATGAGTAGAGTGAAGGTCATTGATGGCATATTGCATGCTAGCGAGGTAGATACATCAGATTTGTGGCACTGTTGGCTTGGACACATGAGCCAGAAAGGCTTACAGCTTCTGAGGATGAGAGAGTGTATCCCCTACCACAATAGCATCACATTATCCCCTTGTGATGCATGTGACATTGGGAAGAGCAGGAGTGCATCATTTAGAATCAGATTTATGATGAAGGGAGACCCTCTACAACTGGTTCACTCGGATGTTTGTGGTCCCATGGATACAACCTCTTTGGAAGGCAACATGCACTTTGTCACCTTCGTTGATGATGCATCTAGGACTTCACCTTCGAAGGTTGGAGAATCTTCAGGGGACCAGGTACTTCTTCTAATCCAAAACTCGACCAACAAGGGGTCTTGGGATCTCCAGAACCTGCAGGAAAGCTCAACATACACAAAGGGAGGTTCTGGGGGTCCGAACATGATGGAATTGAGCAATGTGAGGTGCGACGGCAGCCTTCGATGAGGTGGTAGAGCTGAAGGTATGATCTCTTGATTTGGACAAGATCAAGTTGAATGGAGGTGCGGGGGATGGAAGAAAATCAACGGGAAACAAAATGTGTGTGAAAGATGGGTCGAAAAATGATGAGAAATGATGAGCCAAGTCATCGGATCTTAGCTCCAGTGAACTTTAATTTTTTTGATTTTTATGAAATAAAATGCATATTTGATCGGAAACTAAAGCTACCATACTCTAATCTTAATCCTAGGAACAAATTCGCAGCTTAAACTAGGGATTTACCAACCTGAAGAAAGAGCGTGGTCGGAGCTCCACCGTAGAAGAACTACAATGCTCAGATCACCACCTGAACTCCTCTTCCTCTATGCAAATTGGTCCGGCGTTGTTCCTTCTATCACCAAGAAGCTCTAAGGCACGAGAGTCAGGGATTTTGAGGGCTAAAGGTGATCAAACTCGAATCGAAGAGGCAAAGATGTTTATGTGCAAGACGATCTTTAACCGAGGCTATAACTCATGACAATGTTCCATCTATTGGATTGATGCTGCATGAAAGAGTGAAGATCAATGAACAAACAGTCTGAAGGAATCAAGCTGAGATAGTGCATGGAGGCTCGGGGAAAAATCAAGGAAGATTCATCAGCGATGATGTCTATTAGACCTCGATCTTCAAGGGCTCAATTGACCATCATGTCAACTGAGGTTGAGCCCTCATTAGTCCACATGGCCGCTACAAGACAAAACCAAAAATGAAAAGAGAAATAAATAGAAAAAAAATAGAAAATAACTTTATTATTTTCACACAAAATATAAAATATGTTTATTAAATTATGTAGTATTTTAATCAGGTTGTTATTTATTTTTCTGAAGTTATTTGTTATATGTTACTTTTAGAGGTTCATTTATAGGTATATTTACCTACATACTAATCATTTTATTTTTATTTTCTATTTATTAATTTATATACATAATTTTTATATTTATAACTTATATAAATAATTATAAATATACTTTTATTATATTTTTCTAAGGTGATTCGTACACTTAAATAAAGATATGTATTTTATATATGTATATATATATGTATATTTCATCTATGCTTTGAGTATACTGTTTTATTTAATTGTATTTTTAATGATTTTTCTTTAATATAGATATGTATATGTATTATAAATAATATTTACAAAATATTTATCAATTAATACCATTTAATATCAACAAAATATTTACAAAATATTTAATAATATTTTATTTAATTGTATTTTTATTGATTTTTACCTATCAGATCCTATAATATTTATCAATTACATCCATGACCTTTGAAACATCCTAATTCCTACCTCACCCCCGTAAACTTGTTAAACTTTACCCTACAGACCCTATGGTTAACCTCCATCCATTTAACTATTAAAACTAATCGTATTCTATTATCTTCTTTTACATTATACCTATTTTATTTACCATATTTACTATAGGTGCCACTCCCTCTCACCCACGTCAGATCTGCCCTCCAAAATCTCCTCTCTGCCACGATGACGGCCACGGCAGCGTCAGCCCCGTCCCTGTTCTTTAACCCCCTCCCCAACCCACTACCTCCCCTGCAAAGCACCCCCTCCCCCGCCTCCAGCTCACCAAGCCTGCCCTCCCCCGACTGAAAGCCCCCCCACCACCCCCTGGTCGACGCTCGTGCCTTCCCTGCGAATGCCTTCCCCCTGCTCGAAGCACCCCCTGCTCCATACTCTTCGACCCCCTTCCCCTGCTCGTCGCCTCCTGATGAAGCTACGTTTCATCATCTTTATTCTATCATTTTGACCTTAAAAATACTAGTAACTGCATATAAATAGGCTTAATTTTGGCATTTTAGCATTCATGCGTCATTGTGTAAATATTGTATAAAATATGGTTTTTAAAGCCAAAATTATAGAATAAAGAGAAGAAAAGAAAAAGAATAAAATATTGTAAATATTTTATGATCCGAAACCCCAAAACCTAGACATCTCGATGACTAGGTCGACAAGAAATAAAGTAGGGGGATATAAGGGCCAAAATACAATAAAAATACCTTTTATTTAATTCATTCTTTACTCATTTTGGGATTTATTTTTGGTTCCACTTTTTATACCTCAAATAAAGAAACTTTGTACGTGAAAGTTTTAGATAATTAAATAAAGAAAAATAAAAAATTAATTTCACATAAAAATAATGTATAGATAAAAAGTTATGATCTGAATAAGTTTCCAAAATTGCAACTTCCGAGACCTGTATCTCTCAAATAAAAATGAAATGTACCAAACTCACCTTTAATTGTATATAACTTCTCATAATCTATTTAATGAAGGTTGTTTCGTATTTTTCGGAGCTACGGTGTGAAAGTTGAGTTTTGGACCCCTATTGTATACTTGTACATATTAAAATACTCATTTTATTTATTCTTCATTATTTTTATAATTGTATACTTTTATAATTTTGTAAATATTATTCATAATATATTTGTACATTAAAATCATACTAAAAACCTAAAGAAAAATACAAAAATAAAATACGTAAATATAAGGCATAGGAATAATACCAATACACACACCTATATAGAATATACTTCTAAAAATACATCAGAAAAAGAAAATAAAAATATATTTAAGTGTATAAAAATACTTTATAAATTTATAAAATAATAAACAAAATAAATAAAATTAAATACACAAAATAAAAATAAAATATTAAAATATATAGATATGTATACCTATATAGGTCTAAAAAGGTAACTTGTATTTTTATACCTCTAAAAAATAACTAAAAACATAATAAAATAATTTACAAAAAAATAAACATTTTTTATTTTATAACCTAAAAATAATAAATTCATTTACTAATTTAAAATGAATTTTCAAATAATTTTCAAGAGGATTTTCCTGGTTGGTCCACGTGGACCAACCAAGTAAGTCTGAGAGTTGACCGTGGGTCAACTTTCTAACTCCCCTTCTGGGATGTGTCAGGCCTGACTTTTTGTCCGCTTTTGCAGATTTTTCTGCGTTGACCCTTTCATCCTTTCATGATGATTTCTTTTGAGAAATTTCTCCCCATGCTTCCATGATACACGCCTATAGCTTGCTTCGGGGATTGGACCGCTGAAACGCCTACTACACCTCATTCTTGTAGCCCCGTTGACCACCTTGATAAAAGACCATTCGTCACCTCCTTCACTTTTTGAACCCCTTTGGACCGTTGCCCTCTCCTCCTCTTGCACGAGAAAGGAAGAAGGAGATGACAGCTCCTTCCTCATGCCCTTAGGTTGATCGAGGAAGCGATTCTTGGGCGTGTTCCAGCCATCTTTGGCCAAGTGGCTGTCGAGGGACCCACTTCCTGGTCTAGGCCAATGAGGTCCATTTTATTTGCTCTATTTACTCCACTTAGTCGCTACGATTGTTCTCTTGTGGTGTTTTCGTCCACCAATCACGATTATTAGCCATCATTCCACCTCACCCCCTGCTCGTCGTCGCTCGCTCCAGCGAGCTTCAACCTCGTTCCTTGTCCCACATTCACCCCCTGGAGCTCCTCAGAGCCCCGCATTTTTGTCCTAACAGCTCCCCTGCAGGAAATAGCCAGAGAATGTATATTTGCAGGTGCTATCGAAGTTCGTGAGGTAGTCGCAGGTGTTGCGCGTCACCAGACGTCCTCCAGTGGTTTCAGGCCATTTTGCGGTGCTTCCTAGTTGCGGGAGCACATCTGGAGTGAGGAGCTACCTTCGGCTTGCTTCCAGGTGGTTGGAAGAACCAGTTGCACCAGATTTAAACTCGCATCGGGCGAGTTCTTTTGCGTTCTTCCAACCTCGTCGTCCATCATTGGATCAAGAATGGTTCTTCCTGCACGTCCAGCTACCATCAGATTTAGTACGTCGCCAGCCGTCGGATCAATCAACCAACATCTAATCTTGACCGCTTGCGCGAAGGGGTATCGCACGATCAGCACGCTCCACGCGTCAAGTGGGTGGTTCACAGCCGTCTGATCCGCCCAGCAAGGGTATTTTGCAACTTAACCCTTGCCAATTTTGTAATATTTTATTAGTATCAAAACTTCTCTTGTCTATTAAAAACTTCCGTGACATTTGCATATTGCCTCCCCCGATGTTTGTGATATCACTTTTTAACCCCTGCCAGGTCACGTGCCTCGTGCACGTGACTTGGCAATTTTGCAGGGTAGCCCCTTGGGTTTTTTGATATTGTTCCTCGGTGTTGGAACTGTAACTTCAAGTTAAAATATTTTTGGTAAAATTACAATTTGGCCCTTGATTTATCTGAAATTACATTTGTACCCTTGCTAGGTGTGCATGTGGTTCTCCACGTGAACTTTGGCAATTTTGCGGATATAAACTTGGGCTTGTTGGTATTTGTGATCAGTCTATCAACATTTTTAATTAGTTATAAGTTTTGTGGAGATATTGCACTTTAGCCATCGTACTTTCACAAAATAACATTTTAGCCCTTGCTAGTAGTGTAATTTCTCTTTGTTGTCTTGATTTATTTCATGCATCTATAAATCCCTAAAAATCATCAAAAAAATACCATTAGTGCATGTTGCATTGTAGATTCATGTCATATTTTTATTTTACATTTTTGTTGCATTTTATTATTTATAAAAATTCAAAAATTTTTGGTACTGTTTGCATTATAAAATCCATAAAAATTATAAAAACACCTTATAAAATTCCCAAAAAAATATATTTTCATATTTTAATGTGTTTTAACTTCAATCCAAAAATCACTAAAAAAATATAAAACAAAACTCCTAAAAGATATAAAACCCCAAAAATCTTCATAAAAATATTAAAAACTCTAGAAAAATCCTAAAAATACAAACTTTATTTCTAAATTTTCTCTGTTTTATTATCTTTATGTTAAAATTAATTTGAGGAATTTGGACTGTGTAGTATTTTTCATCCTCAATTTAATCTTGGCCAGCAACTTTATTCATGGTTTACTAGTATTTTTACCTTTAAAAACACCATAAAATTAGGAAAAACATAGAAAAATCACAAAAACATTAGAAAAATATGAAAAGCACAAAAATATTTTATTTTCTGAATTTTGCCTATTTTTACAAATACTTTATCCTTCTTTTTCTTACTTTATATATTATATCTTTATTAAAAGGAAAAAAATATAAAAATATAAAAAGAAAATACAAAATCAGTAAATTGAAAATCAATATATAAAATTATAAAATCAAAAATTAAATAAAATAAATATAAAATTTAAAACCCACAAAAATAACATTTATAGACAAATCATCACATTCACATTTTTTAGCATTATTGCCCCGTTCTACATGTTTGTTCCCTGTGTTCGACCTCTATACATACTTGCATCTATACACATCTTTGTTGTAGAGTTATAATAAATTTTAACATCACATTCACCTTCATTGCCTTATTTGATTATTGTGGGTTAATTGTCGTCTGAAGATTCGATTTCTTGCGGGTCGCCTCAGCGACATTGTGATCCCGCCTTGTGTGGATTACTCTAGACCCGTGAAAAATCATATTCAACAAATGGTGCCGTTGCCAGGGAGCAACAACACGTAGTTCGGGTTTTTGCTTTTGTGCTTGTGATTGTTTGTCTATTCTTGCGATTTTATTTCTTTGCTTGTTATTTGATATAATTGTTTGAGCTGACTAACCTCCTCTTTTGTTGACTTTGTGTGAGGAACCGCGAATCGAGGGAGGCGCTCCATCCTAGGCACCAGTGCACCCACGTGAAGCCGGCTCTAGCCAGCCTAGCACCAAGGAGACGAAGAGGATATTTGAAGTCTGAGCTCCACCTTTAGTTGTAGCATTTACTTCCTGTATTTATTCATGTAAATTTTGTGAGAGAGAGACCCTCTATTTCTGTAATAATGCAGGTACTCGAACACTAGGACTTTCGGGCCAAAATTCCAAGTGATTGTTCACTTAGAGGCTCACCATCGGTTTTCTCGTGTTTTCTTCGCATTTTTTTTCATTTGTTTTCCGATTTTTTGTTTTCCTTATTTTTGTGTGATTGAGCCCTTAGATTTAGGATCTGCTTGACGTAGAATTAGGTCCAAACACATTAATCACCATTGTATCCACCTATAGTCTCGTTTGGACTTAGTCAAATTTAAATTCCTTCTCACTTAGTCTCAGAACCACCACGCCGCGAGAGTCCTCCATACAGCGTGTGCAAGACCCACCTTGGTGGACACCGAGGAGGCTCCAAGACTGGACACTTCGGTTCCATTCTAAGTCATTAGAATCGGTTCTTCATGCTGATAGCAATTTCTGAACTTAGGGCGATTTCATCAGCTTGCATTTGCATATAGATAGGTTTCAATTTTGCTGAGCATCTTTGCATATAGAGTGCTGGAGGCAAGGTGAGCATTTACGCTTTAGCATACATCATCGTTTTGTCGCTTGCATTGCTTTCTCGCCTTTCTAGCTCTGATTTTGCCAACCTAGGTGCTAAGTGAAATTACTCCTCATTAGGCTCGTGCATTTCTCACTAAAAATACAAAAAAGTGATAACTAATAAAATTGAGACCGCTAATATTACTTGACCCTAAAATAAAATAAAAAGAAAATCTTGTCTTGGGGCGAGTAATCCCCTCATTGTCTTCGCTTTTACTTACTCGCGTACACACTAAGGATAGTGCCCAAATCCCCTCAGCCCCTAAGTGTTTGTGCAACTTTTGGACTTCTCACCTAACTCTAAAACAAACAAGATAAAAAGATCGACTTTTCAGTCTCTACCGAGTTGAGTAGTTGAATTAAGGATTATTTTATGAGTTTGCTTGTGATTGCTTGTGTGCATTCTAGATCACCTCTGCGCATTTGCGCCTTTTTCTCACTCTCTTGACTTGACCTTTGTGCTCTCCCGATCATTTCCCTCTTTCTTCCATATGGCCGATTGGAGCGTATTTTATCCGGACTTTGCGGATCCTTCGTTCACTCCAGCCGATCCACCTTCTCTTTTCCAGGAGGACTTTGCTCCTGATTTTTGTACATATCCGACCAACCCACTATTTTAGGATTCAGACTTTGACCTTCACTAATCATTTCCACCACTGTCACCCACACATTTCGACAACCCGCTCTTCCTTGAGTATCCTGATCTGGAATGTGAATTTTGTCCACCCCCACCGCCCACATTCGACACCCTCGATCCTGAGATTTTGGAGTCACCTTTCATGATATCCACACTTGAGACCTTGAATCAGATGATGGAGCATATGAACTCGAGGATGAGCGATATAGTTAGCATAAATAAGATCCAGAATGTAGCTCCATTCTTTGATGATTTGGATTCATTTGAGGATTATCATGAGAGCTTGCAATTGCCCAAAATACAAAAAATGAGAAAAATATAAAAATCCAAAAAGAGTTCGAGAGACACGTTCTTGATTCAAACTGTGAGGAAAGGAAACCTTTGCCTGATCATTTGACCACACAACCTTTCACACCCAGTCCCACCTTTGACCCCGAGGATGTCGCTGTACAAATTGCTCTTGGCATGCCTCGTGTAGATGATGATTCTGACTTCCTCCCTTGTATGGAGGAGGTCCAAAAATTCAAAAAAATGTTGACTGAACCTGATGTGGTGGCCACTATTCATGAGATCATCCGTGCCCCACTTCAGCTGGCCATGACTGATTTATCTACTCCTCTTCCCAAGAAGAGAAAGCGGAGGAGCAGATCTGAGCGTCATATTTTGACCATGGCCACTGCCCACGCCATCACACACCGTCCCATTCCTAGGAAAAAGAACACCGCCACACCTTTCATTAGTTGCACCATCTCTGACCACACATGTGATCACACTCTCCTCGACGGTGGTGCTTCGATTAGCATATTATCCTTCTCGTTGGTATAGTCTATTCACTTAGGGCCTCTCAAGAAAACCAGGATGATCGTACAGTTTACTGATGGATCTATCAAGAGGCCAAAGGGTATCCTTGAAAATGCTGTCATTTCAATTCAGGGCACGAGCTACCATGTTGACTTTATCGTTTTGCCCATGGAGACCTCCACTGGGGAGCACTCTCCATTCATCCTAGGACGACCATTCCTCGCCTCTGCGAGGGTCGTTATTGATTACAGATCAGGAGAGATTCGCTTTTGTCCTGTCGTCAAGAGCGAAGTGTCGATCACCACACCCACAGTTCGATCACTAAATATTCTAATTGCATATTTTTATTTTTCAGGGTCGAACTCAAGGAGCACGAAATGGCCTCACGGCCTACGAAGTAGTAAAAAGAAATAAAATTAAGGAAGAAAATATTTTTAGTGGTTTTTAAATATTTTTATATTTTTTTGGATTTTTAATATATTAAGAAAATAAGAAAAACAAAGAAAAGCACACCTCAACAATTTATTTAAAGCACTAAAAATCAACCAAAAATTCAAACAAAAATATTTTTATGGCTTTTATAATTTTTAGTGTTTTTGGTGAATTTTTGAGAATTTTCTGAAATTTATTTAATTTTCTAAAAATCAAACAGTAGCTAAAAGAGATGGTACTGTCCAGCCGAGCCAAAAAGCCCTAGATAAAATATCTAAGAGCTCCAAAATGGCCTGGAGGTAATTTTCCTACAAAGAAGACAAAATGAGGAAAATTTAGGCACCAATTTTATTGTTTTTGGATTTTAAATTTATTTACTAGAATTTTTATAGGTTTTTGAGTGTTTTTAAGTTTTTATGATTTTCAGTAATGAAAAATAGCCAAAATCAGCTAGAAAATCAAACTAAGTAAGACAAACAGTAAATAATTTTTATAGAATTTTTAAGTGAGTTTTAATATTTTTTTGTGATTTTTAAAGTTAGACAGTAGCAAAAATAAAGGTTTTTGATTTTTAAAAAATATCAAACGAAATAAAAAATGTCTCCAAAATTCATAGAAAATTTTACATCATGGCAGGAGCCATGTGTCCAATTTTCGTTGGATTTGGAGGTGATTTGCTATTTTATTCGAAAATAAAAAGAAGCAACAATGCATAGGGACCTTTCTGCAATTATAGTAAAGTTCTAGGTCCCTGGAATAACAACCCTAGAAAGTATAGGTATAAGAGTGCAAATTACCCCCCAGGCCACGCACGATACGCGTGACTCAGGCCTGGAGGGACCAAATTGCAATTCCTATTTATAAAAATACCAAGCGTTACAGGGCGGAAAGACAGGGTCAAAAATGCAAATATACCAAATAACCACGTGTCGATGCACGTGTCCACAACTGGCAGGGGTATAAATGCAATTCAAATAAACATAGAGGTCCACAGTGCAATTTTTACAAAAATAAAAGAACTACACTAAATATTTACAGGATTAAAAACTGAATGCATAAAGTAAAGGGGCCAAAGGACAATTTACCCCTTTTATTTACGTCGACGGCCGGATGTGTGACGCGTGGCAGATCCAACGATCGAGACAACTGGCGCCTTTGACCTTGAATGCGTCGGCCTGATCGAACGTCTGAGGGCGCTCCACGTGGAGATCGGACGGCTTCGGTGCTCTGGAGGCTAAACCCTCGAGTAACCAACGGCTGAGATCGATCCTCCGAAGATCGGGGGGTGGCTGCAGCTCCACAAACGGACGGACGTGATGCAATATGGAGCGATGAGGTCGATCTGACGGCGAACGAAGATCCTGGAAGAACTGGACGCCGGCGACTTTCGCCGGCCCTCTATGCGCACGGTGATCCTCGTCTGCCGCTCTTGAGGTGCGGGAAAGCTTCGCCGTGAAGCTCCGCACCTGATGTGATGCTCCGATGGAGGCGAGGAGCTCCGGAGAGCTCCGGCGGCGTGAAAGAACTGGAGCCCCTGTGCTCTGAAGTTTCGACCTCCAGATGAGGTCGATTGGCTGAGATACCTGCACAGGAAAGAAGCTGGGTCGAGGGCAAACTGCCTCGACCCGTCAGAGCGGGCGGAAGGTGAAAGGTGAGGCGCTGTGGAGGCTCTCCGGCGAGCGGCGGAGGGTGAGAGCCGAAACCCGGCTCCGGGGCGAGCCAGAGGGAGTGAAGGGTCGGAGAAGGTGGAGAGGGGTCTGGAGGAAGTGATGGCGGTGTCAGATGATCAAGTGAGTGGACGGAGACGGCAGGCGGAGGTGGCGGAGCTAAGCTACTGAAATCAGAAAAACTCGAAACTAAACTATTCTACGGCCTAAGGGAGCTACCTAGTGGATGCTGCCGACTGTGCTAGAGCTCAAGAAGCTCCGGGGTTATTTCCTGCAAGGGGGCGTCGTCTCCCCGAGGCTGGGCGCGCTCGCGGCGGCGCACGACGGAGTTAACCACTGGATCAGTGGATTCCTTGGAACTCGGGCCTCGCTTCCACTCCAAAACACGCAGCTGTCACTCGGGTGCTCTGGAGGAGCTCCTTGGCGGCGAGCAGGAGTCCAAAGATGAAAGAAATAGGTCGCTGGAGACGATGTTAAATATGCTCGAAGATCCGGAAAGAAGGAGATCGGGCGAGTAGCTCAGTGTTCGGATCCTCTAAACCCACCCCGGGCGAGGGTCCTGGATAATCGGGGATTAATCGGAGCCCGGGGTTTGGGTTAATGGCGGTCGGGTCAGGCGGGTAGAAATTGGAGAAGACGGGTCGGGTAGGACAGACCCGGCTCTGGTGGTCCTGGGGGGAGAGTTGACCGGGGGTCAACGATCCCCCGTAGACCAATCAGAGCCCGCCAAGCATTATTTTTTATTTATTTATTTTAAGCTAGAAAATGACCGAATTAACAAAAACTTAAAACATGAAAAATATTTATTTTATTTTTCTTTATTTTTTTGTGATTTTTAATTAATTTTCCAAATAAAAATAAAGTATGTACACTATATGTACTATATAGGTATATGTACACTATTAGGGTTTTAAATTTTTGATTTTTAATTATTATTTTTATACAATTTTATCCCCATTTTATATTTTATTTATTTTCATTATAAAATAAGGAATAAAAAGATATTTTTATTTTATTTTTATTATTTATATACATGGTAAAATAAATATATATACATCTATATACATGGTATAGGTACAATGTATTTTTGTATTTTTAATTTTGCTATTTTTATTTTGTTTTGATTTTACTTGTTTTTATTTATTTATATTATAAAACATAGAATATTTACAAAAAGTTTGAAAATTAATTTTATTTATTTACAAGGTTAAATAAAGACATAGTAGTGGTTTATGTACATGATGAAATGGGTATTTTAATTCTTTTTGATTTTTAACTTTTTCTTTTGTTTTTATATTTTATAAATATATACAAGTATTTACAAGCATATTTTTGGTGAGGAAAATATTTTTTTATTTTATTTACATAAATATTTACACATGAGCCCCTATCTCCCTCTACTTTGGCTTTTATGCGGTCAGGCCCATACTGAGCCCTCCCTTGGGTTAGGTTGCTCAATATTTATTCTAAATATTTCCCTCTTTTTTCTTTTTGATCTTTATTCTTTTATTTTTGCACAAAAACATGCTAATTATAGGTTTTTACACAATGCATGCTTTTGGTAATTATTCCTATTTACACATATCTACATGTATTTGCAAAGGTTTTTGTAGCTAAAATATAAGAATAAAGAGTGATGAATGAGTATTCATCACCCCCTATACTTAACTTTGCTAGTCCCTTAGCAAACACTTATTTGAAAAAGAAGTGAAAAAGAAAGAAAGAAAAAGAAAAAGAGGATGTACATGGATCAAGGTTGATTATTAAACTTGCCTTCATTAAATTGGGGTATGGAGCTTGATCAGATCTTTGGATTATTAATGTGTCGGAACCTTATTTAGACTTAAGCTTAAAACTCAACAGCCTCCAAGTTCCACTAATCTATAACCAAGACTCCTCACTGCTCCAGATTAGAACAAGTCATCAATCACAAACCCTGAAGACCATGAATCTTTTCTTGTCCTGTGAATGTGAAGTCTAAGCTCTCCACCTCAGAAATGGCAACTTGACAACCCTCCCCAACAAGGTAACTCTATGACCTCAGTCTGGCCACTCTTTCCTCGAGGAGCGGGGTATTCCCTTCTAAGTTCAAGTTCAACCGGCTGAAGAAGAGGGGGAAGAAGAGAATGGGTCAAGGCCAGTGTAGCCAAGTACCCTTGGGAGCTTGACCAGTGTAGCCAAGTCTCCCTGCAGCAAGCTACATCAGGTGGAACATGAAACTCAAGCTTTGCTTATTGCACTCTACATACATACTCCGGTGGGATTATCATTTTCTATCAGACCCACCACTTTTTTGGAGTTCTTTTCTTTTTGCACTTTTTTTTTCAAGTGCATCTGTACAACATATACATGTGCAGCATATATACAAGGAGTTTTTCCTCTTGAGCCAGTTGACTATCCCTCTTTTGAAGCTTTATTGCAACCCACAACTCCTGCCGTTAGACTTCATGGCAACCAGACCAAGTTGAGACGCACTTCCTTCACTAAAAGAAGAAGAGAGGTTCCGCCTAGAAGTACTACCCTCATATGCTACCCCAAGTCAAGGAAGACTGCCTCCTCACCACCTCATCCGTAGAGAGCTCGGTGCATAGTGCTGGTGTCCAAGTAAAGCCATAATCTATATGAGTCATGTGTTGTTGTTAAGTGCTCTACTTAGGCTCATTGAGATGACATGTGATCATAGCCTAGTGGACTCAAAGAATTAAGTCACCATGAACCTGAAAAGCCTTAAACCTAAGCCCTATAAGGTTCCTCTTAGAAGTTAGGTGGATTAAGATCTTAATCAAGCTCCATTTCTCAATTTGATTCCAGGCTAGTTTAAATGTCAACTATCATCCAAGAAAAACTATATACATATGTACAAAAGATGCTTATTTACACAAATTTTACAAACATGCAAAATTTTTGAAAAATGTTTTGAAATCATGAATGATGCATGTAGTGCAAGTTTTGCAAAAAGATATTTACACACATTTACACAAGATTTTTGCAAACTTTTGATTTTCAAAACATTTTGGAAAAATTTTGTACTATATACATAATTTTGATAAGAAAGTATTTACACAAACTTTACACAAAAGATTTTTGAAATCATTTTTACAAAAATAATTTGTACACTAGCTATTTATGTGCAAATAAAAGAAGTTTATGTACATGAAAATTTTTTAATTTTTGTGATTTTAGCCATTTTATTTATTAACACACTCATACAAAGTACGAGTTATGGCTAAAGTATATATGAAATATATACACACCCCCCTATACTTAGCTCGAACGATGTCCTCAGAGTCAAGAGCGATGAAGAAGACATAACTCGCGCTAGGTATAAGAAAGTGAAAAGAAAGGTTATATACAAGGAAGAAGAATGAAATAGAAAAGTCAAGAGAAGTCTCGGGTCTTCCCCCTATACTTAGGTTCAAATAATCCTAAGTATAGCAGGCTGTGCACTAAGGGAAAACCGAGTGGAGAATGTACAGGATCTACCCCCCTATACTTAGGGTGAAATATCCCTAAGTATAGGCAGCAAAACAGGGGTAGGCAGAATACGAAGAAACTGAACGAATATATACAAGAAGGAGGACATCACTCCCCCTATACTTAAGGTGAAGAACCTTAAGTATAGGCAACACAACAGAAGTGATGAAACAGAACGAAGAATAACCCGGTGTTTTCACCCCCCCTATACTTAGGATGAGCAATATCCTAAGTATAGCAAAGATAATCCTAAGCGAGCCCTGGGGTGAAAACAAGATCGGAAGAAAGAAGGATCAAAATAAGACGAAACACGTATATACAAAAGAGTACAATGTTGAGGTGCCTCTCAACAAGCGCTAGATTTTACGCCCCTAGCTGGGCGCAAAGGCTAGGATAATGCAGTATCAAGGTTCAGGATGACATCGGTAAGTCGAATGCCGTACTGTCGCCGCAGTCTCGGTGTGATAACAGCGATGAACTCAACAGTGTAAAGTAAGACACCCAGGTATACAATCAGGCGGGTGTATGCTACCGGCCAAAGATATGGGAAGAAATGATCGGGATCCGGTAGCACAAAAGAAATCATCGGCTCTGGTTCAGACTGGAGTGAGAGTATTGAGCCGAAGAAATCAAACGTGGAGAAGGATGGATCAGTAATAGAATCCTCCACGTCAATCAGTGTCTCAAACAGGTATGGACAATCAAGATCAGGAGACTCTCTAAGCAGACTGATATCCGATGAATAGAATGGAAGAAGATCAGGCAGATCATCGAATATCTCCAGGATGGGTTCATCCTCGCGAGGGTCGTCGAGGTGAGAAGACTCAGAATCAGAATGATCTAAAGACTCAGTTTCGTGTTCCGCTAGATCGGAAACACTCTCAGTAGGTGAAACCGAGTACTCATAAAGTGCTACATCCTCCCGCAGATAACCCTCAGGGAGAGATGTCAGATCAGAAGTGACTAGAAGAGGATCAGGATATAGATGGGCATCTGCGCTGCTATCAAGTATCCACTCGGTGCACCAGACTGCATCATCATCGGAAGTGTAGCTCTCGGCAATCTGGAAACAGGAGAAGGTACTAGTCAACACTGCGGAAGCTGGCAAAGTGTCTGCGGCTGATCCTCGCTCTGCGGCTATGCTGTCTGTCAGCTGGTCCTCAGGAAATGTATCTATCTCAACAAAGTGGAGGACAAAAGTCTCGAAGACGGGACTCTCTGTATCAACTCTCTCAAAGTGCTGTCCCTCCTCAAGCTTTGGCTGCCGGGCTGAGTCCTGGTGACTGTCTGCATCCAAGAAGTGTCTCTGCAGGAAGGAAACTGACTCCTTCGGGACTGGAAACTGAAGTAGCTGAGTTAATGGCTGCAAAAGCTGGGGCTCCTCCGGCTCCTGGAGTATCAGAAGATCTGATATCCAAGACTCGTCAACAGGGAACTCTGGGGCTGACTCGAACTCCAACTGGACGGCCAAAGGGAACTCAAGTAGACTCTGGGTCCGAACCTCTGCTATCACAGTCATCTCCTCTGTCAGTGGTGCTGCATCATCCAAATCCTCGGGCTGGTGTGTAGAAGCTGACTCACCATGTGAAGTGACACACAGCACTGGTACTGCATCGTCGTCCTCATGTGTTGTCCCGACCGAAGCATCTCGTTTTGAAGAACTCTGTGAAAGTAGCCTCGAGATGGTATCCAAGAAGTGAATGTCGGAACTGCGGTGTGAACCGCCACATGTGGTAATCACCAGTGCAAGCTGCTCTGCGGTCATCCCCCGCATGGAGATCTCAATCAAATCTGTCAGTGGAAGTCCATGGTCTGGAAATCTCCTCAAGAGGTCAAGAAACCTCGGCCATGCCTCGTGCAATGGCTCCTGGGGGTCAACTGAAAAGTCCATGATCAAAGACCGCATGAAATCTGCTCTACGTGGGGGAAAATATCTCTGTAGAAACTCTCGGCGTAGCTCTCCCCACGTCTCGAATGTCCTCCCCAGTCGTCGGTGCCATCTCATGGCTCTGTCGTGAAGCGTGAATGGGAAGGTCCTGCTCATCAGCTCCTCTGCAGTGACGTCTGAATATCTCTGTGCTCTGCAAAACTCCTCAAAAGCGGACAGGTGAAGATACGGCTCCTCGTGCGCCTCTCCTGAAAATATCGGCAGTCGCTGAATGTAATCCAGATCCAAGATGAATGGACCTAGTGTAGAAGCTGACTGAGCTCCATGTGCTATCTGCTCCTCCATCCTTCTGGAATAGGATATGTCTGCTGATCTCCACTGCTCTCTTGGGTCACCCATGGAGTGCGCTCTCAACTCAGCAACAACATCGTCCGGGTCTCGCATCTGCTCTAGCTGGTATCCTCGGACGTCTAGCACAGCATTCCCAGAGTGATGAGATGAAAGAGAGGGAGGGAGCGGGAGGTTGGTCGGAGATCTGACCTCCCTAGAAGGTGGACTGGAGTGATGGTCAGAAAGCGAAGAAAAAGCCGCAAGAGTCGGCTCACAGTGAGAAGGATCCATCATGCAAGGGAAAAAGAAGAGAAGAGGAAGACTGAAGGGAGGTAAGGGTGGGAAAGCTGATAGATAGAGAAGAAGATGGGGAAGATCGAAGGGATCTGGCAATCACACAAGATGAACAAGCAAACCCCCAATTCACCTACGCACACAGAGCTGAAGACCGAAGGGATCAGTCAATTATCTTGTCAATTTTATTTTAGGTGATCATCCAGTCTATCAGAGCGATTACGTGAGGTCAATAGGTATCCAGATCTTTCTCAACTGACTGTCCCGTACTGAAAGCCGGTAATCAGTCAAGAAAAGATCGGAGGCTCTATCCTAATGTGCAGATCACTCTCTCGCTCATCCAAACCAAACAAGGAGGGGGTTACTCTCCCTAAGACAGATTTTTAGTGAAGTGTCTTTTAGGTCAAGTATGATTAGCAGTCCCGATTTTATTGTTTTTGTTTTTAGATATTTTTCAATAAAAAGAAACGCCTAACGAATTTTTCGGTTCTCCTGATTATTTAATCAAAAGCAGGGGCGAGAAGACGAAAAAGCCGATGAGCGATGAAATCAATGATGCATGTTGAGTCAGAAATGCGTACCTTGTCTCCAGCACTCTACATGCAAGTGATCCGTGCAGAATTTAAAGACTGGAAAGTAAACTACCTAAATGATGCAACGGGAAAAACCGAGTCCTAGATGAGCAATTTCTATCGCAGAACCGTCTAACCGGTCACCGACCTCCAAGCCAAAGAGTCCGGTCTTGGCCCGTCCCTCCTCTGTCCGACAAATCGGGGGTAGGAGAAAGCGCTTTACAGGACGGGCTGCGGCACGTAGGCTACGAAGGAAATGAGTCGGTTATTTTTATTAATGATTTTTAGTAGGTCCAATTAACGCTCTATAGGAACAGGCAAGCAGTTAGGTGTGGGGACCCTACTTATTATGGCTCAAGCAAGAGAAATTCCTAAGTCTAGGGGCTCGATGAAAACCGCGTAAACACCGGAAAAGGCAGTAAGAAAATAAAAGAAAACCAAAACCGCGTAAAAACCCGCGAAAATCCTAAGGGTCCCCCGAGCACACCGGTGCTCGGCGAAACAGACCCGCTAAGTCAAAAGTCCACAAATGTCCAGTCTCTGAGAGTCCCTGTATTATTACAATAATAATGAAATAAAAAGAAAACTCCTCTCCCACTCAACTCTCTCTCACTCTCTCCTGCGACTCCGCAACGAAAAGAGCCGCCTCCGAATCCCGCGGTTGCGTCGGCTTCTCGAAAGCAGCCGCCTCAGTCCTCGGGCCCTCGCAAGAAAGAGAAGAATGGTCAAACCCAAAATAAATAATCAAATAAGGGAAATAAATGAAAATGGAACTAAGGGTATATGTGCAAAAATGCAAAATAAAATAAACACTCAAAATGAAACAAAAACAAAAATAAAAGAAAAAGAAAATAAAACAAAATAAAACAAAAATAGAATATAGACAAAAGCCGCGAAAAAGCCGCGAGCTCTGAAAGAGCCGCGAACAGCCGTGAAAACAAAAATGAAGATAAAATAAAAACTACTAAGACGTGCTCCCCGGCAACGGCGCCATTCTGATAAAGCGCACAATTCGATCACTCGGAAAAAGGTATTAATCGGTCGTTGTGACCCAAGCAATCAGATGCACTTAATCAAGAAAAATAAACCACTAAATGAAGACAAAATCGATCAAAACACGGAATAGCGGTCCTACTATTGGATTAACCTGGTATAGCGACCAGGGTCGAACTCAAGGAGCACGGATTGGCCTCGCGGCCTACGAAGTAGTAAAAAGAAATAAAATTAAGGAAGAAAATATTTTTAATGGTTTTTAAATATTTTTATATTTTTTTGGATTTTTAATATATTACGAAAATAAGAAAAACAAAGAAAAGCACACTCCAACAATTTATTTAAAGCAATAAAATCAACCAAAAATTCAAACAAAAATATTTATATGGCTTTTATGATTTTTAGTGTTTTTGGTGAATTTTTGAGAATTTTCTGATATTTATTTAATTTTCTAAAAATCAAACAGTAGCTAAAAGAGATGGTACTGTCCAACCGAGCCAAAAAGCCCTACATAAAATATCTAAGAGCTCCAAAATGGCCTGGAGGTAATTTTCCTACAAAGAAGACAAAATGAGGAAAATTTAGGCACCAATTTTATTGTTTTTAGATTTGTAATTTATTTACTAGAATTTTTATAGTTTTTTGAGTGTTTTTAAGTTTTTAGTGATTTTCAGTAATGACAAATAGCCAAAATTGTCTAGAAAATCAAACTAAGTAAGACAAACAATAAATAATTTTTATAGAATTTTTAAGTGAGTTTTAATATTTTTTGTGATTTTTAAAGTTAGACAGTAGCAAAAATAAAGGTTTTTGATTTTTTAAAAATATCAAACGAAATCAAAAATGTCTCCAAAATTCATAGAAAAGTTTAGATCATGGCAGGAGCCATGTGTCCAATTTTCGTTGGATTTGGAGGTGATTTGCTATTTTATTCGAAAATAAAAAGAAGCAACAATGCACAGGGACCTTTCTGCAATTATAGTAAAGTTTTGGGTCCCTGGAATAACAACCTTAGAAAGTATAGGTATAAGAGTGCAAATTACCCCCCAGGCCACGCACGATACGCGTGACTCAGGCCTGGAGGTACCAAATTGCAATTCCTATTTATAAAAATACCAAGCGTAACAGGGCGGAAAGACATGGTCAAAAATGCAAATATACCAAATAACCACGTGTCGATGCACGTGTCCACAACTGGCAGGGGTATAAATGCAATTCAAATAAACATAGACGTCCACAGTGCAATTTTTACAAAAATAAAAGAACTACACTAAATATTTACAGGATTAAAAACTGAATGCATAAAGTAAAGGGGCCTAAGGACAATTTACCCCTTTTATTTACGTCGACGGCCGGATGTGTGACGCGTGGCAGATCCAACGATCGAGACAACTGGCGCCTTTGACCTTGAATGCATCGGCCTGATCGAACGTCTGAGGGCGCTCCACGTGGAGATCGGACGGCTTCGGTGCTCTGGAGGCTAAACCCTCGAGTAACCAACGGCTGAGATCGATCCTCCGAAGATCGGGCGGTGGCTGCAGCTCCACGAACGGACGGACGTGATGCAATCTGGAGCGACGAGGTCGATCTGACGGCGAACGAAGATCCTGGAAGAACTGGACGCCGACGACTTTCGCCGGCCCTCTGTGCACACGGTGATCCTCGTCTGCCGCTCCTGAGGTGCGGGAAAGCTTCGCCGTGAAGCTCCGCACCTGATGTGATGCTCCGATGGAGGCGAGGAGCTCCGGAGAGCTCCGGCGGCGTGAAAGAACTGGAGCCCCTGTGCTCTGAAGTTTCGACCTCCAGATGAGGTCGATTGGCCGAGATACCTGCACAGGAAAGAAGCTGGGTCGAGGGCAAACTGCCTCGACCCGTCAGAGCGGGCGGAAGGTGAAAGGTGAGGCACTGTGGAGGCTCTCCGACGAGCGGCAGAGGGTGAGAGCCGAAACCCTGCTCCGGGGAGAGCCAGGGGAGTGAAGGGTCGGAGAAGGTGGAGAGGGGTCTGGCGGAAGTGATGGCGGTGTCGGATGATCAAGTGAGTGGACGGAGACGGCAGGCGGAGGTGGCGGAGCTAAGCTACTGAAATCGGAAAAACTCGAAACTAAAATATTCTACGGCCTAAGGGAGCTACCTGGTGGATGCTGCCGACTGTGCTGGATCTCAAGAAGCTCCGGGGTCATTGCCTGCAAGGGGGCGTCGTCTCCCCGAGGCTGGGCGCGCTCGCGGCGGCGCACGGCGGAGTTAACCACCGGATCAGTGGATTCCTTGGAACTCGGGCCTCGCTTCCACTCCAAAACACGCAGCTGTTACTCGGGTGCTCTGGAGGAGCTCCTTGGCGGCGAGCAGGAGTCCAAAGATGAAAGAATTAGGTCGCCGGAGACGACGTTAAATATGCTCGAAGATCCGGAAAGAAGGAGATCGGGCGAGTAGCTCAGTGTTCGGATCCTCTAAACCCACCCCGGGCGAGGGTCCTGGATGATCGGGGATTAATCGGAGCCCGGGGTTTGGGTTAATGGCGGTCGGGTCAGGCAGGTAGAAATTGGAGAAGACGGGTCGGGCAGGACAGACCCGGCTCTGGTGGTCCTGGGGGGAGAGTTGACCGGGGGTCAACGATCCCCCGTGGACCAATCAGAGCCCGCCAAGCATTGATTTTTTATTTATTTATTTTAAGCTAGAAAATGATCGAATTAACAAAAACTTAAAACATGAAAAATATTTATTTTATTTTTATCTATTTTTTTGTGATTTTTAATTAATTTTCCAAATAGAAATAAAGTATGTACACTATATGTACTATATAGGTATATGTACACTATTAGGGTTTTTAATTTTTGATTTTTAATTATTATTTTTATACAATTTTATCCCCATTTTATATTTTATTTATTTTCATTATAAAATAAGGAATAAAAAGATATTTTTATTTTATTTTTATTATTTATATACATGGTAAAATAAATATATATATACATCTATATACATGGTATAGGTACAATGTATTTTTGTATTTTTAATTTTGCTATTTTTATTTTGTTTTGATTTTACTTGTTTTTATTTATTTATATTATAAAACATAGAATATTTACAAAAAGTTTGAAAATTAATTTTATTTATTTACAAGGTTAAATAAATACATAGAAGTGGTTTATGTACATGATGAAAGGGGTATTTTAATTCTTTTTGATTTTTAACTTTTCTTTTGTTTTTATATTTTATAAATATATACAAGTATTTACAAGCATATTTTTGGTGAGGAAAATATTTTTTTTATTTTATTTACATAAATATTTACACATGAGCCCCTATCTCCCTCTACTTTGGCTTTTATGCGGTCAGGCCCATACTGAGCCCTCCCTTGGGTTAGGTTGCTCAATATTTATTCTAAATATTTCCCTCTTTTTCTTTTTGATCTTTATTCTTTTATTGTTGCACAAAAACATGCTAATTATAGGTTTTTACACAATGCATGTTTTTGGTAATTATTCCTATTTACACATATCTACATGTATTTGCAAAGGTTTTTGTAGCTAAAATATAAGAATAAAGAGTGATGAATGAGTATTCATCAACCTTCACCTATCTTGGCTGATCTGGAGGACCATGACCTTGATGAGACTATCAGAGAATTTCGTTGCTTACTGGATTCCACTAAGACCCAAGAATTCCTCTCCCAAGAGGAAGACTTGGAAAGAATGAACCTCGGAGTTCTTTCTTCTGGGACTTGGCATTGTATTGATGACATCTGCGGGATTTACACGATTGATACCATTAAGCGGAGGGCAGATTTAGAGACTAGACAGGAAGGACATGATTTGACTACTTTCACCGATGAGTCCGCTCCTGTTCACAAAGATACTGATGAGACCAAGACCGAATTTTATTTGATTGCTTTTATTCGGGAATTCTGGCCTTTTGATGAGAAAGATGATCCAGTTGAGATTATAGAGGACGAAGAAAGTTCGACTACTTCCACTGATGAGTTTGTTCCTTGTGGTTTTGACCTGGACGAGACCTTGCGGGATGACTCTGATTACAATTCTTCTGATGAGGATGAGTTCGTCTCTTTCCACTTTGATATCAGCGAGACTCCCAAGGCCGGACCTTGTCGTACTTCTTTCACTAATCCGTCTGTGCCTTCACACCCTAGAGCCACTGAGGACCTTCACCCTGTCGACCTTGATCAGTTTCCGCCCACTGTGGACACCGATGTCGACCTACACCACACTAGATCTATTCCTCAACGATCCCGCAGGAAGGTTCGCTTTCAACCTTCTTGACCTTCTGTACATCCATCTTTGTTGTACATTCTCTTTTGTTCATCTCTGTTCTCTCTACCTTATTTCTCGTCTACCCATTCTCGTGTTTGCCTTGCTTAGGATGTACTTTATCCTAAGTATAGGGAGGGTGGACGAGGCGAGTGTTCATTATTCGTTCCGTCTCATTACTCCTGTTGTTTCTTATACTTAGGGCTTCTTTTACCCTAAGTATAGGGGAGTGATGCGTACATCCATCTCTATCCGTATCCATCTTCAGATCTCTTGTCTTCTTTTCTTATTTTCTTCTTTTCCTCTTCTATCTTCTTTATCTACCGAAAATGTGTCGCCCCTTTTGTCAGTTTTCTATACTTCGGATGTACTTTGTCCTAAGTATAGGGGGGGTGTGCACCCTGAGATCTCCTATTCTTTGATACTCTCCATTGTCTCCTCTTCTTATCTAAACTTAGGGATATCTTACCCTAAGTATAGGGGGAGACAGTTTGAGTACGATCTGTTCATTCCCACCCTTGACCCTCCCTGCCTTGTGTACAGTCTGCTATACTTAGGATTATTTGATCCTAAGTATAGGGGGGACAGTCGACTTATTATTCGTTTATTCATTCATCTCTTATTCATTTATTCTTTAGACTTTTCTATACTAAGTACGAGTTATGTCTTCTCTTTTCTCTCTGATCTATGAGGACATAGCTCCAGCTAAGTATAGGGGGTCGTATATACTACGTATATACTTTAGCCAAAACTCATACTTTCGTATTTTTACTAATAATTATGGCTAATTATACTTACAAAATTCATTAAATATCTTAATAAAAAGATGTTGATTATTCCTCAAATTCTTTTTGTACATACTGATTAATAAATTAGGTGAAATTTTTTTGCAAAATGTTTGAAAAAATAGTTTGAAAATCCTTTCGAAAATTTATTGAAAACTATTTGGAAAACATTTTGTTACATGTTTTCAATCTTTGTAAAAATATATTTTGATTGTAAAAATTATTTTCTTTGTGTGAAATAAAAGTTTTGAAAAATGATTTGCAAATGGTTTGAAAAATAGTTGCAAAAACATGTGAAAATCTATATATACTGATTGGAAAAACTTTGCAAAATGATTTTCAAATGTGTGTACATGTTGTAAAAACTGTTTGTAAAGATTATTTTGGACTATAGTTTTTAAAATTATTTGAAAAAACCATTTTCAAATAAGTTTGAGGAATACATACATCTCACCAAAATTCACTATATATATTTACAAAATTGACCACATGCTCTTGCAAATTCTTAAAACCCACTCCTTGTAAATATAAGAAGCATCCTCGTGTAAATATTTTTAACCTAGCTTTTATCCAAAATCATTTTGTTTTCAAAAATCCCAAAAACATTTGCAAAATTAAATCCAAAAAAACATTTGAAAAATCTCTTTGAAAAATACAAAAAATGCATATGCACCATCTTTTCAAAAATTCATAAAAAGTTCAAAATCTTTGAAAATTGCATCACAAAAATATTTTCTACATAACATTTGCATAGCATTCGCATTTCTTCGGATTGAGTTTGATAGTTGAACGAGTCTAAGTAAATTCAAAGATTGGAGCTTGGTTGGACCTTAAAATCTACCTAATTTACAGGAACCTTATAGGAACTGGGATTGAGGTACTTCAGGTCTAGTTGACTTAATTCTTTGAGGAACACGAGACTTGGTTCAGTGGATTCTTGACTGCCTAAGTAGAGTATTTCGGAGCACAAGCACGACTCTTGTTGATAATGACCTAACTTGGACACCTGCACCTTTCACTTGGCTCAAATCAGTTGGAGTGGTGAAGGGGTTGGATTTGCCGATATGAGACGCACACAGATGGAAACACTTGTCCTCCTCTAGGGAGGGAAGTGCATCCTAACCCGTCCGTTGATGATGAGTTTCGAGGACAGGAGATTGTGGGTTGCAATAAAGCTTCAAAAGAGGGATAGTCTATTGGCTCAAGAGGAAAAACTCCCTATTTAATGCTGCTATATATAGTATTCAAAAAAATGCAAAAAGCAAAAACTCCAAAAAAGTGGACAGGCTTGTGCAAAAATAAAAATGCCTGCCGGAGTATACATATGTGTATAGTCAATAAGCAAGCTTGAGCTTCAAAGTCAAATCATGTGAGCCTGAAGCTGGATGACTTGACTATACTGGTCTTACATTATAGGATAGGTAGCTACACTGGCTACTGTCCATTCTTCTCTTCACCCCCTCCTCTTGAAATGGTTGCCACTTGAACTTAGAAGGGAATACCCCGCTCCTTGAGGAAAGAGTTGTTGGATTTGGGGAATCATTGGGTTGTCATATTGGAGAAGCAAGTCTCTTTATCATTTCAGTTGGGGAGAGCCACCATCACTTATATTGTACGAGTCAGATTCATAGTCGTAAGGGTTTGCGTATGAGTTGAAATATTTCTGACGTGGCTATTAAGGAAACTTGAGCAGAGTTTTGGGATTCTCGGAGGCTGTTGGATTTCAAATCCGGTTCTCATTAAGGTTCTTCCTGCACTAAAATTTTGACGGTCCGACTTAAGCTCCAAACTTTGATTTTGTGAAGACAAGTTTGATAATCAAATTTAATTCAATTTTCTTCTTTTTCTTTTCTTTGTTTTTTCTTGTCTACACTTATTGCATAAGTGTTTGCTAGGGACTAGCAAAGACAAGTATAGGGGGATGATGAAGCTATGTTTCATCATCTTTATTCTATCATTTTGACCTTAAAAACCATATTTTATACAATATTTACACAATGATGCATGAATGCTAAAATGCCTAAATTAATCCTATTTACACGCATTTACTAGGTTATACAATATTTACACAATGATGCATGAATGCTAAAATGCCTAAATTAAGCCTATTTACACGCATTTACTAGGGTTTTTAAGGCCAAAATGATAGAATAAAGAGAAGAAAAGAAAAAGAATAAAATATTGCAAATGTTTTATGACCCGAACCCCGAGACCTAGGCATCTCGATGACTAGGTCGACAAGGAATTTAGTAGGGGTAGATAAGGGCCAAAATACAATAAAAATATCTTTTATTTAATTCATTCTTTACTCGTTTTGGGACCTATTTTTGGTTCCACTTTTTATACCTCAAATAAAGATACTTTGTACATGAAAGTTTTAGATAATTAAATAAAGAAAAATACAAAATTGATTTCAAATAAAAATAATGTACAGATAAAATGTTATGATCTGAATAATTTTCCAAAATCCCAACTTCCCAGACCTGTATCTCTCAAATAAAAACTCGAAATGTACCAAACTCACTTTTATTGTATATAATTTCTCATAAGCTATTTAATGAAGGTAGTTTCGTATTTTTCGGAGCTACGGTGTGAAAGTTGAGTTTTGGACCCCTATTGTATACTTGTACAGATTAAAATACTCATTTTATTTATTCTTCATTATTTTTATAATTGTATACTTTTATAATCTTGTAAATATTATTTATAATATATTTTTACATTAAAATCAGAATAAAAACCTAAATAAAAATATAAAAATAAAATACGTAAATACAAGACATAGGTATAATACCGATACACACACCTATATAGAATATACTTCTTTTTTATTAAGTGTACAAAATACATCAGAAAAATAAAATAAAAATATATTTAAATGTATAAAATACTTTATAAATTTATAAAATAATACATAAAATAAATAAAATTAAATACACAAAATAAAAATAAAATATTAAAATATATAGATATGTATACCTATATAGGTCTAAAAAGGTAACTTGTATTTTTATACCTCTAAAAAATAACTAAAAATCATAATAAAATAATTTAGAAAATAATAAACATTTTTTATTTTATAATCTAGAAATAATAAATTCATTTACTAATTTAAAATGAATTTTCAAAAAATTCTCAGGAAGATTTTCCTGGTTGGTCCACGTGGACCAACCAGGTGAGTCTGACAGTTGACCGCGGATCAACTGTCTGACTCCCCTTCTGGGTTGTGTCAGACCTGGATTTTTGGCTGCTTTTGCGGATTTTTCTAGGTCGACCCTTTTATCCTTTCATGATGATTTCTTCTGAGAATTTTCTCCCCATGCTTCCTTGATACATGCCTATAGCTTGCTTCGGGGATTGGACCGCTGAAACGCCTGCTACACCTCATTCTTGTAGCCCCGTCGACCACCTTGATAAGAGACCACCCGTCACCTCCTTCACTTTTTGAACCCCTTTGGACCGCTGCCCTCTCCTCCTCTTGCGCGAGAAAGGAAGAAGGAGATGACAGCTCCTTCCTCATGCCCTTAGGTTGATCGAGGAAGCGATTCTTGGGCGCGTTCCATCCATCTCCGGCCATGTGGCCGTTGAGGTACCCACTTCCTGGTCTAGGCCAGTGAGGTCCATTTTATTTGCTCTATTTACTCCACTTAGTCGCTAGGATCGTTCTCTTGTGGTGTTTTCGTTCAGTAATCACGATTATTAGCCATCGTTCCACCTCACCCGCTGCTCGCTGGTGCTCGCTCCGATGAGCTTCAACCTCGTTCCTTATCCCACATTCACCCCCTGAAGCTCCTCGGAGCCACGTATTTTTGTCCTAACAGCTCCCCTGCAGAAAATAGCCAGAGAATGTACATTTGCAGGTGCTTTCGAAGTTTGTGAGGTAGCCCCAGGTGCCGCGCATCACTGACATCCTCCGGTGGTTTCCGGCCATTTTGCGGGGCTTCCTAGTTGCAGGAGCACATCTGGAGCGAGGAGCTACCTTCGGCTTGCTTCTAGGTGGTTGGAGGAACGAGCTGCACCAGTTTTAAACTCGCATCGGGCGAGTTCTTTCACATTCTTCCAACCTCATCGTCCGTCGTTGGATCAAGAATTGTTCTTCTTACGCGTCCAGCTACCATATGATTTACTACGTCGCCAGCCGTCGGATCAATCAGCCATCATCTAATCTGGACCGCTCGCGCGAAGGGGTATCACGCGATCAGCGTGCGCCACGTGTCAAGTGGGTGGTTCACAGCTGTCCGATCCGCCCTGCAAGGGTATTTTGCAACTTAACCCTTGCTAGTTTTGTAATATTTTATTAGTATCAAAACTTTCCTTGGCCATTAAAAACTTCTGTGGCATTTGCATATTTCCTCCCCTGACGTTTGTGATATCACTTTTTAACCCCTACCAGGTCGCGTGCCTCGTGCACGTGACATGGCAATTTTGCAGGGCAGCCCCTCGGGCTTTTTGATATTGTTCCTCAATGTTGGAACTGTAACTTCAAGTTATAGTATTTTTGGTAAAATTACAATTTGGCCCTTGATTTAGCTGAAATTACGTTTGTACCCTTACAAGGTGTGCACATGGTTCTCCTCGTGAACTTTGGCGATTTTGTGGATATAACCTTGGGCTTATTGGTATTTGTGATCGGTCTATCAACATTTTTAAATAGTTATAAGTTTTGTGGAGATATTGCACTTTGGCCATCGTACTTTCACAAAATTACATTTTATCCCTTACTAGTAGTGTAGTTTCTCTTTGTTGTCTTGATTTATTTAATGCATCTATAAATCCCTAAAAATCACCAAAAAATAACATAAGTTCCTATTGCATTTTAGATTCACGCCATATCTTTATTTTGCATTTTTGTTGCATTTTATTATTTATAAAAATTCAAAAACTTGCATTGTTGGTACTGTCTGCATTATAAAATCCATAAAAACTATAAAAACACTTAGAAAATTCCCCCAAAAATATATATTTGGCATATTTTAGTGTGTTTTAACTTCAATCCAAAAATCTCTAAAAAATATATAACAAAACTCCTAAAAATGATAAAACCTCAAAAATCTTCATAAAAATATTAAAAACTCCAGAAAAATTCCAAAAATACAATTTTTGTTTTTGAATTTTCTTTGTTTTATTATCTTTATGTTAAAATTAATTTGAGGAATTTTAGACTCTATTTTGTATTTTTTATTCTCAGGTTAATTTTGGCCAGCAACTTTATTCACTGTTTACTAGTATTTTTACCCTTTAAATTACCAAAAAATTAGGAAAAACATAGAAAAATCAAAAAAATATTAGAAAATTAGAAAAATCAACAAAAATATTTTATTTTCTGAATTTTTCTTATTTTTTACCTATTTTTATAATTACTTTACCCTTCTTTTTTTACTTTATATATTATATCTTTATTAAAAGAAAAAGAAAATATAAAAATATAAAATATAAAAATAAAATACAAAATCAGTAAATTGAAAATGAAAATATAAAATTATAAAATCAAAAATTAAATAAAAAAATAAAATTTAAAACCCACAAAAATATCATTTATAGACAAATCATCACATTCACATGTTTTAGCATTATTGCCATGTTCTACTTGTTTGCTCCATGTGTTCGACCTTTACACATACTTGCACCTATACACATCTTTGTTGTAGAGTTATAATAAATTTTAACTCCACATTCACCTTCATTGCCTTATTTGATTGTTGTGGGTTAATTGTTGTCTGAAGATTCAATTTCTTGCAGGTCGCCTCAGCAACATTGTGATCCTGCCTTGTGTGGATTACTCTAGACCCGTGAAAAATAATCCTCAACACCTCCACAATGAAACCCCCCAACCTCTAGCTCGCCAGCCCGTGCCTCCCCTACGAACCCCCCTCCTCTTGCTCGAAGCTCCCTACCCCGCTCCCTGCTCTTCGACCCCCCCTCCCCCAGACCATCACCTCCAGCCACCTCCCCTACAAAAGACCCATTCCCTACCCACTACCGCTCGTCCCATCCATTCGTAGTCCCTCCCCCCCCCACCACTACCGCCACTAGCTCACCGCCTCCCCTACGTAGCCTCTTCCCTTCCTCCCCCCGCCAATTTGAAGCCCCTCACCCTGTTCGATCTCCTCCGCTGCTGGAAACTGCCCCGCCTCCTCCAGTCCAGGTCGAGCACTATGGGAGGGGAAGTTGTTAAAGGAGGGAGGATTATTTTTTCTTCTCTTGGTTAATTATAGCCATACGATCATGGATTGGTTAGATAAACTTGTTTTTAATCCAAGGAAGTTAACTCTAGATGTGTCAATTTACGGTAGGGTTTGCGGGGTAAGATAGAGCATGTTTACAGGGTTGAAGGAGGAGTTAAGATGTTTCAAAGGTTGTGGAGGCAATTGAGAAATATTATAGGTCATGTTAGGTAAAAATCCCAATTATAAAAATATAAAAGCCTAAAAATATAAAGAATAAATAAATTGATTATTTTATTCATGTATAGCAATGAAGGTCCAAAACCTTACTTTTGCTTATTAACTCCAAATTGAATGAAACCAACTTCAATAAAATAGTGAATTAAAAATTATATACAATTAAAGTGATTTTGGTCGATTTTGATATAGTATGGAGAATATACAGGTCTCTGAATTTGGGATTTTAGGTTTTTATTTGGAGTGTATAAAGCACGTGGGTACATTAATTTTATGTGAAATCAATTTTATATTTTTTTGTATATTTTTATCTACAAATTTCTTATATAAAGTTCATTGATTTGATGTATAAATAATAAATAATAAAAGAAATCCCAAATTAGCTTTGTTGAAGAATTACAAATTAGGATTTTGAGATATTTTGGACCTTATCTTCACTTACTTTATTCCTTATTGTCCCAACCATCATGATGTTTAGGTCTTGGGATTTAGGGTCATTCAATACCTAGGGTATTTTATTTATTTTTTTTTCTCTTTTTATTCTTTTATTTTAGCTTTAAATACAATATTTACAATGTAATAATAGATATTATTTTTTGCAATATAAAGTTATATACATCCATTTAGCTAGGGTTTAAAAGACAAAATGAAAGTATAAAGGTGATGAAATGGAGGTTCATCAGCCTTCCAACCAGCCAGTCGTCCCTCCAACCTTGCCATCATGTGTCTCCAGTCGTAGGCTTGAAGCCACCACCCCACCACAAGTAGAAGCCCAAAGTACGTGGAAGCCCATGGGGGATGGTATTAAGGATATAGAACTTGTTATGCATTGCAATTTTAAATTCTAAATGCATGTAATTTATACATAGTGATAGATGTTTTCCTAAAATATCATTTTGATGAATTAGATAAAACAACTTATTCTTTTTCTTTTGATCTATCAAGTTGAATCATTATTTTTTGAATGGAAGTCAAAAGCAACTACTAAAAAAATTGAACTGGTGGTATTATTTTAAGGAATTGTAATGGAGTTTGATGTGAATTATTTTTCATTTTGGTGTATACTTAAAGAGTATTTACTTTATAATGATTTATAAAATTGTTTAAAATAATATTTTTATATGAAAAACATGTAGAAACTATATGTGGAAGGTAAAATGTGTATTTTGAGACAATAAAGACCAAGCAATATACACACACTATATGTATTTAAACATATTTGATTTAAAAATTAATATTAATCTTATTGATTAATAGAGCTAAAAATATGGAGAGAGAGAGAGAGAGAGAGAGAGATGTTATATATTTGTTACAAAGAAGAAAGGGAGATAATGAGGAGAGAGAGGGATGAGAGAAGAGGGGTAGATGATATATATTCTATATATAGAAAGTAGATGTTGTAACAAAATCGATCTATAGCAATGAATAATTCAACATTCTTTGCCATATCATTTGTGGTTAGATATATAACAACGAATAGTTTTCGTTACTTGCTTTCATATATTCATAACGATTATTGTATCCATTGGTATAGTTCTAATAATGAATCATATAATAATGATTATTCGTTAATATTTTCTTCTAGATGGCAGAGAGTAGAGAGAGGGGAGGGTGGGTCGAGGTCCGTAGGCGAGCTCGCTCGGAGAAAAAGTATGGTTGGCTCCTTCCGCATGGTTCTCGTTGTGAGATTCTTCGCAACTCGGGGACTAAAAAACCTTTCGGGCGGGGCTGCTACCGATGTGGCTCGTTGGGTCATTGGGCGAGGCAATGTCGAGATCCTATCCGGTGTTTTACGTGCTTGGGTTTCGCGCATCGTAGCGGAAATTGTAGAGGGGGAGATCGGTCGAGGCTGGAGGAAGCGACTTCTGAGGAGGCGCCGCAAGTGCTGGTGGGTGAAGGAGGAGGCGGGAGGGCCCTGTTTCAAGGGGTCATCCGACGTAGGTTTGGTTTCAGGTGGAGGTTTCAAAGGGGATATCATTGCCTTGTCGCCTTGGAGGGTTATGGCAAGGGGCTTAACCGGAGAAGAGGTAGAAGCGTTGCTGGCTCTGACGAAGTCGAAGAGGTCATTGCTCAGGTGGAGAAGTGCACAGGCTAACAATGGTAGTCTATTGCAGTCGAATCTAAATCTCGTAAAAATTAAGGGGATCCCGCTCCTATGGCGGAGTTTGGATCGAATTCGGCAGGTGCTAAGAGGGATTGCAGAGGTGAAAAATCTGGCTGCCACTGGGCTTTTGCCAGGAGAGAGTGGGGACGCGCTGGTCTGGGTGCACCGTCTACATCCTCGGAGACTAGGCTGGTGGACGGTGGAGGCAGGGGGATGGCGGCTGCAGCTGGAGATCTCTTCCGCAGAATCGAAGGCGGGAGGGTGGGTACATCGGCAGGGGCGCGTCGGGATGCCTCCGTCGGGGGCGGCCGCGACGGATGAGCTTCCACCAGTCACAGCGGCAATTGCGCCATGCACTGTAACCGCTGCACCGGTTAGGATTCCGCAATCAATGGCGCTGAATGCGATCAATATACATAATTCTCATCCACGTCATTCTCCAGCGGCGGTTGGCATA